>JAKEEE010000017.1:1200000-1800000 GCA_021498325.1 Bactrocera minax | reverse complement strand
TTATCACCGATCTATTTGAACATGTGAAAGACTTAAGGTCTCCCTCTGACATGCAAGACTTGAATTTATCTTTCAATTTAACAGCCAATTATCATACGTTGTCAAGAAATAAATTTTCGTGCAGCCGAGTAGTCACATAAAAAAAAAACAAAAAAAAACCAACAAACACCAGAGTTTTCCGATAAGACGTAAAATCGATATGGACTTTGAAGCCTATTGCCACTTGCACTTTGGAAAACAGTGCCTGACTACATTTCTGGTGAAATAATATAATTGGACTGAAGTCGGGTTGGAGATGGCTTCCGCTAAAAAAGGTTGTTTACCACTCCAAAGTCAAAAAAACATTTCGACAAAGAGAAATAAAAAGTTGGTTGTTGATTCTCTATTTCTTATTCAAAGCGTTTAGTTGTAAACAAAGGAGAAGGGAAAAGTACACATGAATTTCACTCTTTTGAAAGTTCAGCACTCAAACTTTGCAATAAAATTATATGTGAGCCAATATTTACTGAAAGTTTCTAAACACTTCAATGAATGAACTAATTTCAAAAAAAGTTTATAAACATGAATATTCATGATATTTTTATGGCTTAGGAAAAGTAAACAAATGATAATATAAAAAATGAAAATATCATTTTGGGGAAGGAGTGAACAGTTTTCCAATTGATGAAATTCAAAAACGCTATATATACCATAAACCTCTGTGAGCGGCGAGGTTAGTAAAAACTTCTTGAATTTTCACAATCTATGAAAACTTTAATTAGAAGGCTCCCTAGATACCAAATGCAGTTGGTGGCTTGAATATGGTGTAAATAGTTAAAAATGCGGAAAAAAAATTTTTTCTTGACAATTGTTTATATTTATATGTTATGTGCGTTTTTGCATATAATATTATATATGTATAAATTTCTAAATTGTGCCAATATTTCACAGAATCGTAGAGAATTTTTCAAATTGGTGGTCAAATGTAAGTAAAAAATATTATTTGAAATTTTTTTGTTTTATTATTTTATTAAATTTTTCGTTGACAGCATTTACTTCCCGATATTAAGACACTTACACATGCAATAAATAAAATAAATATAATATAAAAAAGTAGTAAGTCAAATGGAATTAAGCAGAAATTTCGAAATATTTGATGCTACAAAACAAAATGCGCACAACTTTTGGTGCTTTTTATTAGTATCTAGTATACTTAAATTATAAAATGCAAATAAATTATCTTAATACATACCAAATATAGAAAATACCAATATTGTCTTGTTTATGCTCTCACATTGTTATGTATACGCCCTGTCAACCCTAAATCTTAAGGACATACATATACTTAATTCGAATTCTTGACATAAAACGCAAAAACATCCAACGACATTGCTCCTTTATTTTCTCTCTACTAACAAAAAACACAACAACAATAAACTACAAATAAATTGTAAGCATTTTAGAAATGCGACCAAAAATATGTAAAATATCCAAAACTGACACAGCAATTTTAGTCAAAGCGAAAATTTACTGTTATACGGATTAGCGATAAATTGGCCTACCAAACAGCAAAACTATATATTTGTACACATTTGCACTTAGATATCGAAATATGTAAGCTCGATTGTTATATTTGAGAGTGTGTCTTTATTCTTTTGTTGTTTTTGTTTTTGTTGTTTGTTGTTGTGGGTGCAATCATTAAAAGTCGACAAAATGTGTTTGGAAAAAATTGATTGCGAAAACATAAAATAGTGGAAGGGGAAGAGTTGCTTAAAAGTGAGCGAGAATTGACATATAGGTTGCATAGAGAAATGCTGAAAATGAAATAGCCGTTAAGAAATACAGTTATAATGGAAATGGCAACAGTAAGACAAATTCAATTTTATTTTCGGAAGAAGCAAAGTGTTTTGTTTACTTTTGGTGCAACTTGGGTCGCGATGGTCACTTGACTGTACATTCGCCCACTTGAAAGCAGCACAGACAGAGGCACAACTATAAATGCGTACATAGACGAGTATTTACTTGAGTTTGTGTATGAAGTGAAACAAATAAATATTAAGTCGCATGCCACGGCAGACGCTTGCTTGAGTGTGTGTGAATGATGTGTAGTATGTATGTCCGTGTAAATTGGCCACAAATGTCGGGGCTAATGCTGACATTTCTTGTATATTTGTTATTTATAAGGCCAGTGGTGTTGTTAGCGCTCTAGTATCTCTTGTTGTTGTTGGCACTGTTCCCGCTTTTGTTGGAGGAAATCTTAAGACAGGATTATAACATATTAAAATCCTTCTAAAAGCACAAAAGGTACACTTACAAGAAATGTTTATTGCCAACTCTCTGCGATAAATGTATGTGAGTGTGTGTAATATATATATACAAGGATAAGTTCAGAAAAGCAAATTTTATTATTAAACACCGCATCAATTAATGCATTCATTTTAGTAAATTAGTGAATTAGCTAAGAGCAATAAAATTCGAGCGAAATTTTTATTTCTTCAATAATTGACGTAATTCAGCGCTGCTTATTAATTAATAACACCGAACATGTGTGTATTTCAACAAAGGGGTTTAAAAATTTGTGGGTCAATCGCTTGCATGTGTTTATATGCGTGTATGTGAGTCCAAAAAAGTTGCTTGTGTGACTTGTGACTTTATTGCGGCTTTAATTTTTGTATATTAACAGTAATACATGCATTTAAGGAATAAATATATACATACAAACATACACACTAATTAGTAAAACCGGTATGGAAGGTTTTTTGTGGGTTTCTTTGCACATTTACTGAAAATATAGTCTAATGAAAAGAAAATTTTGATTTGAAATTTTTTTAGTCAAAATGCAACTCTTAATTTTTCCAATCACTCCGCAGTCAAATAAATATTTTTTTCATAGGTAGGTACATCTGAACTGCATAAACAGTAACTATACACGTAAGTGTGTTAAGAACCTCTAAAACAAAAACAAATTTTTATAATGCAAAATTTTAGAAAATTAACAACACAAAAGTATTCATTATTTAAGTACTTCATTGAGTACATTGACCTTTACGTAAAATACTTTCTATCCAAACAAATCGAAAGCAAGCGCTTTATATAGACTTCTTTGTAAGACATTGCGGTTTTCAGCGAAATTAACATAAAGATTATGATCCCAAAAAATAAAATAATCATCTCACTTTTCGTATTTATTTTCAGAAACGCAGTTGAAGAATTGTTTCCAGCTGCACATTTCATGAGAACTGAAGTCGACTAATTAGTCTGCGCCGTCGAAGTGACACATAAAAGCTGGGGGATTCGTGGGATTTATACTTGCGTGCGTATACAAATATTTAAATACTTTTTTCTTTGCATATTTTTTTCAAATTATATTATTGGATTTTAAGTACTTGTTAATTTTAATTGCTTCTACTTACTGAGAACTCGTATTCTTAATTTTCATTTCACTTTGGTTTGCAAATTATGGACAGCGCACAATTTATTAGGCATTCAATTAGTGCATTGCATTCACAACAGCCACAAACAAAGCGTAAATAAACAATTGAAATTGGAATTGGAATTGATATTAAATTAAATTCATTGTATGAAATTGGGCATGTGTGGTAAACAGTTGAAAATATGTTTCACATAAATCAATTAAAGAAACAATTTACTTTCTGTTTAATAGCACAGATCATTAAGATCGATTTTTTATTTTCCGAAATTTTGGCTTTGTTTAAGGTTAAGAAAAGTTTTTGAAAATAAGGTTTGAATATCATATAGAAACTGCTATTGTTAAGGGTTATTCTTGTCTAGAAGCCCGAATTTCGAACGTTTCTTGGCAATTGAAAAAAAGAAAACAGCGAACGATATTTTTATAGTCCAATCTTTTATCATTTACTTACACAAGTTTCAAAAGTGCACAAAATTAATTTCAAAAAAAAGTTTTCTTAAAATCATGGGTACTTAAAGTAGAGGGGAGGAAACGTTCTCGTTGCCACGATTTCTACCCTTGTAGCAATTCAAAAAATAAAATATTATCATACTAATGATTAGCACAAATGTAGTTATCGTATTGAAAAAGAAAACTCCCAACTTTTTTGTTAGCTTATGCGATAGAAAGATGTTTTGAGAATATTCGTGCGGAAATTCAGGTGAATCGTAAAAGTAACTACAAGTGATGAGATATCGTGACGACTGCAACAAAAAAAGTAGTTTCGAGAAAAACGCCTTTGAAGTTGCCAGAGCAATAAAACGACTATAACTTTCAAAATAATTTGAATTTTTCAACATCCGCTCAATGAGATATTTTTCAGTAGCTAAACTATCGACATATGGAAACAAAAATTTTTTCAAATTTTTTATAATTTCTAGACCAGAATACCCTCTTAATATGTGCAACTTTAATACAACAAAGCTTAAAAAAGCCGGCTTCTGTTCCTACTATTTATGCTAACTACGCATGGATGGTATATCATTGTTTACATCATTACACTCCATTCAGTCAAGTCAACAATTTTAATTTTATGAGTCTAAAAATATGTTGTCGAAAATTTTTACACTCGTGTGCACAGTCAACAGCGAGGAAAAGCATGTGTGTATCCACAAATCATGCCATACCAAAGCGCCAACAGCAGTCGTAAACACATTAACGCATACTTATATATCTGTTCTGCTAACATTTGCCCTCGTCAAAGTGTGTCCCCTTCTCTCTTCCTTCTCTCTCGTCACTTTCGCTCATTTTCCTTCGACATTCATTCATAATTCATTCATCTCCATTCAGCTGTTTGTTGTATCGCCCGGCACTTTCACCGCACTTTATACGCTGCCCTCCTTTATAGTGTTTGCACTCACTTATCAAGACTCTCACAGTCCTCTGATTATCCTAAATTGATTTACAGTTCCTCACGGCGCTCTCACACAAATGCAGGCGCTCGCAATTTACTTAATTCTGTTTCATATTTTTATTGTGCAGGTGCTCGCACCATACTTTTTATTCTATCATATTTTTTTATATATATGTACTTGTATTTATTTGTTGCATTTCATACGGAAATTGTTCGCAAACTTTGTCTATAAACCATTGAGTGCTATGTGCATAAATGAGTAAAGTTTTAACCGTTAGATTTGTGTGTTAAATAACGGATTTTCAGCAACAAACATTTGTTAGGATGTTGCCATATTTTGTGGTGGTAAATTGCTGGGGTAAATATGAAGTGCTTGCTTGTGGGTCAGCGATTAATTTGCAAATGCTTGTAAGTTTTTGTGGTTTTGCTAGAGATTGGTATATATTTCATGTTAATCATTTTTAAATGTGTGTAATTTATCATTTGAGGTGCAGAAATTTCATTTTCCATAAAATAATTGATTGGCCCACTTTATTATGCAGATTTATTGTTTATATGGTTATAATGGTGAAGTTTCTGTTGTTGGTTACAAGTCTTTGCAATGCTTCGCAACATTCGTTCAAATATATATATTCTTTCTCTATATCTTCCGCCATTTTAAAAAAATTCTTGTAACTTGATAAATAACCAACTTGCCAAGTGAAAGCACAAAAAGATTGTGGTAATATATGCGAGGTACCCCCCGTATATATGTGTGTATATAATGGTATATAAGTATGTATTGCAAACCGAACGCGCGTCTCATATTGCTCAACCTCATTTACATAATTGCATAAAATGACTGGAAATGAGTGGAAATTAAACTTCGAATAGCGGAAAAACTTTGAAGATAAATATATATGTGACCAGCAACAGTATTACTGTAAACTTCTACGGGTAGCCGCGCTTCGACTAGATATGAGGTTCGTATAATATATAAATATGTATGTGTGTATATATATATCACACCAAACTCAAGCATCAAACGTACTCTAAATTGAACCTAAAAGATTGAATATTATATTTGTAATGAATATTTGCCAAACATCATTTTCATATGTATATATTTTAGATATAGTTGAAATCACGCAAAACTAAAAATTTTACCCAATATTTACTCTTAAATAATATTGAATAATTTGTGATGCCCATTAATTCCTCTGCGATTTTAAATTCACTTGATTATAGATTAGAGAAATATTAAACTGCCCACATTGCGCGCGTGTTTGAATAAAATTTGGAAAGTGATTTGAAATATTTACTAAAAGAATGAATTCTTATAAAATGAAATTTGAAAAAAAATTAAATAAATTGTATAAGTTTTTTCTGACCCACTGTGTGCAATTCATATTTATGTTCCATAAAGAAAGCTGCAATATTAATATGGACACGGCGAAGAGAGCAGTGAGAATGGAAGGCAACTATAATATGCTTGCTATATGTGTTTTATATGTATGTATACATATCAATTGAGGAGACATTTTCAAATTGTCAATTTACTGCGTGGTTTCCAGGCGGCAAATTCACAATTAGATATCAAATTACATTTGAGTAGATGGCGCATATGAGCGTTTTATACGATTGATGCTTTTAATTTTTATTCGTTTGGAATTCCTTGAAAAACATACCAGATTGACTGGGATATGGGAGAAACAGTTATGCCTATTAAACAGATATTTGTGAAGTGTTCGGCGCGCAACTTACATATTATCTGGATGATAACCCTTTTCACGCTGCCAGAAATATCCCGCCATCTTGGAATTTTGTAGGTCACCTCAAACGTTTTGACTTTGCAAAAAAAAACAAAAAAAAACAAAAAAAATAAAACAAGTTCGTAAATAGTATATAAAGATAGACGACATTTATAATATATATATATATATATTTTTTTTTTTCGGCAGTTAATTTTGAGCATTTTTCATAGCATAAAAGGAAGAGAAATTCAGAAATTTATAAGTTGTTAATTTGATTATTATTGTTGTGGTTGTATGCTTATTTAAATATTTGCCGCTCAATCAAGAGAAAAATATGAAATTGTAGAAAAGAAATATTGTTGAATATGAATTTCGTAAACATTTCCATTTCAACTATTTGCTTCTTTTATGTTTTTATACAATTTTATATATAAAGTTTAATATGTATGCCGATTCATATATGTATATATATTTCTAAATGCAAATGATGGAAATAGGTGCATAAACAGAGCACTCAGTTCGTGCAATTCACGCAAGTGCTCATAAAAAGTAAAAATTTATATACGTATATATATATATACGTATGTATGTATGTTTTCCGCGTAATTCCCACGACACTGCCACTACAGCAGCAACAATTCGCACAACTACGTTGACACAGGTTGCCAGTTGTTGCATAAATTTCACCTTGTCTACGAATGACTTGAGAACACACAGCAAACAGAAAAACGAACAGAAAAGACACACACAATTAAATCCATCTGCTGAAATTTATGAAATGTAAGACATCACATTTTCGCATTTTATGCTCAACAAACATTTACAAACATATGCACATACATAAAAACTAAATGCATATGTGCGCATACTTTTTTACATTTATTCTCAAAGTGTGAATGCAATCAGTGGCTAGTGATGACAATAAAATTCCAATTATTGGCAAAAGCAACAAATCAACGCCGTTTAGTACACTCATACAAACACTCATACACACCATTGTTGTGTCTTGTCGATATGTATGTATATATGTATAATTGTATTTATTTAGCCTGTTTGTCTTTCCTGCCAGACAACGCTGATTTATTGCTTCGACTCATTCGAATAAATCAATATGATAATGTGAATTTCGAAATAATTGCCTCGAAAAGGCAATCAATAGAGCAATGAAAATAAAATTGCATAGAGTTTGGAAGCTTCTACTTCTACTTTACTACGACAAGTAGCTATTATTTCATTTCATTATACTGATTGTTTTCAATAAAAGCAAAGTTATTTGATATCCAATTGCTTAGGTAAGAGTTTCAATTCACTAAAAAATCTTGTACAAAAGCTCTACTTAAACCGCTTTAAACCTTAATCCTTAACAATGCAATATACTTCTTTTACAGCTCATAACCTGCTCAATAACAAAAACAAATGGCGCATTTTAGTAATTCTAGCAATAAAAGTACACTTTTACTGGAGCTTATGATATTGCATATTTATTTATGCAATTTTATGTTTTGTGCAAGAATGCAAATAATAATGCCAGAGTCTGTATGTTAAGAACTAAGCAAATTGCAATTTCATGTAGATTATGAAAGGCTATTTAAAAATGTAAACAACTTGAAAGCGCCAGTGTTAAGTCAAGGGAGAAAGTCTGAGTGCTTGATAGTGTTTATAAATGTGTATGTGTGAGTGGAACTGCACATTCTCTACAACAATTGCAGCGAATTGTGACTTGCGGAGTCTTATACAAAATTATACAAAAGGATCGTTGCTAAATGGGCTTTTATGATCTATATATAAATGTATATATGTATGCAGGTTGGGTTCAGAACTGAATGAGAACTGAATGAATTTGATGTTTTCTCACACTTTGTACTTTGAATGGATAAAGTTCAAGTGAACTGGTGAACACAAACTAAGTGAGAATAGAGTAAAAATGTTTAAATGTTCGCGAACGCAGAAAATTCTGCATTAATACGTAGTTATACATATGGACTGTGAGCCCAATATATAATAATATATGTATGTAAGTAATAATATTTCAAACTTTTTTTTTCTTTGAATTCACCAATATATAAATACAAAAAAATGTTTGCATAAAATCATTACAAGTGGAAATTTTCCATTAGGGAGGTTCTTAATAGTAAGTGGAATATTACAAATTTTGTGAAATGGCGCTTGAAGATGGTTAAGGTTATCTGAACTTGAACTACTGAAATAAAACCTGATTTATGTGATATTTTTTACCATGATTTTGCCAATTTAGAAGAAAATACGATCTTTTAAGAACCGCCCTAACTCAAATATATACGAATAATATGCTATTTGAAATGCTGCGATTCTTATTATATCAAATATTTACTCAAATTTGACATTGCAAACGCGTTCTTGTCTGTTATATATATGCAAATTAATCGGAGTATGAACATGTGAGAATTGGAAAGAAATGCAGCAGTGCCGCATATAAAATATGTTAATACGATATGTATAGAAAACTGTTCAAAACATTTCACCAGCAACGCTGCAATCACATATGTATTATGTGGCATGTACAATTTGATATATATATATATATATATATATATTTAGCGGTTGAATAATAAAAGTCAATAAATTTTTATTTTTTTTTGTTATTATTACAATAGATGAAAAAGTAATAATACCATTATTATAATACAAAATAAAAGGAGCACTAGCTGCCGAGGCTTTCAGCTCAACTTCAATAAATCAAAATATTGATATGTTATTATTGGAAATTATAACTCACACGTCCTTCACAATTCAATATGTTAGTAAGTATGTTTAATCAATGAAGATTAGAGTAGCGAGCACGTCCGCCAACGCTGCGGTCCGTAAGCAAAGGGGAAGTAATTTAAGCAAAAAGGAGAATGGGTTGTTTACAACTAAAATGTGTGTCCACATATACATATTAATGTTTGAAAGTATGTATGCACGCGCACACACATGTTCATAGATCCAGCATGGTGCTATAAGGAGGTATGTTTGAAAGTAACAAATCAACGTTGTGTTCATTGAATTATGAACCAACTTGCGCATTGCTCTGCTCGTACTCCTGTTGCTGCTGTTGTTGCTATTGTTGTTATTGTTAATGTTGTTTGCTGTGTTGCATGCTCATGCTGTTGAATACTAATGCTGTGGCGTATTAGTTGAGCGCGATGTTGGCGGATTTAGATTCCAATGAGCAATACATACACACACACATACTTACTTATTATAAATATATTTACACACGCGTGCAGCACACGTGGGATATCTGGGTTACGGTTACTCAACAGAACGTTGTGCATGGTCAAGAATGGTGACCAATTTAAATGGAATTGTACTCCGCTAAACTTATTATAAATCCATGACAATTGCAGAGGCGGAAATTCGTTTTTGTATACAAACATGTGAGGCTGTGTTAACGGTCAATATGCAAAACATATCACTAAGAGGTGTTGCGGAATACAACTAAAGTTTAGCGTGGTAATTTTATAAGAAGTAAAATTAAATGAAATAAAACTAAAATAAATAATAGAATACCAATTTGTAATAGTTTTTCAAATTTTATGTTTGTTCGATAGGTGGTAACTATATACGAAATTATGCTTACAATAAAAATTGAAAGGAAAATTTAAAATGATACTTCTGCTAATGCTTCTTAAACCTTTTGTAATATTTTCACAAAATGTAATATATTATTTTATTTTAATTTATAATATTATTACATTACATTTTGTGAAAAAAATAATAAATATCAGACATTGTGTATAGATTCCAAAGATTAACTAACTTTCACCTTTTTAATAGGTGGCAACTCTCTTTCCAATATATATACATTATAATAACGTTCTAATTAAACTTTGAACAGCCCATATTTGTGCATGAATTAAGTGCCGTAACAACTAGCGATTATTAACCGCTATTCTATTTACAATCGCCCGCTATAGTGCTAAATTGTGCATATTTGCATATTTTATTTACGCATTTGCGAAGCACACTTTAGAGCACACACATACACACACATACACGCTGACTTTTTCATGGATGGATGCGTGCACAGCAGCATTGAATTTGTTTGCATGCTTCATTTAATTTCATTATTTTCAAAAATTTATCTAAATAAAGGCGGCTGTTTATTACAAGCACAAATGTACACCGGTGCGTATACGTAACCACTACAATGAGGTTGACTTGTTTACAAATTCATGCAGCGCACTGCAGCGCCGTTTTTGGTATGAATTTTCAATGACGAAAATAGAAGATTTTTGAGCAATAAGTTATTACAAAACATTTCACCTTTCAATGATAATATTTTAATAAATTTCGAAATAAAAATTACATTAATTTCATTTTGAAAAAATGTTATTTTGCAAGTTAAACTTGTATTTAATTAAAATCTCACATTGGTAAAATAGAACAGAGTTATTGTGGCTTTTTTTTTTGTAACACTTTCTTTCATTGCTTCTAGTATATTTTCTTAATTAAGTTTCTCACTCATGAAATGAGTGGCTTATTTCATACACACTAAGCATTAATGCGTGCAAATTCCCCCAAAATTCTCATTTAATGCAGCTTAAGAAGATTAGCTGTTATCACCTACAATAAATACACTACTATATACACTAAGAACTAAAATAGTAGTAAAATAGTAGTATACTTATAAATATATACAAAGTTCTAATTATTCACATCAACGTGTTATAGTTTATTATCCCGAAATTTGTATGAAAAACAGCACTCTATAGCACAGCATGTGCAAATATATCTGTCAGTCAAGTCGTCGACCGACAAGCTGTTAGTAGCAGCTACCAGATAATTATCTGCTCTTATTCTTATTCACAAATAATATTGTTCTTCACGATTTATAGCTTCTATGGGAGCCTTTTATTACATATTGTATTTTTTTTTGGTATTTGTTGTATTTTGATTGCTTTATTTTCGCCAGTTCCATTAATCAATAACTTTTATATTACCACCCTTAATGCGATAACAATGTGTTTATTAATCAATGCTAAAAAGAATGCTGATTATTACATCAGAATTATTCCTTGTAAACATTATTACTTATCTCACGATTTACCAAGTTTCTTAATTTTTTGTCAAACTATTTTATTAAACTACTAATTTTTTTAAGTAATTTGTCTTTTAATAAATCACATATTTTTTCCTACATTGTTACTAATTACTAGTAATTTCAATAAGTCGTTGGACTTCAACTCATATAGTCGTAGAACTCTGCTGGGAAAATACAAGCGAAATGTTATGCATATGTACATACATATACGCATATCACAAACCTCATTATCATCAATCGATATATTTGATGGCACTGAAACAGATGTCATGAGCGACATAAATTACCTCTGAAGTGCAAACATGTGCAAAGCAGATATGAAGCTATGTATCTCTACACACCTGTATATAGGAGAATATATACATAGATACGAGTATAATATGTAAAATAGCGCATTTATTAGCAGATACTTCAAACACTTAATTGTAATCTAAAAATATATTCATTCTTTATACAAACATGCGGAATTATCGGTTGTCAACCAATCACCAACAGAATTTATTGCATTATTTTCACGACGCGCTTAAATATTTATAAACTATTTATTATAAACAAATGCCATAAATTTTTAAGCTATGTAATTTATTCATGTTTTTCTCCTCGATGAATTGAAACCGCTGTCATTTCATTCAGAGCCCCGCAATGTATTGAAGTGATTATTATCGTTGTGCAGGTGTTGTTTTTGTTAATGACTAGCCGCGTTTATATGCTTGCATCCGTTAACAGTTTTCGATTGAGAGGACAAATCAGCGATGTTGGCGATTAGTTGATGAGCACGCTCTGCTCTAATGATTTGTAATTAGCTAAGTTAACGCCATGAACTTGTGTGTGTGTGTCGGTGTGTTTTTATGGAAATCAGTTTTTCTAAGCATATGCCAGCGTTTACTATGGCCGATTTATGCAGAACTAACAACAAACAATAAGAATACTGAAATATAATAATAAATTATTATAATAATAAATAATGAAAGCAAAAAAATGCAAAGTCATTGGAGCAACCTGTTTCATCTATAGAAAAGTTGTTAGTTGTATCAAAAGTTGTAGCTTTAATAATGCCTAACCGTCTGCAGTTTGTTGATGATACAAGTAACATCAGACACCTTTAAAAGTCAACCAGAGTTGATATTCTGAACATAACTCAACAGAAAAATTTCGAGAGCTTCATATTCCGCTGAGAATACTTTAAACTTGTACCTTTTGGGTCAATGGAATATGAGCTTTACCGAAGCTGGTGGCCATTTTTCAACAAGCAGCATTTAGTATATACATATATGCCATATATTTACATATTTACACATTTATATGTATATAGTTGTGTTGTACCGTCTTTTGAGCACTGATGGCAAGTTGTTGCTTTGTTGTAGTTTATAATTAAACCGTCTTCCATAAATACTTAACAACAAGCCAAGACAGGTGTCAGCACTTTAACTATACCCTTATTGTATTACTACAGCACATCCCTCGAGAAATTTCAAACGGTTTTCCATGTAACATTATAACTTAAGTACTTAAGCTGAGCAGAGCCAGTATAACAATGAAAGCATATCGAATATGCAGAATATGCAGAACCATAATTTCGGGTAGGAGTTGCATGTATATACACTCGTAATATTATACGATACGAATATTATACAACAGCGCCTATATAAACAAAGACCACGATTAATATATATAGAGAGAGTGTGTCTGCTTATTACGGGCATATGTGTGGATACATATATGCAGAGTATTTGGGGTCATTCACACTGGCTGTCACGTCTTTGATAAATAAGATTTAGAACTCATGTATTATACTAATTTTGTTGTTGTTGCAAAATTGGCGTACGACACGAAACGAAGGCGCATAAATTTTGAAACACGGCTATGTTTGAGGGCAAAAATTAAATAAGCATAAAAAGTACCCAACTAATAATTGAGAAATAAATGGTAATCCCTTAAACAGTGCCTCAACTGCAAATTGGAAAATTACACCGTGGTGATTTTAGTATAAAAAAATTTCCTTCTTTTGGAAGGGATTAAGTGACTAGCTTCTTCGCTGTTTTCTCAGCTCGAGTATAGGCGAGTAATATTCTACACGAAATAGTAATACCAAAATATATTTTATTCGGAAAGCGTCGCAGTAGCATATACTACCCAAATTTTTACCCTGAACTTAAAACTTATAATCAAGTAACATATCACACTTCAAGGCCAAATACTTTCAGTAGTGAGACTAAGCTTTTCAATGGTGTCTCCATTAATACCAAACTGTGTCTCCTAGGCACCAAAAGGGTGATATTTAAATTAAAAGCTTTTGTATAATAAACAAAGTTTTGGTGAGGGCAATTTAATGTTATACAACAAAATGCCCAATATACTCGAGTTTGCGTTCGATAGAAGTTTTACTATATGTTTACCAATACGTCTGTTTAACATACATTTTAGTCGTATAAAGCTTCTAGCAGAAAATATTGCACCACTAATTTTTGGAGCCACTGTTTTCTTTCTGATTTTTACTCTTCTTGCGTTTATTTCATTCCTTCGGAAAACAACATTTTATTCATTATAAGCTCATTTCACTGAAGGTTTATTATGCCATCATATTATCATATTTCATGATTTATATGATAATAAGAAAAAATAAGGAGCTGCCATATTAAATGCCGAAATTTTCATCGCCTAGTCTAAAGTTTGAAAGCACTTATAACGCCATTGTGAATTTCCTACTGGGCATGTTAGCTCTTAAGGAATGGCAAAATTTGACAAATATTCTTTGTGTATGTTCATAAGTATGTATTAGTTATAATAACTTTTAACTGTCATACATCCGGAATTTTTCATATGCCACATTCTTACCCACAGGCAAATTGTTATCTTCCAATTTTGTGCCAATTCATTTATTTCGAGAAGTCTTGCAAGTGGAATGCCATTTCTTTTACGATACTTTTATGCTCTTACGCATGTTGAAGGTCAAAGTTCGTTGTTGATTTGGGATGGCCTTGCGGTTGGTTATTGATTTGCCAATATACACATGAAATTGGTAGAATTCTTCTATTTTATGTTGGTGATTTGTGCTCCAAGGCATTTTTCACTTTCGTCATTTCAATATTGTTGCGGCGGTCAGCGTTTTCCCGAAGATTCATTTGCAAGCGCAATCTCAACTATTCAACAGTAATAAAGTGTTTGTAACAAAATCAGTGCGAAGCATATTAATAAGGCTTCACAATGTGCCTAGCTTGAAGCCTTTAAGAAAAAAAATGTTATTTTACTGTGCACATCCAGTTTTAAATAATTCAGTAACGACTTTAAACGAGATTTACATCTCCATAACATATAAATATATCTACAACCCTCCCAGTCATTCGTGCAATGTTGCTGAAGGTTGATATTGAAAATGGAATTTTTGCTGCATCTGGCATTGACAATGACTTGCTGCATTTAATAGCAAAAATATATATACATATGTAGTATATGAAATAAACTCTCTTAACTGCACCACCAAATGTAGAGATGTTTGTGTGTGTAGGTATACTCCGTCCTCTTTGTGAACTATTTGCTAAGGTGCAGTAAAACTTGGTTACAGCACTAAAACTAGCTTTCGCTAGAAAAGTCTTTGGCATGTCAATAAGCAAAGACAGTCTATTAACCACTAAGCGCGCATTGTTGCACTGATTATTATTTCACTGAACTCAATATTCAGGGAAATTCCTTTCCCCAATGTCATGAAGTTATAAATATAGCGAAGTGCATAATCGGTCTATATGATTAAAATGTGATTTACATACGTATATGTATATATATTGTGGTCCAAACTATATTCGACCTTCTAAGTCATTGCTTTCAAAAAACCGTTAAGTAATTTATGCTTACAACACCAGCCGCTCTCTTCAAATTTATTGCTTTCGCTTGGCTATTTCTGGCCAGACACGCGCTGAGTGGGAAAAGCAACAAAAACAAGCTCAAAAGTACATATATAAATATATGCATTTGCATGTGGAAAAAAACAGTGTCCATTGATGTGTCCTTGCACCCTCGCTTAAACAAACATAAGCACTCACACATGCGCCACTACTTCCAACATGGAATTTGCCATAGCTATAAGCCAATTGCTTACCAAATAAATTGGCAATTCTATGAGAAAAAATGCGTGCAAATAATCGTTAAAATGTTGTTTTCATTGTATTTGTATTAAATTTAGTTTAAAAATAATTTATAGAGACCGATTTATTTATGTTGCAAATATTTTATTGCGATTTATTTAATAGTTCTCTACTGAAGTTTTTCATCCAGGCAACATTTACACACTGGTCTTTGGTATTTATGCCGCAAGGGACTATACGCGGAATCCATGTAAGAGAGAGAGAGTGAGAGAGAGAGAGAGAGAGAGAGAGAGTTAGATAAAGATGGTTGCGAAGGTTACACAAATATGTTTTAAGTAAAAAAAACAAATATTAAATTAAATGGAAATGAAAGGAAACAGAAGTATTATATTATTGGAAATTTAATTTTTTTTTAAATTTTTGATTAATATTGTCAGATATCAATTCATTCAAAATTTTTTGTAGATTTGATTAGCCTATTTTAATTTTTCTTCTTGTCTTTTGAACCTTATACACCCTTGAACCTAACCCACACCGAGTATGAAGCTAACGCAACAAATGTTGCCTACATTTGGGCGCATTGGTATAAAAATGCGAAATCACAACCTTTGGAAAATAAAAAAAATATATATTAGTCAAGGAATGTGCCTCTCAATAAAGTCAAAGCAAATACCTCATAAAATCCGTAAGCATTGTTGAAACCCTCTGGATGTGATGACGCACTTGAGTATATTTATACATTTGTATAAACAATCAAAGAATGAAAATAATGAAGTGTTGCCATCTGGAAAACTGCAGTATGGAACAAGTAAGAAGGCCTAAGTTCGGGTGTAACCGAACATTTTATACTCTCGCAATGTGCAAGGATCAGAGGTGAAAAAAATTTTGCAAAAGAATTCAACATTTATTATTCAAAGAAATTGTCAATGGATTGCAATCATATTGCTATCTTATTAACTTATATTGCAGGCCATAGACTCAGTACTTTCATTGTTATATCTTGCTTCGTGTCAGAGGTATTTATATCAAATTCTATCAAATTAACTCAAAAGTGATATATGCGTTATAAACTCAACCAAAGTGGCATAATTGAGGAAAAAGTCAACCAGAGAAATGGACGACATTATATTAGGAATATGGGGCTTAGACCACGGTGTATACCGATTTCATTCATATTTGGCGCAAAATCACATTGTTCTTAAATACAATGTCATATTTCACAATGTCATTTCATTGTCATTAAAAACAAACGTATCCATACTTAATTTCATTAAAATATCGCACATATTGACCAACATGAACGGTTTAAAGTCAGATGGAAAGTCGGAATTCTTATATCGGGCATTTTTGGTATAGAGGAAAATCTGCACCGATCACATTAACTCTTTTCATTATTCAAGTATATTAGGGACATGTTTTCACGCAATTTTGTGAAGGTAACTCACACACTGACCGGCATCTTCGGCTTAAAGTCTGCAGGAATAGCGAAATTCATTATATGTAGTATATGGGAGCTGGGATAATTCGTTCACCCATTTCACACATTTTCGGCAGTAAACTATTGTACATCGGATATTACATGTTCACTTAATTTTGCTAAGATATCTTACATATTGACCGAAATATATAGAATAAGGTCTACCCAGAGGTTGAAAATCCGTATATTAGGTACATGGGGCTAGGGGAAGTGCTTACCCAATTTTATCCATTTTAAGCACATGGACACACTGTTATCAAAAAGAGACACACTCTAAATTTGAAAGAGATAACTCATATATTGACCGTTATATATGGTATAAAGTCTTCCGGAAGGTTGAAAATCCGCATATTAAGTATATTGGGACTTAGGGAAGTATTCACCTGATTTTCGCCATTTTTGATATCAGAGCAAACTATTATCATGGAAAGATAATTCTCCAATTTCATTACAATATCTTGCAGATTTACCGATATTTTCGATAAAAAGTCAGATGGAGACACTGAGGTTCTAATTTTGGGTATGTAGTGGCTTGAAAAGTTATAATCCGATTTGACCTATTTTTACGCATGACATGAAATATCTTAAAAGCACTATTTGTACAAAGTTTGATTTTCATATCTTAATTGCTGCTCGATTTATTTACCTTAAAGTGAAAGGATCAGTGAAACTTAAAATTGTGTTATGTGAGAAGTGGGCGTGGTTTTCATCCGATTTCGTCCGTTTTCACAGCGTGAAATAATAATTTAAATATAATGTCACGTACGAAATTTTGTTGAAATCGGTTAAGGCGTTCTTGAGATATGATATGGGATTTCCCTTAAATGTAGGCGGTGCTACTTCCATCACCAAAACACGGATTCCTATGCAACCTTTCCGTATCAATTTGCTGCAAGATTTAATGTTTTAAGCGTGTTCTTTCGGTTAGTTATCGCACTTTTAGTAGTTTTCAACATGACTTTTGTATGGGAGGTGGGCGTGGTTATTATTCGATTTCACTGCTTTTCTCAGTATATGAGGAGAAGCTAGAAGAACTTACTCGGAGCAAGTTTGATTGATAAAGGTTAGGGGTAAGGGACTTTAACGGTTCCTGAAATATAAATATTAAACCTATGGGGGGCGTGGCCATAACCACTTTTACAAAAAATTTTGCCGATATATGCCCGCCCTACTAGGAACCTCTATTCCAAATAATACGTTTATATCTTAATTTTCTGCTTAGTCATAGCACTTTATTTGTTTTCGATTAATGGCATTTTGCGGGCGTGGCAGATGTCCAATTACGCCCATTTGCAATGCCAACCGTCTTACGGTGACAAAGAACACGTGTACCAAGTTTCATCAAAAAAATTTCATCTTAATTTTTACTCAAGTTATCGCTTGCACGGACGAACGGACGGACGGACAGACGGTCACTCGGATTTCAACCCCTTTTTTCTTGATTATTTATACATATATGTCAATAACTAACTCGTTTAGCTCTAGATGTTACAAACAACCGTTAGGTGAACACAACTAACTTAGTCTGTGGCAACATGTTGCGAGAGTATAAAAATACATGTCAACTATCTCCGACAGTTTCAACTTCAAATCAGTTTCAGCAGGAAAAGTAGATACAAGTGTGTACAAAATTCAATGACATGTGATAATAATTGAAGAGATATGCCTCAAAAAGAATTATAAATAAGAGCGCGCATAGAGAATTGTAAACAAGTGGAATATGTTTACATGAGACAATAAATATACTCGTACTAGCACTTAGATGAACATGATATGGGTGAAATATGCAGGAGGGTGAAGGAAAATTCCGTTGGCTATTTTAGAACTTTGGTTTGCCAATTGAATTTGGAAAAAGTAAAGAAAAGCTTTAGTTGGGCGAATATGTATTAAAAACACCAAACTGCTTGTAATTTCCGATTTCAAATTCTAAAATTAAATTGCTGTTTACTTTGCTAATATATATATCTTTTACCTTTACCTATTCGCTTTATAACTCATTTACAAAATTTGAAGATTAGTAGTTTTCAAAGAATTCACAAATTCCAACACTAATCTTTCGCCATGACTGTTACATGTGAAACACACCGTTAGGCGTGAAATTTTTGCTTATGCAAAGTAGTAGATAAATTGTGATCTTTAATATTTAATGTTTGCGCTGAAAGTTTGGACAACCTAAATTTGTCAAACTCAACAAAATTTCTAGCAACCACTATACTCACTAATTGAGAGAGAAAGAGAAAGCTGGTGTGAATTGAAATTATAAATCTACTTGTCATGCCATGTAATGAAATTAGGAAAATTTTTTGGGTGGTGGCGTGTAAGTTCAACGGAGGACACTCCCTGTGACTAACGCATTTATTCTAGCGGCTATACCGCAATTTGAACTGGTTGGCTTTACCAGCTCAACCAATTTTTTACCGACTGAGCTACATGAGAACTGCGCCGCAAGAATTTCTACCTTTATTAATCTGCTTAAAACGCCATGAAATTATTCGACGGCTCACGTAATCTATGCTCATTTCGTGTGTTGAGCCGGCAAAATGTTAAAATACCGTAAGCCCGAAAATGCCAAGCAATGAAACGAAATAGCCTAGTTCGGAAAGAATTTCCACCCAAAGCAGCTCAATGTGCCAAACAATTGCAATTAGCCTTAAGTGTTAGGACTTGGAGTGTCGTCACGCACCAAAATGAGACGCGCTAGATATGTAGGCGGACTGGAGGTAAATGGAATTCGCTCGCTTATTTGCTCGCTCGTAAGTTAGCTAAAACTCCAAGACACCCACACGTACATTCCTTTAAGTACTTTAAACGGTAGAAATTTTTACAGTTTTGTCATTTTGCCGACAAAGAAAATCGTTAACACCTACGCGAGGCATTTAACTCAAACTTTGAGAGGGAGAGAAAGGGTGAGAGAGATAAAGTCGTTGATTGAGAGGGGAAATAAGGTGACGAAACAGTTTTCAAGTGAAATTCGAGCATGTACGAGTACACGTGCCATGTTATACATATATCGAGATATCTGCTGTTTCAACGGCGTCAAAATTGTCGACTAGGAGTGTCAATTTCAAATGCTGGAAATTTTAATTAACTCTTCTTTTGGTTAATATGCTTATGTATGCCAAAACGGTTTATAAATTCACGCTTATATGAGCTCATAGGCTTTAATATATGCATATGTATAATAATGCAAGCAATTTGTAACGATATGAATCCTTATTCAAGTTATGGTTTCCATTAAAGCCCTTGAAAAATTTTTTTCTCTTCCATAGTTGATTTTTATGCGTTCCGTAGCAAATGTTTTCCAACGACTTGATAATGAAATAGTTTCCACGAAACATTTGTTTTGAAACCTTCGACCTATAAAATAATATAACATCTCTACATTCTAAAAACAACTGCTTTCAACAGACAATGTGATTCCTTGTAACAATCAATGAATACCCTATAGGAAAAATATCATGCGATATTTATGATTAATATAGAAGCAAATGTCCTGAGTGAAGTGAGAATTTAAGATAAACGAAAATGAAATGTTGCTGGAGATTCTAGTTTGTGAATAGCTATGGTTTTTTTTTTATCAAAAAATCGAAGATGACCATGTGATGACCGCTTCTCACAAATAATGAACGAAGATGACCGCTTTTTCACAAGCACTATTCAAGCAAATTCGAGTCTAAGATTCACATGTACATACTATTAAGAACAACTGGTGGCGTTAGACTTAACACTTAAGAATAAGTAGAGAAAAATGTTAAGAAATCAAATTAGTTGAAGAAGTGATAATGTGTGAGTGCTATATCAAGTTTATCACAACTACTGAGAATCGGAAAGCTTAAAAATATGCTCTATGCTCTGTGAGCATTTAGGACTTTAGGCAGTCCGCCTGTCTCTATCCGGAGATCGAGACGTCATTAGTTCATCAGAACTCAACCGACATTTCGCTGCTGAGTTAGAATTAGAGCTAGAGTTAGAGTTAGAGTAAGACTTATAGTTAGATTTAGAGTTAGAGTTAGATTTAGAGTTATAAATAGAGCTAGAATTAGAGTTATACATAGAATTGGAGTTAGTTAAAGCTAAAGTTAGAGTCAGAGTTAGAATTGACGATAGAGTTGGAGTTACAAATACAGTTAGGTTTTGACTCTGATTTATATTATATATCTGCTAACATAAGCTTTTGCTATTAAATCAACCAACATTAATATTTCTTGTTACCGTTATTTTTGTTGAGACTTTTCTCAAAGACTTTCTTTATACAACTTTCATAAGCTTCCTACTTAAAGGGAGCTATACTTAATGAGAGTGTAGTATGCCGCATGGTTGAGATCTAAGTGTGGAAAGTTAGAAGATAATTTTGAGAAATTTATTCTCTACCAAAATGGCAAAAGATTGCCTAAAACACAAAAGTTCAATCAAACCGTCCTCAAATGAATAAAATGTTAATATTTTTATTTTGTTTTATTTTTGCAATTAAAACTTCATTACTCTAGATTGTCGCAATAGTTGAATTTCTTTGAATTTTCTCTGAATTTCTCATACCTTGTGTGGAACGACTTAGATCTCAGCACAAAACATGTGCATCAGGGTCTTTTAATTTTACGTTTTCTTCTTCTCCATCATCTTCTTCTTCTCCTTCTTCCTCTGGTGCGGTTATAAATATTTGTATTTTTGTTTTAAAATCGCTTAGTTTGCAAATGCACTGCAATCGATATTCATACACAATTTACATTTGTCGAGCATCCGCTCCATTCCATCGTTGGCTTGTGTGTGTGCGTGTGTAAGTGAGTTTCCGCACAAGCAGAGCAAAGGTTTTATGCACTTTCAACTCCAACTTTTCCTGTCACTCTACTAAATTTACGACTTGCACGTGTTCGGTATGTTGGAAAATTTACAAAAAGAATCAAATGAGCAAGGCTGAAATCCAAGCCAGCACACATGTTTTGTTCCAGCTGACTGCTTAACGTAGGTGGCAAACCGCAAAAAGGCAATCGCATTAAATTACAGTGAAGGCGAAAATGGTTTGGTACTTGTCAAGTTAAATATGTGTAATATTCTATATTATTTGCATGTAGCAATATTTCAGTTATTTAAGTAGCCACACACGCGTTGTTAATGTATGTATGTGTTATTAAATATATGCCTTAAAGGCATCAAGGAAGCACCGTTTACATGTTCGAGTTAAAATACGTAAAGCTCAGTTCCCAATCGACTTCAGAGAAATTCCAAATTCGATTTCCATATGAAGACATTTGTATGTATATGTATGTATTACATAACTCGCTTTTCTCTATCTTACAGCCAACACCACGCGCATAACAAGGGAAATGAGATTTCACAACTTCAACTAAGCACAACCACGGCCCAAGGCAGCATACGCCCCCTAAAACTAAATAACATGTTTTCCCATGCACTATCCTTGCGCCCTCAACTGGCAACGATTGCCATTGCCGCCAGCACTTTGGCCACCGCCTCCACATCCAATGAAATGTTGCTGCTCGATGACGATATCATCGTAAGTCAAGCGTACTATTCCAATTCGCCGCTATTTGCCTTTGACTCGTCCTCGCTGGTGGATCTCCAGCAGTTGCTGCAGAGCGAGGCATTTAAGCAGAATATGTCATTGACACTGAATATCTCGACGGAGAATCTGACGGATCTGCTAAACACTGCGCAACTCAATCAAACCAGAGAGTTGCCGCAGCAGCAACTCTCCATGTCCGTCTTGATTACGCTCACCGTCTTCTACGCCATCATATTTGTGGCTGGTGTATTGGGTAATCTCATCACATGCATTGTGATATCGCGTAATAAATTTATGCACACCGCAACGAACTTCTATCTCTTCAATTTGGCTGTTTCGGATTTGATGCTGCTGCTGTCAGGTGAGTTTCATTTGTCATGCTTAAGTTTTTATAAATTTTACAAATAAATTCAGAATGTAAAATTCGGAAACAGAAATAAATGGATTTGGAATGAAACCCGACTCCATAAAGACCACATTTATTTTAACAAATTGACACAAAATGCGACTTAAAAATATATTTATACTACAGCGCCACCTATCGGAGAGACGCTATTACTTTCTTCTAGGTGTTGCAATGCAACTTCTTACTAACAATCGGCTTCTCTTATCGGCTTATTTTAAGTCTCACCTGGCTTCCATTTCAAAGAACTGTATTTGAAAGAAACCGTTTTCTTTTTTCCTCCAAAGTATTTATGTAAAATTTATATTAAATTATATAAATGCTTTACTTATTGAAGCAGCAATCATTTTATTAAAAAAGAAATAGCTGCCCATATTTCGCGTAATTTTAGAGAGTGGCAGATCGAACAAACGACTGGTATAAATGAAATGGACTGGCATAACCAAATAGAGATAGAATATAAAGTGGATAGAGATAGAATTTACTGTTTAAGAGAAGTTCACACATACTCTCTTATATTGAATTCAATAAGTTAACAGGATTGGATCAAAGAAGTAGCGAAACGAAAGTGGAAAAAATACTTTTAGTTTGGGCTTTCAAACAGAAAATATGTTGTTTACTTTCAAACACAAACAAAACATATTTCATACACTTAGTCACCCATCAAAATGGTAAAATAACAAATATGCGCCGCGTATAAAACAAATTGATGAAAAAAAGTACTCAGCAGTTAATAAATCCTTAAGTACATATACATCCGGGCATTTTTTGCATATCTTTTAAGTTAATCATCACGAGTCTTTGAAAATATGGAGAAATGTCACCAACTGTAGACATATACACAGTGTGTTCAAAAAATTAAGGGATATTTCGTCTTTTGAAAAAAATATTTATTCACTCGTCTACATTAATGTTGTCGCCTTCAAAATAGTCTCCAACCTCCTCAGTACTCCTTATTGACAGCTTGACCTTGAGGCAAGAATTCATAATGCACTATGCATCTATGCACTATGGCCACTACTGTTCCTTCGCAATTTTAAGTTACTTGCTCATAAAAATATAATATGAAATATATACATAAATATGTTTACAAATCTGATGAATTTGCGTAGGCCTTAACAAGGACACTTCACTCTGTAATAGTATTGGCCTGTGGTATCAAGTTAAACCACTTAGAGAATCTCGATTTTTGTCCTTTTTTGTTGCTGTAGCACGACAAAGTGATGAGTGTAAATTTCGTGAGTGAGTATTTTTAGGGATTTTATGTAGCTGCGATGAGTTTGAGCAATAAGTGATGTTTACAATCCGGTGGGTAAATCAAAGGTAAAAATTCTACCCGAGCAAAAGAAAAAATCAAAATTAATAATAATTAGTTTTAATGTCAAAAATCTAAATATGCTTTAAATAATTTTTTTTTTTTATTTTAGGTGCACCTCAAGACGTTTACAGTTATTGGTACCCGAATGCCTTCCCATTTGGCGATGCAATTTGCATACTTGGCAGTGTTTTAGCGGAGACAGCCACCAATGCAACCGTACTGACAATAACGGCATTTACTGTTGAACGCTACATAGCGATATGTCATCCATTTCGGTGAGTGCAAGTGATGACAAACGGATTAACGGTTTCGTTTCGCTTTTATTTCCAGCTGAGACTTACAATTTACCGTTAATGTATTTTTGATGTTAAAGTAATTTGTGTGTACTTAATTAAATAAGGTGCATTTTCGTTTAATAAGTTAAAGTGTCAGCAAGTAGAAGAGGCAGAAGAAGGAGCCGAATAAAAGGTGCAGCTGCCACTACTTATCGCTCATTTACCGTTGAAATCAGAGTGATTTTTGGAAATTTGTTATCATTATTTTCTTCACTTTTCAGTTTCAACTGACAATTATTGAGATTAATTGCAGCGATACGCTCACCAATTTTTAGAACAGACCACACCATATTACGCCTTTACGATTTTCAACAATCATTTCCAACACATACACAAACATACTGGGACTTTTACACACTTTAAATAGTTTACTTATAAATGCATTTTGTTGTAGCACTAGTTGTAGTTCTGCACTCCTTGCACACCTAGTAAATACGCCATCTTTCGCTCTCTTTCTCTCTCTCCCGCTCACTCTTAATCGGCTAATTGCAGACAGCACACCATGTCGAAGCTCTCGCGTGCCATCAAGTTCATCTTTGCCATTTGGGTGACGGCACTGCTGCTCGCCCTGCCACAGGCGATGCAATTCTCCGTAGTCTCCGAGCAGGGCGGCACCTCGTGCACGGTAAGTTCAACTACTATTGCTATAAATTGACAAAGTGGAACGTCACTTGATTTTTTTTATATGCTAGTAGCAACTAGCGTTACGTTTCGCATTCGCATTATTATAGCACTACAATTATTTTTTATATTCACCCATTACATGTTGAGAAACTCATTTGTGTTTGTGTGCGTCCTTGTGTTGCTATTCTCTTTACTCATTCACAGATTGGCAATCACTTTGTCGAACATGTTTTCGCCGTTTCGGGTTTCATCTTCTTTGGCGGCCCCATGACGGCGATTTGTGTACTCTACGTATTGATTGGTATAAAGTTGAAGCGGAGTCGCTTGCTGCAGGCGATGCCGCGGCGCAGTTTGGATGTGCATCGTGGGATCAGTGCTCAAAGTCGCGTGATCAGAATGTTGGGTGAGTGGTTGTTGTTGTTGCTTTTGCTGTTGGTGAATAGAGGAGGAAGAGTATGAGTTTTATTATTTTAACATTTTGTTCGCGTATTTAATAATGAGCATGTGTAATTGAAACACACACCGGATCCACACCTTAACCGTCTGTTTACAAATAAAAATATACCTTAGCTCAATAAAAATTGTTACCCTTTCCAATAAGATTTCCTTAACTATATCCTTTAAAAGAAACTATAACAGCAATAAAATACTTGGTAGTTTTCACCCTCTAAAATAACTTGTGCGTTACGCAAGTTGGCACTTAGGCATATTAATCGTGCCCTAGACACACCAAATATTTACGAATTGCTTCGCACATACGATTTTGGCACGCGCCAGTTGTACCACGAAACAATGTGAAAAGTAGGTAAACAAATAAAATAAATACTCATAAACTCGGTTGAACAAACAAAGCGAAATGCCAACATCTCTCTAACCCAGGCCTTCGCTACACCAATCCTCCACTCGGTTCCGGTTCAATATGCCTAAACAAATATTTACATAGCTTTGTGTTGGCGCCGAGAACAATAGCAATGAAAACACGCCCACTCCAGTCAAATAATGTCACATAAAGCAGCAAGAGATCGTTGCCACAACCGCTGGTCATAGCGACACGAAGGTGTTTTGCATTCCCTTTGTAAGATGGTAAGAGGTAGTCATGTAGGCAGTGTATGGGCGCCATTATGCACGCGAAGCCTAAATCAACAAGTAGGCGCGTAACATATTTGAGCACTCTAAAAGCAAATGTGTGAGCTTAAAACCCTTCTCCCTTTGAGGCACCTGTGGCATCAACAAATGAAAATTCTACTTAAGCAAACCATTAGCTTGGCGGGGGCTCGGTGATGATTTTTATTCTACAATATTTATGTTGCCTAATCACGCTAGTGTTGAATGATGTATGTAACGGTTCGGTAACAGCAATCACTTAGCAAATGCAACCCTGTCGGAAATTCAATGTAAGATCAAAACTAAAGCATTGGAATATTGTAATTTGTGCTCCACAACACACAATGTTTAATATTACATTAAAGATTATATGAAGTTAAAATTTCAAAATAAGAGAGTGACTTGAAGCTCTCCTATAAATTACATAGACCGATCTTCATGTTACGAAAAAGGCTCTCATTCGGCTATCTCTTACCTACATCTGCCTCTTCACTCCTCACTCTTAGGGGTCTCCTGCTCGTATTAATCCTTTATCAGCTCCTATCGCGCTTGATGAAATCTATAAATATTTCGGTTAGAGTCAAATTCGTGAAATACTCTTCGAATGAAGTCGTATGGCTTCATTAAATCTACTATATAGGACGTATATTCAACCTGCCCCTTTTTATATCACACATTTAAAGTAACGCTCACATTTCTTGACTGGCCGGAAGAGTTCCACAAACTTTATTGAATATTTTCGCGACTTGTTTAGAATGCACGCCTACTCCCATTTTATACTTGACTTTCTCACTAATGCTTTGATTCTCATATGTGGCGCTACCTATAACCATTGGAGAAAGTCGCATATGTAAAGTTATATTTTCGAAATTATAATATGTAGATCTGTAATATATTTGTATCCTGCCACTACCAACAAAATGAAATTTAATTAAAGTTATTTAAATTACTTTTTGCATGATTATTCGTGCATATGTTTTCTTTTTCGTTTTGTTTCTTCCACTTCGTTTTCCTCTTTTTCTTTCGCTTCCGACATTTCGCGAAATTTACAAACGTTTTCGTCATTTCCGCGTACAACAGTTGCCGTCGCCGTGGCGTTCTTCCTCTGCTGGGCGCCCTTCCATGCGCAACGCCTGATGGCTGTGTATGGCAGCAGCGCGAACATTGAATCGCAACTGTTCAAAGATGTCTTCGAAGCTGTCGATCTCACATCCGGTGTGCTGTATTACCTATCGACCTGCATCAATCCGTTGCTGTACAACATCATGAGTCACAAATTCCGTGATGCTTTCAAGGTGAGCTCAGTTAAATAGAGTAAACTCGTATGTGCAAAACGAAGTGTCCGCCATTTTGTAGGCATACGTGTGAAACATGTTGAAATATTTAAGTTGCCTTTCAGCATTAACTCTATATTATTTTCTCTATGGAAATTTCAACTCGTCTCGAATTAACCTTATTTCGCTTTAATGCATTGCACTGGACCATATCCCATTCTCTCCACATGTCAACTAATCTCAACCCATCTCATTAAATCTCAACTCGTCTTATGTCATCTCATCTCCTCTTATCTCTAATCATCTCATCAAAATCTCATCTCATCGCATCTGATTTCATATCATATATCCCATTGGAACTCCTGTTTCTAAAATATCATCCCATGATACCTCATCTAGTCTTTTCCCAACTTTTCCCATCTCCTCCCATTCCATTTCATCCCATTCGTTTCCATTGCGAATTTCATCTCATCTTACCTGATCTCTCAACACCTCATATCTTTGAAACCCCTTCCACTACATCACTACACCAACGGTATGTGTCGTATTATTATTCTTACAAACGATCTCATGTAATTTTCTAATAACACGGTTTTTTAAATTTATCTCGTATCATATTTCGTACCTTTTTAGTTCATACTATTTATTTAAGACCTGCCAGAATGCTCTCACTTTATGGTTTCTTGATTTTAAAAATATATTCCTTTCTCTTTTGCAGGTAACTCTAGCTCGACAATTTGGATTCCCAGGCCGCTCTCAGAGTCAAAGCCACAACTACAGTGCCCTGCTCCGACAGAACGGTTCCATGCGTCTACATACAACGGTGAATAACAATGCTCTCGATCACTACCACTCTTACCGAGTTATGCAATTGCATTGTCGTGACCAAAGCCATCATCTTTCTCTGCAGGATAGCATCCGAACAACAACAACGACGACTACAATCAACAGCAGCGGTGGCATGGGCAGCATCACAATGGGGGGAATGGGTGGCAACAGCGTTAGTCGTCGTTCATCACATCGTTCCCGTTACACATCCATCGGTTCGCAATCCCCGCTAACGACAACCCTCACGAAGCGTGATGAAAAAGCCACAAATCAAGTAAATGGTGCAACTGCGGCAACCACAACCAAACAACAACAACAACAGCAGCACCATCACATGCTGCAATCTCAACTATCGCAACGGTCCAATGGCGCCGATAGCAACCTACTACTCGACATGGAGTTGGGCACAGCGCATAACTATTGTCACGGCCATCCGCAGTCTTCAGCCATAAATTGCAACCGAAGTGATAATTTGCGTCGCTCCGTCATTAGCAATAGTATGGTGCATGCAGCGCATAAAACCCGACCCCTGAGCGCTGATCGCATGTCGATTAACTCGCAAGAGTGGGACAGCAGCGCCAGCCAATATGAATTGGGCGACACTCTTTGTATGGGTGAACTTGACTCCGAGCTGGCTAAATCCTCCACACCGAATAGTCTTACAATCACGCGTATGCCTGGCGTTTCAACAGCGCCGGCCATACAGCCGGTGAATTCCATAGCGGAATTGGACGTGCATGCACCGGCACGTACGCGTCTCAAACTTTCACGAATAATCAGTCGACGTGACCAGGACACATTGTTGGCCAAGTCGATGCCGCGCGCTGAACTAATGCGCAGTGCCGCTAATATGCCTAATGTGCCTGACTCACCGTTTACGACCTACGAAAACGAAAAGAAGAAGCAGGCGCGTAACGCGAACGGAGGACGTACACATAAAACCTTTGACGCACTCACCGGCATTTTCCATTGGCGTGCACGTAAGAAGGAGATGAATGGACGACATATTTGTGGAGGTATTGCGGGTGAGGGTGCGGGTGCGGGTGGTAGTGGTAGTGGTAGGTCACGGCAGACCAGTGTCGCTACAACTAACACTCACCCGGGCTCAACCAGCACTTCCACACCGCGGATGGCACTTATGCGTAGCATATCGTCCGCCTCGCCGGCGATGCTGGAGTCTACGCTAAATGCCGAAATGATTGGCCAGAAGTTGTGAACGTCATAGCCAACATGCATAGGGCAAAAGGTTGGAGTGCTCTCTACTACTTGAGAAAGTTCAGTATACATGGCATTTGTCGGGTCACTGAGATCAGATGGCGTCATGTTTGTTCTATATAGCCACTCAAGTCTATACATACATATATATATGCATTTGCTTGTATGCTCTCTTCACATATATCCACATGAACTTAGTAGCAAAGGCTGAGCCTCGAAGCCACACAAAATGGCACGAACAAGGTTCACAACAATGCATACAATCAGCCTGCGGCTACTGTTTGTCATCATCCGCGCAGTCACGAACCTAAAAAGTGCGAGTTGTCTAAATCATCTAAGCAATCTGTCCCATCAACGTGTTAGGCCACTTATCTACGCAATTTGTAGCCACATCTAACCGACCCACTAACCACAAAACACGCATATATTTAATACAAATGTAGGTGTTTATGTACAGAAATGAGAGCATACGTTATGCCATTGTGGATTTGTAGTGTCCTGTCGCATCGCTTCCATGCGCCACATTTACGTAAATACAAATATAAAATAAATTGTAAGAAATTCCTAGTCAGACAGTTGTATCTCTACAAATGTCACAACATTAACTAAAAGAAGAGCCAAACCCTGCTTGGGGTGCGACATATATAAATGGTAATTTTCAGTAATGGTGAAGAGAGAAAGTAGGAGTCATTTAGCGCCAAGAATCGAAATACATAAAAAAGTATACATAACTTTACGTAACATAACATAAATTAGTGTGACATAGCATGACGTAACATATGACACTACATAATATTCATGATGAAGTGCTATATAATAATTTTTTCACAAGATAAATTATGATAACAGAGCATCGCATAACAGCATTTAATTTTTTAATGTTCAGTAGCTAGTACAAGAACTATAAAATACTGGATAATATGGGCTCGGAGATCTGGATATGTGTTTTTTTTTTTTTTTTTTGAATTTATTGTATTTTTATCTTTATAGTTTCTTTAATTTTCATGATTTCAGCAACATGATAATGCTAAGTAGAAAATGCATTTTTTCCTCTATACCTATATTTGGTTCTTATATAGCAGAAAATCGGACATGTGAATTGAAATTTCTTCTTGGTATTGGACTAACAACCCTTGAGCATACCTTGCGCTTTGATGTAAAACTAATAATACATTATTATGTTATCGACTAAAGTCTACTAAATAACCTAAAGAGGTGTTTGAGGAGAATGTGTTCTAAGTGAGTAGGATAGTACAACAATAAAGCTAGAGAACTCACCAGTATATATATAATTATAAAGTTTCTAATTAGAATTCTTATAAGAATTGGTTTAAAAATAGCGATATATCGAAATATCAAGTTGTTCAGCAAAATATCGATATATATTAATACCGATAAAATTTGCCAAATATCAGTATTTATAAAAAAAAAGATTTGGAATTTCAATATTTAGTATTTATCCAATCTAATTTCGATATTTTATATCATAGCACACAGACCAACCACTTCTAGAGAGTAAACCAAACCAGGTCTTTAAATGAATTGTCTCAATCTTATACCCATTCAACCTGAAAATGCTTTCAAATATCACTGATATCATTTTAATAAGAAATCGTGCTTCAAAATCTTTACACATAACTAATAATTTTGTATCTTCTTTTCTCTCTAATACTTAAGCACATATTTAAATTACGTTTTACTCTGGGTTAACGATATTATTTTGTTATTTTGAAGTTTTTTCGTTATCGCGTCTTAAGTTATAAAAAAATATTTTTACCCTTCATGTGCTGATTTTATTTAAATTTATTGATACAATGTGTATCGATAAATCAAATTTCGACAAAGATACCGATATTTTTAAAGATATCGATATATAATTCAAATACCTATCTCTAAACGTTTTTGTTTTTCGTGCTGAGTGAAAACTGTCTCGTCGCGATGGAGAGTATGGGAACCCTCCGAGCTATTTATCACCCGATATGGCACTACAATTAAAATGTTAAAAGTAAAACAAGACAAACAAATAACACTTTAAAAGCCTGAACGAAAATGTATCGAAAAGTGAGGCGAATCAGATTGATGTTGATACGTAATATATGCATTTAAGCCGTTCAACAATATTCGCGGTGGCATGTCTTTTGAAAAACTTTAACGAGCATGAACTTAAAACTTCTTGCCGCTCAAAATCCACAAGAGAGACATAAAATGAACATATTTTCAACACTCATTGAGGCGCTAAAAACTTCCACTCTCAAATCTCTATTGCTGATGATGACTCTAACTAACACAGTTACACTCAAACTATCGTAAAACTTGACAGCTTAAAGCACTCGCCAACTTTCAAGCTATGAATGAATACGAAAACACAAATACGTGCACAATAAATGCGATAAAAGCGAAAAAAACAGTATTTAAGATTTAGCATAGATTTTCCATTTCACAGCCTTTCCGCCCTACACACCTCGCTCGTAAGTATTGCCACTAAGCTTTTAAATGTTAAAACATAAATGAAACTCAAAACAAAAATTTTGAATTCTAAATGTTGGCGTATCCACTTTTGTTCTTATTACCATTGTATTATACGAGTTATACGTTGAACTATCTGCCGGCTTAGTAATTGTAAAACTGCAATTCGCTTAAATGCGACTTTTACCAAGCTTAATGTAATTAGATAATAGTTGCTTTAATGCTGTTGAATTTATTCCTATTTGTATGTAAGCGAGAGGAAGAAAGTTTAATTATGCCCGTGATTATAGAGTTGCGGAAAATGGCTGTGCTCCACGATTTACACACACACACACACATAAATGCATAGCGAAGTAGTTAGTTAGCGCAGAGTACTTATGTCTGCCTACCTAATTGATAAAAAATGAAATTATAATTTAGTTTAGCACGTTGTATTTGCATATAGCAGGTTAAGAAATTATACGTACATATATATTATCACATATATTTAATTAATTTATATTTATTTAATTTTTGACTGTAACTGTGTATTTTAACAATAAGAATCCAAAAAGAGTCGAATATGTGAATCAAAAACTCACAATAAATAATTTTAAAATGGTTTTAAATGCAAGAAAAGTCTTTATTGCTGTGATTAGTTGAAAACGGTAAGTAATTTGAAAGTGCGACTTACCAAGCAAAACTTAGGAAAGCATATATTTCCAATAATCCAATCTACAATGAGAGCATGACATTTCGATGACTTGGACAAAACCGGTAAAAGCCAATTCCAGCTCATGCTGGATCAAAATGTTATAATAGTGAACAGAGGTAACACCAGAAAGTTAGGGAGTCTAACCACATTCCAGTCAACATCATGAGTCCTTTTAAAAACGGCTAAACCTTCGAAAACATTTTCGCCATAAGAAAACTTCTTAAGAAACCCATCAGCCATTCGTAATTGATTAAACGTTGTAAGGTTTTTTATTTTGTTTTTGACAATACGTTTTTTGCAAGATCTTTGTCCAATATCATATTCAAACTTTTCCTCATTAAACAATAAAGATAACTTTTAAGCACAATTTGTTCACAATTTGTCACATATATTAGTAATAAACTAATGGTTCGACTAGTTTAATTTAACAATAACAATAAATATATTAACAATTAAATTAATAACAATTAACAATAAATTATGGTAAAATCAAACCTGTGAACGAAAGCGTACGTTTAGCGAGAGAATAAAATTTCGAAAGAGTAATTGCAAATAAAAAAAAAAATCGCGAACTCAACTAGATTATATTAACCAGAAAAGTTATCCGTGGCAAAAACGCAAGTTCTCACAAATCACATCAGAACATTATTTAGGCAATCATAAAATACTAATTGTGGAGATTAAATTGAGTATGTTTGGACAATTAACAAAATTAGTCAGTTTGCATCTTAATTACATCAGACATAATGATCTAATAATCTTCGCCCGACCGATTGACTGTCTTTTTGCAACAAAAATGAAATAAATGGATTGTTATCTCGATAATTAAGTAATTAAATTGTAGGCATTTCATTCACTGAGTACATTAGTAGCATTACTTGATATATAAATACCTTGGCAAGGACTTGATTTTGTCTAACTAAATTAAAAACAGAGCCATGAGGTCTACAACATTATGCATAAATCACTTACAACTTGGTTAAATGGGTAAAAACTGTGCAGATTGCTTACTAAATCTAATATAATTGTGATGCTTATCCATTGGTATTAATCACTGAATAATTTAGAATTAACCTTCAAATTTGATTACGAATATTAGACTACTCTCTGGAGTTTTCATGCTTTGCAATGATTATTATTATCAGGAATTTCACTCATAAAATAATTTGAACATGCTTTTAAGCACATTGTTCATTTAACTGTATTTATGAGCATATATTTGCTAATTGTATGCATAAAAATTTTACTTTCATAATGAAACGTGCATGCACATATATTTGTGTGTTACCAAATGCTAGTAATGGAATAATTTGTGTACCCAAAATTCTGCTGAACTTGAACAATGTTGAGGACTTAGTCGGAATTTTACAAGTTATTATAGAGAGAACTCTACACAAATTATATGGAAATAGGTAGCGGATATTTTTCGATATGTATGTTTGCAATTTTTATTTCATTTACAGATTTATTTTTCGAGCTAAAGGGAGTTAATAATGTGGTGTTAACGGTGTTAACAAAATTTCTAATTAAAAAGGTAAATCATGTACCGTTATCAATTGAAGTCGTTTCGATATATAGGAGTTTTGCATTTTTCTGCTTGATGAAAATATTTCAGAGTGCAATATTTATGTGAAGCCTTATTCTATGTTTAGTAAATAATTTAAAAAACTGATCCCCACACTCAAAGTACGTAATTGCCTTGCATAAGACTTCCACTCGTAGTGCCTCAAATAATGTAGACACAGAAGAAACTGATCCATCTAAAATATGTAAAAGTAAAATGTCTAAGATTACCGAAAGAGGTATGGAAAGATGAGCTTTCGGCGATCTGCATTAATATGGAGTTCCCAAAACACTTAAAGAGCTATATAGGCTAAAACTGAATGTAGAATCTTAAGTGAAGAATTCTCTATGTTCGACTGCAGCGAAAGCAAGTGCGTTAATAAATAAAATGAAAGAAATGAGTTTAAAAGAAACTATTTGAGTTTTGGTAGTCTTCGTAAAGACACGCCAAAGATTGTGGAGGCATCAAAGAAGAATCTTTGAAATTCTTCCCAAATTAATTTCACTTAAATTCAAAATAAAATTTAAAACACATTTATAACACCCAGCACCCACACTAGACAATGATGCATTTAATTGAATAAATATTTACACAAAATATTCCAAACGCACACACACACACACGCGCGCGCATTAAGACTTCATGCAAAACATGTAAAAAACTTTGCTATGCAAATTTCATCAACTTCAGCGCAGAATTGAAGACTTGAGTGCAGGAAAAGTAGTCAAGTTTTATATTACTGTGTTATTTATTTAAATGTGAGTATGTATATCAAGCAAAATATTATGCTGTGCGAGCAATGTTAACGAACGGCATGTGCGTGACAGCGAACACCAGGGCGTATGAGTGATCAACTGAACGGCATGAGTGCACAAAGGGTTAACACACGCTAGCTGTAACTGTCACACTCTTTTATGGCAGCCACACGCAGACTCACACAAATATTTGCACATCATATGTGCATGTGTAATGGTTTAGTGGTAAATGTCTTTAGCGCTCTCAAGCAAAATAATGTAATAAAAGTCTTGAAAATTTTGAATTGCCCATAAAAAATGGCAATGTTGTGTACGCGACAAGACCGCACGAACAAGTGCAGAATTGTATAAAAAAAGAGGTAGAAACGCCCTTTCGCGCTGCCACAAAATGGCTTACTATTTGTTGTTCGCTGCTGACATTTTTCAAGCTAGGACACGCATAAAAATATTCGAAATGCTGATATCGCAGTTAAATTTACTTAGACGCATAATCATATGCACGCACATACATATATAGTTATGTGTTGGTGTTACAAATTGTGGCGACATTTCGAAAATGAGCAGAAAAAACGCCAACAACAACACAGACCCTGCTTGAACTCCAAGCGACTCATTTTCAACTAAATTACTTGATTTGTCTGGAGAGGATTATAATACATGCTTTCGAATGCCAATGCGTGTGCCACCCAACACAAAAGTGTATATGCGAGTGTGTATATATGTATACGCTGCTGACTTACTGGTTGCATTGTGTGTCAATATGAAAGGAGATCTCAGCCTCGGAAATTTCATCCAGTTCATACTTCAATGAAGACAAGTGTATCAACATTATTTGTATGCTTATAAGCCTGCTTGTGTGTATATGCGTGTGTGCGTGTGTGTGTCGTGTTGCCCAATTGCTGGTGAACAACCTTTGCGGCCAGTTAGACTGCTTGGCTCTGATAATCCGCCCAAAGTTATTGTGTTTTGGTGGACTCTATGTCGCTGAGCCACTGGACGTGGGTTGATATGCAAATACATACACACGCTCACATACAAACACACCCTTACTGGAATAATATAATACTTTTTAGCATATTTACAATATTCAAATATCGGATTATTGGCCTGATTATTGAAATATAAAAGTGATATTATTTGTATACTAGTTTTTTCGTAGTTGTTGTTGTAGCACAATTTAATTTTTTTTTCACATTTCTTCTTATTTGCTTGTGTGTTGAGCAGCAAAATACACTTAAATGCATAACAGCAAACACTCGTAGCTGCGTGAAGTATCTTTTCAAGTGGTTTCATCTGACTGGACATGATTTTTGCTATTTTTGCTAAATTTTTTCAACACATATAAATATAGTTAACTATTATCCCAACCATCACTTCATATTATATATATTATTAGAATGTCTTCTAAGCGTTCATTGACACCTACGTGGCTTTTGTATGTGACTTAGGTTGCACACACACACACACATTTACGCGCACACATGTGTGGAACAGTGTATATAATATTATATATTACCTATATGTACATATGTACTTATATAAAAAACTATGAAAGCCATAAAATCACCATAATGGTCAATCAGTTAATATGTGTGTGTGGGTGCACGCATGATTGCTGATTGAACTCATTTGCCTCCGAAGTAGATAAACTCTGGTTCAATTGATTATGAATAAAAGTTATATGTGAGCACTATGTGATAGCTTTGCTGTTCATACATATTTATACATATCTAGGTGCATATTTCTACGAGCTCTGTATATATTGTATGAAAAAAATGTAATGTAAAAATACTAAAACTTAATAATGTGGCAGCACTGCACCCTTTATATTTGTTCATTTTAGTCTTCAAAAATCTTGGTATCTGTCAGAAATTTTTGGAGTTGAAAGTAAATAACTTTATGCATCATCATCGAACTGATATTATAACAGCGCTAGATAGGCCTTAGAGAATTTGCAAACTTAGTTGAGTATTGTGTAGCTAATGTTTAACTAGAATAGTAGCCAACACCAATAGTATAGTGGGCGGCACGAAAATTCCCAAGTTATGTCGATATTTAAAAAACTTATTAATTTGGCGCAGAAGAATTATAATTACCAGACTTTCCTCCTTCAGATTATGGTCTCAAATATGCAAAAGGTGGTTCGGTGATAAGAGCTATGGTTAACAGCTATCGACAAAATTCTAGTATTCAAATATCGAGTAATTTATAAAATAGACGTATGTACAGTATTGCATAAAATATATGCTGCTGATTTCATTCACTACTTTTTTTTTTATTTTAGAACTACAAATAGCTTAAAACCTACTAAACTGAATATGTGTGCTCAAAATATAATTTGGAGATAAAGAAAACAAGAAAAAACAAGAAGAAGATTTTTAATATTTTGTTTCATAACCCCTACTTTTGAAGAGTTCTTTATATCTACGAATCATATAACTCAATAAGATTTCAATTGTGACCATAGAAATACTATCCGGCTAAAATTTTAAGCTGATAAAACAGTGTGAAGAAATAAAAGACTCTTGTTGTTTGATGATTTCCCACGGATTATTGGTATCTGTAATATCAAGTAAGGCAACTGTGGTGAAGAACAATTAATGAAACATTTGTGTAATTTAAACACTGTTTCAGAAACCTACAATTATGCTTTGGGTCCTTATAACGTTAGACATATTTGTATAGGTATTTTCTCTTAGAAATTGTAGTTTTCGATATATATATATATTCTTATATCGATCTTTCAAGAAAATATATTGTGAAATATTTGGTGAATAGGTCGGAGTACTTGAGCGAAACATTAGATACAAAGAGTAATAGAGCCAATACTCTGCTTCAATGTGAGTTATTCCATTATTTTCCAGTGATTATTTCAACAATAGCAACCAAAAAATTGAAATTTAAAAGAAATTAAGACTTATATCCAATACCAAGCGACATGGTGTTACTTATGTTTAACACAATACTGTAAATGTATATATTATAATAAACATCGAACAATTTCAAACCGGTATGGAAAGGTAAAGAAGAACATAGACTAATTAAATATTGAATAATACCTTCTTGCATCAGAAGTGTCTCCTTGATACTCTATTTATTAATAAAAATGGATCATGATGCCTTAAAATAAATAATATTTTATTTCATTTTTTTGTTTTTTTTTTTTTATAATATAGTAGGAGCCTTTATTATAGGAGCCTTTTAGTTATAATTTGCAGCCTCAGTGTTGCGTACAATAACGTCGATTCAAATCCAACTGTAAGCTATTTTCATTGGTTTTCATTGGGAGAACGAAACAGGTTTTTAAATTGAATTATGGCTAGGCGGGCAGTGTCGTCGATTAGGAACGATACATAACATTAATTTTTTGGTTGTAATTTTAAATGAAAAAACTAATGAAAACTAAATCATATATATTTTCCAATTAAAAGAGGAAACTCAACCAAATAGCAGAAGTATAAGCTCCAAATTATTATTATTATTAGCAGTCCTATACTGGATATCGGTTTCGGTAAAAATTTTCGAATGTAAAGTGAAATGACATGCTTGATTCGGACTAGTATAACCAATCAAAAATGTTTAATCCACACACTCAGCTTTATCATGGTGCTTCTGCTTTTTTCACTTCCACTAATATACTTTCTGTGATAAAAATTCTAAACTACATTTCTATTTATGGCATTTTAACCCATGGTCTGTAAATTACTGAACTTTTTCTCTTCTCTGCTATAAATAAAATAACAGCTCATGTGCTAAAAATTAAATTCAAGTTCATTCAAACTACAATATACCCGGAAAAAGTAGGAAATTCATTTGAAAATTCACATGCAAATATACGACTTCCTTAAGATATTTTATTTACATAAACATAAACATAATTTTATTGTAGTAAAATATATGATTTGAATAAAAACTAATGGTTGTGTACAGAGCTATAGAAAAAAAACAAAAAGTTGTGGGTGGGTAGAGGAATAATATTTCCCAGAAAATTTGCTGAAAGTTTCAATGCGTTCAAAATGTATTTGAACATAGAACATTAAACACAGAATACCATTTGTGGCAGTATGTAAAGTGTACAAATACAAAATATGGCAGGGTATTTCACAAAACACACATGAAAATATTTAATAGAAAGGTGCCCGACTTTCGATGGCATTATTATGCCAATGTGCCACACTTTGGGGTAAAACTTGATTTGTCAACAACAACAAATCACAAATTTTTGGTTTCATTTGCATATGTTATGATTCAATTACTTCTATTATAAAACTTTATTTATAAATACGTTTGTATGTGTGTACAGGAATGTATGCAAATGTTGTGGCTACTAAAACAATAAGGCAACTTGCACAGAAATATGTGTACATTTGTACATATGTAAATGCATATATGTAAATATTGTGGGTTGTGAAATTAATTTGCATTGTGAACAAATTAAATGAAATGTCGTAATGTTACTACTACATAATATCATATAGTATATCAATATCAATAGAAAAACATCCTATACTTACTTTATTATAATTTATGGATTTCATATTTAAATTTAACTTGACACATTTTATTTAATATTCTGAGATAGTCTTTTTAATTTTTCAATTTCAATTTTTTCGCCAAATCGATAACTGCTTTATGAAATAATATTTTCCACGAAAACTAAAGCACAAATTATAGGAAATCTTAGAATGGAAACATTTAATATTTAACTGCTTGCCAACTCACAATCTTCAAAATAGGATATTACGAGTATTACCAAATTCTTTAATAATTTCAATTATGTAGTATTATTAAGCAAATTCGAAAATTTTAGCAATGTTTTAGTAACACTATTTAATATAAACCTAAATTCATTATATTCAGTTTAAACAGATCATTTACAATTTGTTTTCACCGAGTAAATATATTTTTATACAAATATACGATGCCTGGGTATTTTATGCTCATTTTGTCTCAAATCGATGATTCATCAAATCTTTTTTAACTGTTTATTAATATTTGTTTATGAGCAATAATTATTTGATAGCAAATTTATTTAAATTTACACATTCGTTTAATAAATATATTAATATTTTTCAGTTTATAGAAATTAAACGCGAACTTACCCTGTGAGAAAAGGTGCGACACAATTTGATATGTTAATATCTTTGAAAGTTTGGATTTGTATTTTAATTGTCGCGTTAAAATTAATTATTATAGGTGGTGGCCAAAAAGTCTTGGACAAAAAAACTAACACCCGAAATTCCAACTTCCCTTTATGCAATTGCACACTAGCCGCTTTCTATTGCTCTTATTTGCAACTCACACATATTTCACACCAACACATATTAAACTAGATGCATACGAATAACGCTGATGCTGCGCTTGAGAGCCTTCGCTTGCTTTTTTCTCTCGCCCGCTAGTCGTCGACTGCGCAGCTTATTCACAAACCAAGCAAGATGCCTTATTATGTTAAGGTTATCACTGCACATAAACACCATTTCACATTTACAAACAGAAGAGCAAGCTTTAATTGGCAAAAAACACAAACTTTTAAGTATTATTAAACACACTTTCAGAATAATTGAAAATATTGGCGCTAGCTGCTTTTAAACGGCGAACTTACTCGTTACAAAACTCGGAAACAAACTAAAATGACTGGAAGTCGGATACATGGTTGCATTCGTCCTCCATAATATATTCTAGAAGAACAAATTTACTAAATTCAAATTTATATATTAAATACTTACGATTTTACTTAAATATCCTGTTATAAGCAACTTTTACATTTCCTACAAAATTATAATTTTGTTTATTTTGCCTACAGAAACACCATTTTAAGAAATTTGTTGGCTAAAACTGAAACTATTGGTTTCAAATATAACAAATTTTAAATATTTTCAAATTAAAAATTATCATATTTTTATTTGCAGATTTTTTAAGGAATTTATGTTATTTTACAACTTTATTATTTGACAATTTAATTTATTAGTGCATAATTATTTTCTACTATACTTTTATAGCTTTGTTTAAATAATTTACTTTCCAGTTAAATTGCCACTCTGTATCCGCTTCCCAGCTGTTTTAGCTAGTTTCCGCGTTTTCAAACGAATGTGCCGCCAATTTAATGGTGAAAGTGAAAATCTTTTAATTCTACTTTAAAATTAAGTAGAATTTGGCTTAAAAAGTATTTGTAGTGAATATTAGTTGGGGAATATGTATACAAAACATCTCTATACATGCTTTTTTACAAATGAGAAACGTTTGAAATTTCGCTGACTCATGCGCGTGCAAGGTGCACACACCATGATTTTAGGAATTCAATATTATAGAAATAAATTAAAGTTGTGTTTAATTCATCAAAGTGAAAAGTGAAAGGAAAAACCATTTTGTTTAGAAAGTAGTTCTGTGAAAAATGAGCACACTTTAGGCATATTTGCCAAGGTAGGCAACAGAAGAAGGCAGCAAAAAAGCAAAACCTGATGTATTAGTGTGCACAAAAGTGTTTAGATTGAAATAATTAAATGTGTGTTAAAATAAAAAAAATATATATATTGATTTTGTGATATCAATAATCTATAATATAATAATATTATAATAATCGATAATAATCGATCAAAGGAGAAGGGCTTCTTCTACAATTCTGGAGAACAGAAGTTGATTTCGTATGATTTTAGGTGGTGAGTACAATAAATATCTTTGTTTTGTAATTATTATATAAAAGTGTTCTCTTCATTTGATATTATTAACTATTTAGATTTGAATTCTTTACAAAATTTCATGCAATTACAATAAAAGTCTTCAAATATCGTAACAATTTCTTTACATTTTACAAACAATTCCATTTTATTGTCTTCATTACAAAATTTTCGCCTTCAATAAAAGTTAACAATACATACACTTTCTTTAAAGCAGTTACATACATACATATGTTAAAATACTATTTATATTTATATAAAAATAAAGAAAAGCTTTCATAAATTCACGCTATTATGACTTTGGGTGGAATAATAACAAATTCTGTGGTGGCGCTTTAAATGCGAGGAGCTTCCGTTGTTGTTGTGGTGGATTCCGTGCTCGCATTTTCATTCGCCGCGTTTTGCTCTGCCAACCATTGTGCTATTTTCGCCTTATTCTGTTGCAGCCATTTAATATTGAACTTGACTGTTTCCAACGCTTGCTTGCGTGCAGCTGTGCCAGCACCCGCTTCGGGATATTTGGCGAAGAATGCTTCCATTTCTTCCAATTTTGTTTGTGTAACAAAGCTTCCAGTAATCGATGGTATTAAACGACCGAGATAACGTTCGTTGATACCAAAACGCTCAACCAAACGTGGCCAATTCTCACGTACATAATCCCACACTAAACTTTTACCGATACGATTGTTAGAAATATAGGTAAGGCAAGTAAAGTAATCTTGGCCGCGTACATAGCTCTCATTCCAAGCCAAATTGATGTAACTGAATCAATATAAGTGATCAATATAAATATGATAAACGCGCATGGTATTAGGTAAATTGTATGTGTAGTACTTACCGTTGCAAAATCCATGGTGAATTCACCGCCGCTAAAGCTTCCATTAATTTGAGTTTCTCTTGTGCATCTTGCTCGTTGATAAACAATTCCCACACTTGATTCCATGAATCCTCATTGCCCACGCTTTGCATACCATAATAATACACAGCTGAACGTATATCTGGATCGGGTCTTACGCTAGAATTACTTAACCAATTTGTAAAGCGTGTGGCGGCTTCATTTAGCATTGGCTTGTATTCAAATCGACCAGCTAGACTTAGTATATTAACACGTAGTAAACTGAAATAATGAATTTTTTGTGTTAAAAAAATAAGTTTTTTTTTTTTAAATGTTACTATACAAAATATTTACTTGTCCAAATGATCCGAGCTGACATTCCATGTGACATTTGAATAAGCCTGCGCAAGTAACTTTCGTCCGAAAACTACAAAGTCACGATATGAATCTGTATAGTAGAGTTGACTTCTGATTTTTGAAAGGCGCGTGCTAGCAACATTCCATGGCACATAGTCCAGTTCTTTTTCTAGGTAGAGTGATAAGTTCAATGCAATACTATATTCCAACTGTGAAGCATCGGCTAAGGAGAAGGCATCATTGATGAGATTCGCACGATCGGCATTGCTAAACCGGCCGCGTGCGTTAATTAATGCATTTGTCAGTTCTTGCCACTGTTCGGGTGCATAGTTTACACGATAATAACCCACTTGATTTTTATTAATCTTAATCCAATCGACAGTATTGTTCAGCGTAATTTTAACTGAGATATTAAGTATAAAAGAAAGATTTGATTAAAAAAAAAATTATAATAATAATTACTAGTGATGCTGTGTATTTACCTTCATTATCGTTGTAGTTGAAGATTGTGCGTTGAACCTCGGCGTTCTCGCTTGTGAAATATGTTATCGGTATGGACCAGTGGTAACTGCACTCATTTGAAAAGTGAAAGTTATGTTAAATAAGTGAAAAGTGAATTGTATTAAGTGGTAAAGTATAGCAAATATATTTAAGGACGAATATATTCATTGATTTTGCTTAAAATTTTAAATGTTCCTTATATAACGATATTTTATTACGTTTTGTTCGTCCTAAATTTCATTATATAATTTACTCACTTGAACTTGGATTCTTCGAAATCAGCATTGTAATCTTCTAGATTTGCTAAGAAGCGCTTTTGTGTTAGAGTATACGTAGTGCCATTCTTCTTAATCTCAACAACCGGCAAACCCATTTGCTCAGTCCATGTTTGCATAATTAATCTGCGAAAAATATTTAGTAATTAGACTATATATTTAGAAATATTATTTGCACCCACTTCACATCAAAATCGGATTCCAATGCTTCGATTTCCGTTAAGAAATCATCTGTCTCAGCATTGTTGTAGTAGAATTTATAAAGGTAATTTGTAGTAGCATTGCGGAATTTCTCCTCACCCACCAGATCTTCCAGCATACGTATAACAGAAGCACCTTTCGAATATGTAATACTATCGAAAAGCTCTGTAATTTGCGCAGGACTTTCAACCGTTTGCACGATGGGATGTGAGGCCAACGTGGCATCCAGTTCGAGTACATTATGCAAATCAGAAACAATGAATTGATCAAGCTGACATGTGAAAACAGAAAATATTTTCAATTTAGTACTAACTTTAATATGAATATGTTAAAATCAATTTACCATATCCCATTCTGGATGCACTTTATTAACGCCCTTGTATTCAATATAACTGGCGAAGCCCTCATTTAACCACAAATCATTCCACCATTTCATGGTCACTAGAAAACAAGAATTAAAAGAAAGGAATCATGATATAAAAACGAGTATTGCTAAATCAATTAATGAGCCATAAGCAACAATGCTTTTGATTGTACCAAGGCCACTACAAATAAAATTCCGAACACGTTTCTAATTGCACTCTTTTTGCTACCGGCAACAAAAAAAGACAGTAGTACGCAATTATTTAAGCGAATACTAAGTGTAAAAGCAAGCAAGTATACGCATCACGTTATTGCGCCTGGTACTAATGTTGATAAATTACTTTTTTCATTACTAATATAAACAACAAAAAGTCTTACCCAGATTTCCAAACCACATATGTGCCAACTCATGTGCCACCACTGTAGCCACACGCTGTTTATTTGCGCTCGAACTGATTTTCGGATCATAAAGCAACGCAGTCTCACGGTATGTCACCAATCCCCAATGTTCCATAGCACCCGAAACAAAATCTGGTATGGCAGCCATGTCCAATTTGGGCAATGGATATGAGACATCGAAATAGTTAATATAGTATTCCGTAATACCAACACCGGTTTCTAAAGCATAAGAGACCTTCTCAATTTGACTGGATGTTGCGAAAACGCGCATCTCAAAATCTTCAGCACCCTGCAATGTGCCATTAACGGTCTTAGATTGGGAAGCAAAATCGGATACAATTATGCAGGCTAGATAGGTGCTCATCGGTACACTTTGTTCGAATGTTACTTCCGTAATATCACCATTCACCAATTCACTCTGAAATATTTATGATCATAAGCATTTTTTTACTTGAAATACAGTTTGTTTTCGGAATTGGCAGCTTACTTCAACAGGCATATTTGATAGCGCGTGGTAGCCACCATTAGTAGGCCGTACTACTGTGATAATAAAGGCAGCTTTCAATGCCGGTTCATCGAAGCAAGGGAAGGCAGTGCGTGCATAAGTGGGTTCGAACTTTGTGGTGGCAATCCATCTGCAACGAAACAAGGTAAATATTATAAGAGATTTTGGATTAATTATACTTCAGAGTACTAAATATGAAAAATCACAATATTTCCAATTATTGTCAACGCTTTACCACACCTGCGCTGATTTGTTTTGGTGTCCAAATATGATGACGCATAAAAACCAAATATACGGTCAGACAGCGAACCGTTAAATGACAAACGCAATGAGTAGTTACCAACTTGTAAAGGATCTGTAAATTCTGTCACCCAATATTCCAAAGCCGGATGTGCAAAGGTCAAGGTGGGCGTCAGTTTATGGAGTGGCGCGCCAGCCTCACTCAGCTGCATCACCTCTTCTGTAGTTACATTTAATGTTTTAGCGTGAATCGGTATATAGGAAATTGGTTTCAACACTTCCAATTTAATTGTAACACTGCCTTGATATGTTTTATTCACCAAATCGGGTTGCAAACGTAAATTATATCGGTGTGGTCGAATCTCTTTCGGTAGACGAAAACTTAATTTCTCCAATGCTTTGGAAGCGGCTGCTATGGCTGGCTCAATGGCTAATGTTGCTGATTTCATATTGGTATTGGACGTGGAATAAGTCGACAAAGATGTGGAATAATCCGTTGTTGTTCTAATTCGTAAAATTGACAAATTTCCTGGTGAAAACAGCTGTTCATTTGTCAAATATTCGCCGGCCGTTGTTGGTGTTATAGCTGCTAACGAATGCGCGGGCGCGTTCACAATATTTCTACCGACGTAAATGAGCGCACCCAGTAGGAATACGCACAGCACGAAAAGCACCAAACAAAAACCGACAAGTGTTATGAATGCATTATTCGGTTTTTTGCGTACAAGTCGTGCATCACAATCACGTGCGCGATAATGATGATCGTCTGTTGATAAACTGGAGCGCGGCCGAACAGGTGGTACTTTTGATTGCGGGTACATTTTTCACTTTGCTTGGTGTATTTTTTAAATTGTACTATACTTTATTTATTTTTTTTATTTGTTAACTATTTGAAAATGGCTGATTTTGAGTTTAATGGCATTTCATTGCTAAATATTAAAAACAGCTTTTAAATACTAAAAATAATATCGTTGAGAATTCATTGTATTTTCAAAACGAATGTTATGCGTCACTAATTGCATATGCAGATGGTTTAAGTGTGAGAAGGCAATTCTGAGAGCAATTCGCATTTTTTTTTCTGTTTTTTAAATTATTAGAAAAGTTGTGTGAAAATTAATAAATGCTGATCAAGATTTAATTGAATTGTTTTCATTATTTTCGATTGTCCTCTTGCACATTTCTACCAGCTTTCGTTTCTAAACTTACTCATTGTTTTGTTCTTTGTGAGAGCACTTTTCGTACTATTCCACTTCTTGATAGCGTACTACTTCTACCAGTAGAGAAAAAAGGCAAGTGAACCTCTCATAAATCGATTCCCTTGAGAAGAAAGGATGACATTAAGAATGATAGAATGATAGAGACAAGATTGCCACACGGAACGCCATTAACGAATCGAACTGTCAGATTTTCAGAGCAATTTTAAACAAAACCCGTCCCCCCTTACGTTCATGAAGTCATAAACTCATGTATTTTTATGTCAAATGCCGAAAAAGAATGGAAAGAAATATTCGTAATCTTTGTACCTTCGTAATCCTGCATATATTTTGGAAAGTGTTAGGAACTTCTGGATTATACAGAAATATTCATAAGGATTAAACATAAAATATGTTCATTATTGGCTATTCAGAACTTAACAAAAGTTCGGCTAACTCAATATTATTACTATATTCCGTAAATAATTTGCCTGTAGATAGCGTTAAACAAAAATTTTCAGGTATTTTATTATTATATTGAGAACTATAAGATGTAGTGAGATTCTGAATCGAATATAATTTTCCTTATTTTCCAAAGGCGGATCCAAAGTTTTTCTGGGCTGTTTCGAATTTTATCGTTTTTATAAATAGTGAGAAATAGTGGTTTTTACTTAAGTATTGAAGCTCTGTAGCGAACTCTTTTGAGGTTAGCATACAAATCACGATTTGATTATAAATAATTGCTATTTTTTCTTAGTGCTTTTTTATAATTTTTGGAAAGTGTTGAAGGGTGATGAAAGTAATTTAACGGGAGATCCGCGAAACGGGCAGGTTTCAGCGAGCGATTCCCTTGAGAGCTAGTTCTATTCGTCGGTATTTTTTCTAAGATATCTTAAAGCCTAGCATTATCATTCCGCACCAAACCTTTAAATGCCTTATTTCGAGTTTCCTTTACATTTATTTCGATACTTTCTCCAACAAAATGCTTTTTGACCTCTTCAAAGGATGTACGTATATGACTTTAACATACAGTTTAATCATCTGCATCAACAAAATGTATGTATTCGTATATGTATAAAGAAATTTTCCGGCACAAATTTTTTTAAAAGTTGCAAACACATATTATTTTTAAACGCCATTTAAACTTGAAATCCAATACTAGTATACACTGTTAAAATGTCATAAAAATAAAAATTTGTGCATGAATATATGTGTGTTTAATATGTATGTAAGTATATGTATATACAGCAGTTGTTAGCTATTAGTTCAAGTTTAACGCTTTTATAAACAAGCAAATATTTTATAGTCATCTGCAATATAAAAAAAAAAAAACGAAAATTCGAGTATTTTACAATTTACACACATATTTATTTTATATACATATACATATGTAGATACATCCCAGAGATCGCTAAACCATACGAAAGCTATTGTTATTGCTGAAATAATCATTCAAAAGCGTTTAATTCAAATGCAAATATACGCTCTGAAAGCAGTTCACACTTGCCAAAGCGCATTTAGACACACACACACACACACACACACATACACAAAAACACATACATACACACACACATACATACATACATACGTGCACAATTAACAAATGTTTTAATACATGCATACAAGTGTTTATCTATTTTATTTGCATCTATTTGTCTTATTGCAAAATTCAGTGAATTTTGATGGCAGTGAATGTGCGCTTCGGCTTCCAGTCGATCGACACGCGATGCCTTTTAGTTGCTTCGTGCGAAATGACAATGAGATAACTAATGAAATTAAAATTAATTTAGTTCCTATTATTGTTGTAATTGTACTTATTTACATACATATATGTATGGGCAAAGTAATAGCATGACTGGGGGTAAAGCATTAATTGGAGCAATAAATCGCGGTGAAGTAATAGACAATTGCAACACACTCACACGCTTACAGATGGGCGCAAAATGCACTGTAATTAAAAACAATTTCAGTTTTTTATGATTGCAAGAGCAATAGGTGTACTTGTGCGCATATTTGTGTAAATATTTGTAAAAACTGCAGATTTATAGTTTTTTGTTGTTAGTCTAATTACACTCTCAATAACATTCGTTTTTTTTTTTCATAAAAAGCAAAACAAAAAGATTTCTGCAGAAATCTTAACCTAGTTCAAGCTAACGCAAGTCCAATCGTGTGTATCGAACTTTGATGCAGAGACATTGGCATGCCATGAAATATGGAAATATGAAATTACAAACAAACCCAGCGAACAAATTTCGTTTAATAACAACTTGAGCTGCTGCAGATCTTACTAAAACTGATCTTATTAAAACTGAGAGACTAGTTCAAGCCGACAGACAGGCTTATGCTTTTTAGTTAAGCATTTTAGTATAATATCACATTCGCCTCAGTTGCTGGTATTTCAATTCTTTTCTGGTTTTGAGTTCAATCCCAACTTTTATGTTACCCAAGCATATGTTTCTCCTTTTTTCTCTATTTCCCCATCTTTTGTTATTTTCTTGCATTAATTAAATTATTTGACAATAGAGAAGAGCTCGAATAAAGCAAACAGAAAAGTGCCGTATCGAAGACGGATGAATGAATTCTATAGCTTTTTTTTTACTCGAGAAATAAATATCGCGCTTAATTTAGTTGTTGCTGTCTACAACAAAAGTGTAATCTGTCAAACGAGCTAAAGCTAAGCAGATCTTGGTAGTCTCGGTGGTCTTCCAATACAGTCCAATACACTTCTTTGATATGAAGAAAGGTTAATTGTGTATAAGAGTTACTCTATCATTATAACGCCTAGAACGATGGACACAAGGACTGGCGTCCATTTTATGAGTAGCTTCACTAACCAGTAACAAAGGAAGAACTTCGAGCTGTTATTTGATTTACAAATTCAATTGTTTTCGTTATCTAAATCTCAATTATTTTCCTTTTCCTTACGTGGGTAGCTTGCGGATGGATTCAATTCAATGTAAGAGAGTAACGGTTTTTATTTTGGAGATATTTCAGAAAGCCAAAACTAAATTTATTCTTCAAACCATACTAATTAAACAATTTATATTTAACTAAATTTAACTAAAGTCCAATATTGCTCCGCTATTTCTGAAGAAATGCTGCTGTTTTGCCTCTTCTTTCAGGTTTTCAGAACTTTTGGCAAATTTCCCACTCGTTGGCGAATTTGCGTTTTCTTTTTCTTTGAAAGAGAACTTTCACTTAAGCGCTTGACTTAGAACATATGGATCATACCCAAAGACGGGGTAAAAAGTGTTTGTAAAAAGGTCTTTAACCACTGAAAATTGCATCGAAGAATTACTGCCACTTTTGTTGCTTAGCATGATGTTGCAGGCCACATGTTGATGTGATGCACCTCACCTGAGCAATCTAAGCATCAATAATAGCGCAGCGCGCATTAAGCAAGCAAATTAATATTATATTTGTTATCTAGCAAACCTAGGTTCCTTTTAGTGGTCTCGAATCCGGAACGAACCCTGGGAAAACACACTTAGTTAAACGGATGGCCAATTGAACTCAATTACTTTAATTTAATAGAAATAAATGCACTCCCACACATGTACAAATATGTGTTATCTGTATACAAATGTAGATATGTATATATAATATTTAAATAATTGCGCGTTAAAAACAGTGGAAAATAGAAAGTCGTGTATATGAAAATTGAGCTCCAATAAAATTTGACCACGAAAATGTGCAGCAACCAGTTTTTTTTGCGCATGTGACAGCTTTATAATTCAATTCGCGTTGAAAACTGTTAAATATAAATGTGCGAGTGTCAGTACTACATATAAATAAATACAAGCGATTTTTTTTAGAGCAAGTGGGTCAAAGCTAATTTGCTAGTTAAAGTCCGTTGAATGTACTAACTTGTCACAAAAGAGAAAAAATTTTGGTTTTACATACAATAAAAAAAACTTTTCTTTAGCAAATACAAACAAACATACATACATACATACCTACATACATATATATATATATTAGAGTGTGTATTGTAATGTGATATGAGCGTACCGTATGAAAAGTCGTCGCCGTATTTCAATATTTAGCGTATTAAAAGTGAATATTTTCACAGCGAAAATATGACGCATGTTATTAACGCTCCATTAACCTTAAACAAAAAAAAAAAAAAACACACACACATAACCATAAAATTAACATTTCTCTTTTTTTTTTTAATTTTTTGCGCATAAATTATTTATATCTTTTATTTTTGGTACATTAAACCGTCTGCCCCTAATAAAATTAGTAATTTTAATTTGAATAAAAAGTTCGCAGTTTAAAGCCAGGGTTCATTGCACAGAGAGGCATTTTTTTCTGACAAAAGAAATATCGACGGATCAATTTATTACAATTGAAATGCAGTTTTTTTGTTTATATTTATTAACACACAATAAATATTTGTTTACGTACAGCCATTTATATATATTATACATATATTTGCAAACATTTTTACGTGCGTGAATGATTTGTTTTTTTTTTTTATATTTTTTTCTGGCAAAAAGCTCATTAATATTCGCTGCATTAGGCGGTTGCCTCAATTATTCACCGCTAAATTGGCAAATACTGGATTGTATTTATGTGGCTATGCGGACATACAAACGTGTTGTTGTTTTTTTTATTTCGCGCTGCCAAAAATAATAAAATTAATGTATGTACACACATGCGCGAACATGGCGAACATTTATGGCGTTTAAAATTGTGTAAATAGCAGCATTTGTCGGTGTTTTACTATCGAAATTTTCACAAAGCTTTAGCTAGTGCAAAAGCCAATGCCAAATTGTGGGGAAATGAATGTGCGCAAATTTTGTGCACGTAATATGCCGTCATAACTTTTCTTTCCAGTTTTTATTATCTCAAAGTTAATTAGAAAGTCAATGAGAAGCGAGCAGAGGTTGGCTTGGTTAATAACTTTAGTTTAATAGCTTGTTCATAGTCGTGAAATGGGCAATAAAGATATACAAACATACAAATGTAGATACGTGCATATAATAGTGCATATGTAGGGTGTGTTTGAGAGGTAAGGAAATCCCTAGAGGGACAACTGTCAAATCAGCTGTCAAAGCGAAGGCTTTTGTTTGACATTTATCTTCAGAATACACCGGAACAACATTTAAAAATTGGCGAAATTTATTTCAGCAAATATTAGTGCATCGAAAAAAAGTACTGCCTAGTCTGGTTAATCGAAGGTATTATTCGCCCATACTTTTGCGAAAATGAAGAGGATGTCAAAGTTATCATCACTGGTAGCCTCTACAAGCAAATTAGTCATGACTTTTGGATTCCCCACGTCAATATCAGTCGTGAAAGTGCTAAGTGATTCCAAAAAGGAAGAGTTAGAGTCGGAAGAAGACGACGATAAGGATTTCGATCTCTTTAACTAAACAGTTAAACACTAAACTAGGCGAGGCAACAAGTTATACTGGGCTTGCAATCATCAATTTACTGTCAATTGGTCACTTAGGACTTACCGTTTGAATTAAATTTTACATTATTTGAATTAGGAAGTTATATATTTATTAACAGCTTAAATGAATAAAACAAAAGTAATACATCATAGCGTTGGAAACTTTAAACAACCTCGAATTAAATAAAAAAAAAGAATGTATTACAATTAATTTGCAACTCGTAATTGGTTCCTAAAGGAAAATTTTAACCGAAACTAGCCAAAATATCACAATTTTATCAATAAGGTTGCTAATAGTTTAAAAGTTTAATTTAAAAAAAATTTTATATTTAATATTGAGTAGAAAATTATGCTGTTGAATAACTAAGGGTAATTAAAGACAGCTTCTGTAAAATCCAATTAAACTTTTTGTTAGTCTAAGCTTCGTCGGCCTTAATATAAACCCTCATAGCAACATAGCAATTAACTAACTATTTAAAACAGCCTCCCTTCTAAATTTAAAGCCTTCGATGCGTTTCAAGCTCTAAAAAGCTTAATTATCGTCGCAGCTTCATTTATGGCAGTCAAATAGAAAGCACAGAGCACTTGTTGAAGAGGCAATACGATTAACTCGTCAAAATAAATCATTAAACTAAATTTACCAAATTCATTCCCTGCGCTGAGGAATTTTCCTTATACACTTAGTATCACAAATTTACTGACCCAACCGCAGCCCAAAATCATTTTAGATCATTAAAGCGTGAAAAGAAATAAATTTGTTCCATTAAATTTTTCTAAGCTGTCAACAGCTTTCTTTTCCAGCGAACTAAAGCAGAGCTTGCGAGGTAGCCGCACTAAAAATGTAAACAATATAATGACAACGGCTACAATGTACAATGAAATGGTGTCGCTTTTTCTTTAACCCACATACGTAGAAGACTATCTTCCCATTTTTAATACTTATTTTCTATTTTTTGGGCATTTTTTCGTATTTATTATAAAGAGCTTCGACTATTAGTATTAGTTAAATAGTTATTTCTTGTTGTTGTTGTTGTTTTTTTTTCATTTTTTATTTACTTTTTTTCATTAAGACCAATGCGTCCTAAATTTCTTGTAGCACAGCGTACGCCAGCTGCATGCAACATGAGCAAAGTAAGACACCGTCTGTATGCCGGTTTCTATGTGTGTGTGTGTGTGTATGCGTGTGAGTTGTGTTGGCGATGAAAAATGAACATTAAAGCGTCTCATAAGCTGCCAGCCAAGTGACGGAAACCAGTTTCGCAGCACACATTCGAAGTGACCGCCACCACAAGCTTACCGGACTTGCCGAGCGCAAACATCAACATCAACATCAACATCAACATCACCTCACCGGCCATCACCTGCGCACTTTTCCGAAAGAAAGTGATAAGTGAGCGAGCGTAGTGTGACCGCTCTGCTACGGCCGCGGCCAACAGTTTCGTTTCATTACATTTTACTTTAACTTGCTGCTATTGTTGTATTGTTGTTGTTCAAGTAGCTTTTTGTACATTCTCCACGCGGCAGCGCGCGAGTTTGTGATTCATTTTTGTGCGCTTAATAATTGAATGCAAATTTTCTTCTATATACAACGTAGGCATGTACTCACTACTCAGCGTATAAATCCCGTTTGTTGGGTTGATCGGTTGATCGTTTGTTGAATTGCTGATTGTCTATTTGATGTTGGCGTAGGTAAGTCATGCGTTGGCTTTGTTTGTTTATGCGTGGCGGTAATTGTGACGAAGGTGTGTGACGTGTGTGGGTGGAATGCGCAATAAAAGTGTGTACAAATACAGTACTGTACAACATAATGGGTGCACGAAAAATTTTCGAATATATTTATTATTGCAACAATATTTTTAGTTATGGAATTAAATTTAAAAACTTTTTTGAATTTTAAGTATCATATTTACGTATTTAACAAAGCGATGGCATTTGGTATGTAGGCTTAGGGTAATTAACTTCAATTTTATTTGGTTTTGGTGGTCGAAAAGTTTGTGGCTGTGAAAATATTAATTTCTAAAATCTGCAATTTGAGTGTAATTTGTGTGTTTTATATTTTACTTGAATATTTTAACGCAATATGCTTCATTGTGGCGGATCTTTTTGAACTTGACACCAAAAATTATTTATGAAATGAGCCCCAATTGTGTTCTTATAAAGTATGTATAGGATTTTTCTTAGAAATCACCTTAGGTTATTCTTGGATTTGATATAAATATTGATTTGAAATATTATATATTTGAAATATTTAATATATATCTACGAGTGAATACATTGGAGTATGTCAAGATTGAATTAATTCTGAATTCCATTTACAAAATATTTTATGTAGTATTATTATTTCGAAGGCAGGTGTATGCACAACAAAAAAAAACAAATCAATGCGGGACACATAATTTATATATGTAGCAATATACGCACATTTTAGTACTTAAGCCTAGTCTAATAAAAATTTATTCTTTATCTAATATGAATAGATATCTAACTTTCCTTTGAAGTTCAAAATATTGTTCACAACGAATGAGCTCTAAGCATTTGACACATTGAAGATTGAAACCTCAGAAATCAGAATCCAAAATTGCAGAAAATTTTTATTTCAATGGCGTTAATTCTAAGGCTTAGATTATATTTTAAACACGAAAATTTCGCAGCCGTTTAAAATTTGTAGAAATCTCCATTTGTCGGATAATATTTTGGAACTCTTCACAAAGAAGAGAAGAAAAATGGTCAACCAACTGGTAAAAAGAAACCCAGTTTTTAACCGCGAATAATGACACTGGATCAAGTGAGCTTAAATTTTCAATGTATATTGCGAATATATTAAATACGAGGTAAAAATAACTAAAACTTTGATGTACCTAGGCTATATATATTATTATTATTTTATTACAATATATTAACACTTAAATACATATTGAATTTATGAAGAGAGCATGATCCATGAATTTAGAGGCTGCTCAAAGGTTCAAGTAGAGAGAAACCCAATTCTACAAAATTGACACCAAAAATCAGAGAAACTAGTGAAATTGTGAAAAAAGTCGATAGAGACGAGAATTCAGCTCTGCTCCTAAGCAAGAACAACATTTTTTGCAAGCATATCAAAAATAACGAATTTCGTTCTGGACGTTCCCGCATGACAATATGGGTGAAAACATTGAAACATTTCGTATATGTGATGAAAGTGCTTCAGATATTTGTTCCAGAAGATGGGCTATCCAAACTTGTGCCGTTACGTTGAGTTTCAACACTTGAGTTACATCGCTAAAAGAACTTTATAAGCAAAATAAGGAAAACATATGGTATACTTGTATTAAATGTGGGAGATATTAGCTTGAAGGATGCAGAATTAATAATAATCTAGATACTTTTTGAATATACTTCATAAATTGATTACTATGAAAAACGGTACTCTAGATGACCTAGAAATTAAAAGTATGGTTCGTGGATCCATCTATGCTTTTGCTTGCTATAATAAGATCCTGATCCTTAACTTTACATTCTTGATCTAATTATTACTTATATTAAACAATACGGCACTTTCAGTTCCAAAAAAAAATCAAGGCATTTTTCAAAAGAAAAAAGGTAGTTTTAATAAAGGTAATACCGCTTTTGGAATAGATTGGTAAAAATCTAGTATGTAAACCCTGTTAAAGAAGAACAGTTTTTTTTTACAACTAACAACAAAATCCGCTATTGGAAAACCCTGTTTAAAATCTATAAAGCAATAAAATGAGCAAATGATGCTGTAAAACATTTGCTACATCAATTAAGAGGGACTTAATTTGCCAAAAGTTCTTTCCTTCCATAATCCTTGGATATAACTGTGCATTACATATGTACATATATAGTAGGTCCATACAAATTTGTTCATGACTCTTCGTACTCTTACGTTTTATTACGTATAGTAACCTCAACCACAGATGACTTAAAAAATTATGATTGTAATTTGGTTTTGTTGTGGGCGTTTTTGGCACACAATCTCATCGAGTACACCAATCACACACATTTTTCACACACATTATTCAACTCGCGTAAGAACGACATAAATAGTTAATATGTACTTATATACATATATATACAATATATATACGTTTGTGTGTACAAAAATAATGATAATGGCAACGACTAGAATCTATTCAATCGCATAATAACGAATGATGAATAGAACTTGACTGCCGCTGGTACGACTTTTTGTCTGGTGTTAGTGTTGTTGTTGTTATTATTGTTGAAATCATGAACTAATTTCGCGCTAATGCGGTTGCACACTTCGTCGCCGCCACATTCTTCGTGCGCTAAGCTTGATTTGTTACAGTTTAAAAGTTTTTTCTATACTTTGTTATTGTTATTGTGTTCTTTTTTTCTTGCAGCATCAGCTGAAATATATTTCTCTGCGCAATTGTTGTTGCAAAATGATGATATATTTACTAATCACTTTGTTTCTTTCATTGTAATTGTGTTTTTGCTTTCTTTTTCATATTCTGTTAAGCTCGTAATTCAGGTTTTCCAAGCCAACGGCGCACAAGCAGCGCTAAAAACCTTTCTCCAACAACGGCACAAACAAAAATATCAAAATAAAATATCATAACAAAACTTTTGCCAACTGTTTTTGTTGGGCTTGGACGCTTGGACTTGCTCGGGGAATTACACAGATTTGGTGTTTAAATCTCTTCGCTTAAAACTTATATATTTTCCTAGCAACTTTTTGTGCCTTCTAAGGTAATTTCGCTAAAAAGCCGCTAATAAAGCCGCACACGAATTAACGATTTCTATTTATTTGGCAATGGCGGTGTGAAAAATCATGCATTAGAAGGCGTCAATTCGTCAGTTGCGATCAGTGACACTTCACGTCAGAGCCTCAAATGCGCACGCTTAATACTTTTTTTCTTTAAATTTTATTTTTGTATTTACGTAGTCACTATGCGCCGTCGTGGTTTTAATACGAGTCGTTAGTTTACTAGTTAATCCTCCGCTTTCACATTCAACGTGTGCGCAGTTCACACAACCGGCGCGCTCAACTTCCCGTACTCAACTGCGGATTCTAAGCGCTCGTCCAGCTCGAGGTAGTCAATCAGCCGCCGCGCGCTCAGCCAATGTCGTCGAGCGCTTAGACCGATACTTACCGATGCAAGTTGCTGTTACAAAAAGCAGGAAAAAAGCTGGTCTTTGACATTTTAAGCTTGAATGGTTGTTGCTTGGCTATTATGTTGGTCGATTGTTATTGGATATTGGAAGAGTGGAAGAGTGGATGAGTGGAAAAAGAAAGAAGGTAAACAAGATAGACTTGCATTTATTTGCAGAGAGCGTTTAAGTTGGCGAACTGAGAGCAAAGCTGCGATAATGCGTCCATTTTGGCTCTCAGCGTTGCAGTTAGAGGGGGGTTTTGGGGGTTACGTATAGTAGACATGGAAGTGAGTTTAATACGTAAGTGCGTGCATATGACTCATAATGAAAATACTGCTTTTAGATTAAACTTCCGCTCACTGTTGTCTTCAGCATATTTGGGCTTTCAAATCCTTGTTTTATGGCTTGAGCTTGTAGTCCATTGCGTTCCTCGTCATGAATTATATAATTTTAGTTGAAGCATATGGTTTACAAAGCTCAAAACTGAGGTAAGCAAAAACCGCATGTTATATTGTTGTTCCTTTGAAAGGTCTATTTGAAACTTTGTTGTTTGAAAGTTTTGATTTTTCGAAATTATTTGCGTATTATCAGAAATATTATTGTGTTTTACGCATAAATAGTTTACTCTCGGATATAATGCATGTAAACTAGTAATTATATGTTGTATATATAAAATATATATCTATGACTCACCTTTCTGTATTGTTTTCATTCTTGTAAACACTTGAGTACATGCCGTTTAATCCACTCAATTGACAGGTGAAATCAATATTGACCACATACGGTGTTCTCATGCGCAACAACTCCTCCAATTGGATTATCAATAGTTCACGTTCGGGACTCAAGTCAAATGATTTCACACGAATACGCATATATGCCATTACATTGAGAATTGTGATACCGCCGATCTCCAGATCCTTGGCGTGCAACACAATCAAATTTGTTGGTACATAAACTTCGATTTGTATGGTCACGGAGCCTTCGCATGTGTTCGTTTGATATTTCGGATGCAAATAAAGGCGGTATTTGACGGGAAGAATATCGGTTGGCAGATGATAAATAATCTAAAGAAAGACAAGAAATATTTAGTTATCACTGATGATTAATTATTTGCAATAGGCTGTTCTAGGGGATGTTAGAAATGTAGGTTGGTTCCATAGAAAACATATTTAATGGTGGAAATTTTATAGTAGCATTGAATTAAGGAACATATTGTGTTGCTACCGGATAACAGTCTTCCACTGAAAATGTTATGGTATGAACCTAGGCGATTTGGAAGAAAATCAACTACATTAGAAAGGAGGTACAAAATATCAGTAGGCGAATTTTAAGAATGGTAACTTCATCCTTTGGTGAAATTTTTGTATCTACGTTGTTTAATTAAATTTCCATCACTTAGGCCAATGGCTATGGTGGTAGGGTAACATAATCCTCAAAATCTCCTTGAACCTCATTTGAATTCTTAATTAATAATAACTCCGATATGAGTCTCTTATTAAAGTACATTTAACTATTGGCAATCAAAAGGTATTGAGCTTCCACAAAGTAAGTTGATTTATTTCGACAGATAGGATAGGCGCATTATCATCTGATATGGTATCTTTGATTCAGTTATCGCAATACCTTTATTAGTTTCCTTAAGAAAGTCGCGTAAAGACTTTTCATTGGCTAAAAAGTATTGTGAGATAACAGGTATTCCTTATCTGAATTCAGTTGTTGTGTGTCGGCATATAGCCTTTCTTTAAATAATAAGTGTTAACTTTGGAATATAACGTCTGCTGGTCCATAACTTTAAAAATAAAATCTTAGCATTCGAAAATAGACCCCTTTTCAAGAATAACACCCTTGTTTGTGTACGGAAAAGTTTAGTTTTAAATGCTTCATTTTATCAATGTTTTAATGTTAAAACGACCTTTGACCCACTCCGTATTTCTAATATCACCAGCTGAAGTTATGAAAAATACTCGAAAATATATTGACTAAATTTTCAAAGGTTCCTTTCTGAGAAGTCTAAGCCCAAGTGTGCAATAAAATTTAAATAATATTAAAAACAAAATTATCCAGAGTTTTTGTTTTATTACATTGTTGTTCTCGGATAAAAGCGACAATCAGCTGCACAATATGCTGTACGTGTGTCATAAATATTTTAACTACTTTAGTAGCGACGAACATTATTTTATGTTACCCGCAGAAGTTATATCATTTAGAATTCAACTATAAACAAGATAAAAAACTTAAGAAATAATTACTTTAAAAGGGGTCGTGGTTGGTGTATTGTGTGGCATAGGTTAAAATTTAAACTTGATTTTATGATCACACATCTTCTTGGTGTGGATATGAATCTAACATAAGCGGAAGTGGATCTAAACGACAACGGTAGCTTCTTACCCAATATCAGGGGAGAACGCTTGAGTTTTGTATCCATTGCATGAACACACAGCGTTATTTGTGAAGGTGGGCATCCAACCTAAACAAGTGTTTTGTTCGATAAGAATTGAAGAGAAGAATTGAAGAGAGAAGAGAGAAGAGAAATTGCAAGGTTTAAGGTATGGAAATATGAAATCAGTGTGGGGCTTCAACTCCACCAATATCCCCACCAAGTTAGTAGTTTGTTGAAAAACCAACCCTAGCGCTAAGCTGAAATTTCAGTGTTTCTCTGCATTCCACTTAGTTCATTTCAAAGAGCTTTAGTTGTTATAGCAGCTGGGACAGTATGAGTTATCTATCAGCTGGAATAGGTGAAAATTTTCCAGCATTATTAAATGCAATTACACTGATTTTTTTTTCTACAGTGATGGTGCTGTTCCTTGTCTTCTATAATGAATCGTGTACATAGTTGAGAAGTATACAGTAAGATGGCATCTTTCTTTCATCCTAAGGTCTAGTTGTAGTCGCTTCTTGCTAAATTACTATTGCGCCTTTGATACGGAATCAAAACCCTTCTCTTCTAGTAGCTTTATATATAATATCTATATATATAAAATAAATTTACTAATACTATAGTTATCTTATATTATAAAGCTTTTGGTCTGACTACGTAGATTAATTTCGTAATGTCAACTTTTATATTTGTAGAATAATACTATTTTGTGGGCATGGCCATAGTCCGGTAGCTATCTCAAAAACTTCAAATATTTTGTTTACATTATTTGGCTTTCTTCAAATTCTGGTTGTCATGAAATTTAATTTTTCCAGTCTAAAATATGTTTTCTAGTCCAGATGTTCTAGATAAAAATTCCAGAACTTCTTCGGTTTTTTTATCGTTCAATTTTACTGATACTAATTGAGTTATCATATCATTTATTGACATTGAGTTTTGTTCGAAAAGACTGAGTAATCGATCGAATCGAATCGTTTATATACATCATTGATTTTTTGAAATTATCACTCGAAAATTGCCGGTTGCTTTTTGTAACTTCAACTATTTGTAGCTGAAGCCGTTGTCATAATTGGCATCATAGTAGTTGTATCTTTGCTTAAGGATTGTATAAACAATTCTAAAACTTTTATTTTCTCTTCAGTCTCCTTCAGCTTTACGGTTGTATTGGCATCATCAACCGCTACAATGACTAAAACAACAACCAAAATAGTCGTTGTTAGACCAAAAGCAATGGCAACGTTGCGCGCTGTCAATTTCCCTGTAAAATGGTTTGCTATTAAGTTAAATCTAATAAAATTAACTACACGATATTATACCCAGAACTTTTGAAAACATCTCGACTGTGGGGAAGAAACTTTCGTTTTAAGCGCTTTGTCCAAACTGATTTGCCAATTTTAAGTAAAACAAATCACTAATTATCGAAACCCTCATCCGTCAAATATCTCAAATCGAACAAGTTTTTATTTCGGCGTGTGTCATATCAAAATATTTGATAAATATATGTACCGCTAATCTTTATAGTGTGTGGTAATAACTGTTAATTTTGATAAATACCGTTCTTGATTGTCGTTCTTCTGTTTTATATCCATTTACCTTACTTTATTACAGTTGTTATCAACAAATCGATCAGGTTTTTTCCAATTTTACTAATGTTATCATGTTTTGTATGCAATATCGCGAAGATATCCACTGACATACTTGGTAGATATAGGCATTTTTGGTTCAGTTTTAAGGAATGAACTTTGGTGTTGCTATTATTCGATGTTAACTAATTGTTAAGTTCATAATTTTTTGAAACCCTGCCAGTCATATTTCAAGGTAATCGTATTGGAGGTCACCACCTACAACTTATCCTTAAATTTGCCATGAAAGTCCTATTTCTAATACCACTAAAAAGGAATGCAGGGAAGGCAGGAAGCTTGAACGAAGACTCTATTAATAGCCGTTTAAAAGCACAAAAAGTTATTAATTCAGTTCTTCACCTCACATCCAATACTGAGTCCCGAATGAGACTAAAAAATTGCTAAAGTCTTATTGCAAAAAAAGCGAGACAACTTAGTTAGTATCTAATAGTCCCGTTAGTATCCCGGCCGCCATCTTTCCATTTATGATGAAATGAATGAACGACATAAAATAATTCCCTGTATACAAGATCCGAGACCAAGAGATCAATATAGATCACTTAAACGTCCAGAGCTCTTCTATATACCACCAATTAGACGTTGGACTCCAACTTAATCAAGGCAACGATGCAAAGAGCTGTGAAATAACCCCGTCTTTCGGGGTCCCCATTCATCTATATTTCCTACCTTACGTTCTCTGATTTGATTTGATTTGATTTTAGAGAATATACCTAACTTGTCAATCTATCATATATAAGGGCGTTAGTAAGCTAAGCATATCGGGTAGGGTGCATTCCTTAAGACATCATTCACATTGTATTAACAGTATTTCACTACCAAAAAGGCTTTACTATTGTAAAATAATTAAAATGTTCTACGCACCTTCTCCGGATCTGGTAGTCCAGTTGGTAGTGTTGGGTAATTGGGATTCGATGTTACAGGAGTCTCTACTGTACTTGGCGCAGTCATGGTCGGCCATACCACACCTTGTGTGGTGGGAGTCGATTGCGTAGAAGTCGCTGTCTGCGGCGTTGGTATTGTAACAGTCGTTGGATTTGACGGATTTGTTGGATTACCAGGGGACTCAGTGGCCTGTGTTGGATTATTTGGGGCTGTTGGCGTTGGTGTTGTGGGCGAAGGTGGCCGTGTAGTGGGAAGGGTGCTTATGGCATCTAATTTATTTAAAGTATCTTGCAATTCATCCTCCAAGTCCGCTTTCTGTACTGCCAGGACAATGGTAGAGACCATGAAAGCCGTTGTGGCAAGGGCAAGTCCTATTGCAATAACTTTAGCTGTCAGCACTGCAAAATTGCAATTACATAATATTTATCGTATACTGCTCTTAATTGTAGTTAAATTTATATTGTTGTTTGGTTTTTTTTTTTTTAGCAAGATCGATGTCCTCTTTAATACTCACGCGCCATGTTGTGCCACTGTTGTTGTGTTTTACTGAAAAAAGAGTGTTTTAAGCAACTTATGGACTTCTTCGTCGGAGTGATCCTTCCGAACTGATTAATGAATTTCGTTTGGGCTCTGAGTTTGGTATCTACTATCCAATTTTATCGCCTATTTTAATTGCGAGTAGTTTTATTAATTTTTATTACTCCAATAAGCGATATTATCGGTCATTATCACTTAAATAGTCTGTGAAGGCGGATGTGTAGCTTACAACTGCATTTATGTTTACTTAATATTATTTACTTCTAATAGACCTTCGACTTAATTTTTCTCCTTTTGATTCAAACATTTTTTGGTAAATTTTTAATTTCTGAATCATGCACCAATATACCACATGGAGTTTCCTAATTGACCTAATTTTTTTTTACCGCATAAGACGAAAAGTTAAGAAAGAAAAAAAAAATAATGTGAGAGCTTCAAACCTTTATTGGGTGGCTTGGGTTAGAAGCATTTTGGTATGAAAAATTTTTTAATAGAGATTTGAAGCTCTCACAATATTTTTTTTGTTATATAAATTATTAAATTGGAGACTCAATTTTTACCATTTATTTATGATTTGTTTTGATATAATTCTACAAATGTAGGATCATAATTTTTTTTTAACCTCCTCAGCATTGTTTGCAAAGAATTCCCAAAAAAAACATGTTCAACTCTCTCCGACAGGTTTCAAGAACTATAAAAATTACACACAGAACGGTTATAACGTCTCGTCGTCAGTTTTTCTTCTCGTTCGTCTATTCGAGCGAAAACTCGACCAAAAATCTAAAAATCACATTGAAATCTGATGAGGGGTGAAATGCGAGAAAGTAAAACTGGGCTCCATAACTTCTTATTCTTTGTTTTCGTAGATATTTAAGCATAATTAAAATAGTTGTATTTATTATTAGAAATAATTTGAATTGATTGTTGATATTTCTACTCAATTCATTTAAAAATAAGTTAAATTTTTTATTCTTCAATTTCTCATATTTTCCACATGTATTTATATTATATTATAAAATTGGAACGGGGAACCAAATCCCTAGTAAGTTACTAACAGAGTTTAAGAGTTATTATTATTACTTAATATAATAAAATAATGCAATCGGAATTACAGTAACTTTACTTCGGCTTCATAATTATTTTAAAGAAATGAAATCTCAGTTTTCATACAAATACCTTCATTTGCATTTTTCACACCTAACAATAGAATTCTTGTTTATTTACTGACAAGGTTATTCGTATCTTCTCTAACCAAGCGATGTAGTTAAACGAGTGGTTGGGATGCAATGTGCGCCACCGCCATCTTTGAGGAACATATTAAAATATGTAGCATAATTTTAGGCGTAATAATTTGAACGCAGGGTGTTATAAATTCGCTAAAAACCAATAAGTCTGACTATGATAGAATATTTTAAAAAATTAGAATATTCGCTCCGTTTGTATTGCCTTACGATTAGTACCGATAGATGGCGCCTGAGCTGAATTTTAAACAAAACTTGTATTTAAGGTCCGATCAGGCTCATATTCGCGACATATATTGGCATATTTGGAATTAGTAATTCGGCCCTAGTAGGGATTACTTAATCATACGATATAAAAGACAAATATATCGTAGTTAGACTTATTCCATATATGCTTGATTATAATAATGTAGATTGGCTAAAATTTGGTGTTTCTTTTCCAAGTTTATTTATTACTTGTTTACTCAATGATACTACAAAAAATTGTAATTCGTCTTTTACAGTTAAAACAATACCCAATAAGTAGGAAAACTATCAACTTATTTGATACTTATTGATACATTCCATCTTCTAAATAATTACTATGTTTAATTAATCATTGCCTCTTGGTTGCTGTTTCACGCAGATTTTTTCTCCAACCAAGCACCAATCTTGCCTTTGTTGTTCGCCAGCCATGCAATATTGTTCTTAACAGTCTCCTGTGCACGCACACGCGCCGCAGCGCCAGCACCGGCTTCGGGATATTTGGCGAAAAAGTGTTGCATTTCCTCCAACTTCGTTTGTTTATCGAATCGCGAGGTTATCGATGGTATCATGTTGCCCAAATAGCGTTCATTCAAACCGAAGCGATCCACCAAATCGGGCCAGTGTTCGCGTACGTAATCCCAGACAATAGGTTCACCCACCGGATTAGCGGCAATATTTTGCAGACAGCTGAAATAATCTTGACCGCGCACATTCTTCTCATCCCAAGCGAGATTGATGTAGCTGCCAAGTATATTATTTAAATATGACAAATTTTAAAGAATTGTAATGCGGGTGTTGACCTACTTGGCCAGTATCCATGGCACTTCTACAGCCGACAGACCGTACATTAATTTCGACTTCTCACTGGCATCCGTTTCACGCACGAAAAGATCCCACATGGTTTGCCAAGATGTTTCGTCCGCTGCAAAGGCGCCATAATAGTAGATGGTCTCACGTATATCCGGATGTGGGCGATTTTTGGGGTTTTCCAGCCAAGCGTTGAAGCGTGTACTAGCTTCTAACAGACATTGCTCAAGACCCAGCGAACAGGCGGCTGAGAGAATCGTGACGCGTAGACGACTAACAAAAATTTGTTATAAAAAATGTTTTACTGTTATCATTATCTGTTGTAGTTTGCATATAAAGCATACTTCTTCAAGTGATCGTCGCCCACCGTCCACGTAACATTCTCATAAATTGGCTTGATCAGTTCGTGTGCATATTTCTTGTAATTTCCAAACACCTCGGTAAACATCAGCAAACGCTTGAGCGATGTAAGCTTCGATGCAGCCACACTCCAGGGTACGTAATCTGTCTCCTTTGCTAAGTATGCTGTCATGTCAAGTGCTATATCGTAAGAGAGTTGAGTGGCATCGGCAAGTGAGAAAGCATCGTTGAGGAGACCAGCACGATCGCCAACTGAGAATTTCTGAAAAATCGAGAGAAGGAAGTTTACCGTAGTGATTTTAGCAATATCGTACGTAGAAATACAGGGTAAAACTCCAACTGGGCTAAAAATAAGAAGCAAGGTTTTATTTTCCATGAATCAAGATTGTGGCATACTTAACGATATTCAGGAGTTTTATTCATGGAGAAAAACATTTTTTTCAAATTTTCTAATTTTTCTTACGAAATTACATGCAATTGTTAGATGTCCAGGTGAAAAGAGTTATCAATGAGTTAATCTGTAGAGTAATATAGAGACTTCCGAGAGCAAAGAGATCAATTATCGATCATTTCTATTTTGTCGATTTATCTATTCGAGTTGAAGAAGATTAAACTCATGGTTTGGTATATATTAGGTATCATATTTCTTACGGCATGAAAATAACTAATACAATGCTTCGAAGAAATGCCAAAACCCGAACAAGAAACCTCACAAATATCATTTAAATTAAATTTGTAAATTGTCTAGGCCAAGAAGAGAAGTCAAGCTACCACCATACAATTTGATTTTACGAGTATTAACTTCTTGTCGTCGACTTGTCTTTAATTTAAGTCGAAGACTTTGGCTTTAAAGCTTCTATGAGCCATTAAAGGGACATGTTATTCAGCATCCACGACTGTGTGTTCAGATCTGTGTAGAATCTCAGTTATATAAGATATTTTTTGGGAATTATCTGACAGTAAGATGATTCTTTAATTGAATATATAAAATATGTAGAATAGCTAAGGAACTTAATTCGCTTTTTCGCAGTCGTATAACTGAACTCAAGCTTTGTTTGAATGACGATTTGCAACTTTACGAAATCCCAAGTTTAAAAAAGTACCGCTCGAAGAGAATATGCATTAACTTTGTTTTATATGCTGTGGACATAAATATAAATACTTTTACAAAAAAGATCACTCACAGTTGGATCTGCTAATAGTTGATTCGCCAAGTTTTGCCATAAATCCTCTGGATAGTTAACCCGATAGTAACCGATCTGATCGTAATTGAATTTAATCCATTGTGGCGCTGTGCTCAACTCAATGATTACTACAGGAAAACATTTATAAATTATTATTAAAGTAGACATTTTATTTTTGTGGCACTAGCCAACTTACTTTCCGCTTGATTGTAGTAGAACCATGCTCTGGCAACGTCATTAAGTGTATTCGTTTTGTAAGTAATTGGAATAGACCAGGTGTAACTGTGATAGAAAAAGTACAATAATTTAATTAAAGCATTTCATATTAGTTAGTTTTTATTTGCAACTAAATATGCTGGTGTGTACATACTTGAAAGGCGAATCATTATAGACGCCCTCGTAGTCGGCGGGATTGGAGAAGAAGCGTTTCTGGGTCAACTTGAATTTGTTAGCGCTTATTTGTTGCACCTCCACCACCGGCAAACCCATTTGTTCTGTCCAGGTGTTCATAATTGATTTCACATTGAAACCCAAATTCAATTTATCGATTTCAGTTAAAAAGTTATCGGTCACCGCATTCTTATATTTGTATTCATTCAAGTAATTCGTAACAGCCTTTTGGAAGTTATCAGGACCAATGAAATCCTCCAACATACGTATAATTGATGAACCCTTCGAATAGGTGATGGTGTCAAAAATTTCCGTTATTTGATCGGGATTAGCTACAGTCTGTATGATGGGATGTGAACCGAGTGTGGCATCCAATGAGAGTACACCATGCAGAGTACCAGTAATGAATTGATCGCGCTGTAAATCAAAAAAGTGGAATATTAAGTGAAAAATATTTACTAAACATTTAATGTAAAACATAATTGGTTTTAGATGCTGTGAGCGAAATATAAAAGTGGAAGAGTGTTATGAGATTAGTGGGAGATTAGCTATTTAAAGACGCTCTCACATAGAGTGAGAGAGTTTAATAAGTTCATTTAATAAGTTCATTTAATAAGTTCAGAGAGTTCTAATTTCTCATCGTAATTGGACCAGTAGTCGGCTTTAATATGTTAGAAATAAATTAAATTAGTTTTCTGCAATTAATAACTGTTGGTGCATCCGAACTTAGCGGAATAGAACGAAATACTGGGAAAAATTTGTATTTCAAGCAGTCATTGCGCATTGTTATAGTCCATTCCGAAGATTCGAAACAATAATTTAAATTTGTGGATTCTCTTCTAGCCTTTTATGCAAAATTTTAAGTTTTTTGGAGCTATGTAAACCATTTTCTAAATAGTTTAAAGGTTTGCTGATAAGGTGACAATCCCTTACTGGAATCCCTTACTTTAAATTTGGTTCCTTCCTTTGGATCCAGACTATTGATTCTCTTATATGGGCTTTGAAATTTTTTCTATTGCAGATTAAACTCGGTAAAAGTATTAATAGTTACCTCGGCGATATCAATTGACTAAATCTGACGTGATCTGACATCGTTAGACTTTTTTTATGGCATGCTCTTAGCGTGAACAATTTTTGAAGGCCCTTAAGGTGGAGACATTCGTGGTATACAGTCAGAAACGATCAAATAGGCCTTAGAAAACTGGGTTCATTTGAACCTAGGCGAAACTGCTCTTTCGAAGACAGTAAATTTTTTTACCAGATTTTCCGAACTCTCAACAAAGATGCACCACCCTGTCGGCACCCTGTATCGGCTTTCTATTAATATTATTTACGCAAGTTAATATTTTTTCTATAAGCCATATATATATATACTAAACTAATTTGTAATGCAATTCCGATTATATGCACAAGTATTTTAAAGCGAAAATTAATCGTTTTGTATACGGCATCATTAAATAAAAAATTTCAAATAGCTGGTAAATGCTTTCTTTAAAATAAATCAGATCGGTAGACATTGGGTTTCAGTTAAGCTATTTCAACGGAAGTAATTCGATTTGGTGATATTAAATAATTGTTTTTCTACTTTTTAAAAACACAAGTTTAGGTTATTTCCACAATTCTAATATTAATTCTCTTAAAAATAGCTAGAAAGGATCTCAGTAAATTCTGCTTTTGTAAATTATTAAATGTTTACACAACTAACTCTATATTTAGCTTAATCAATCGCTGCTTAATTTTAGTTTAATTTCTAATTGAATATTTCAATCTGACAATTTTTTCATGCACTTACCATTTTCCATTCAGGGAACTTCGCCTCAACACCTTTATCTTCGATATAGCTTGCAAAACCCTCATTAAGCCATAAATCGTTCCACCATGCCATAGTAACTGTAAATAGATTAGTAAATTCAAAGTTGATAAGGTTTTAACAGATTAAAAAGTTCTCGAATCATAGTTGCAAAATTGTTATAAAATAAAAAAAGTTTTATGAATTAAGAATATAACACAATACAATATCAATGAAGAATTAATTGAAGACGGTAATCAATAAAATCTCGAATTACCTAAATTTCCAAACCACATATGAGCGAATTCATGGGCGATAACACTCGCAATGCGTTGTCTATTCGCCGTCGAGCTTACATTTTTGTCATAGAGCAATGAGGTTTCACGATATGTCACCAGACCCCAATGTTCCATAGCACCGGAGACGAAGTCTGGTATGGCGGCCATATCTATACATGACGAAGTAAATAACTAATATTTAAAATATATATTTTTTTAGCTACATAGCTGAATTACTCACCCAGTTTCGGTAGTGGATATTCCACTTGGAAATACTGTATGTAATACTCGATCACTGTTTTGCCAACCTCCAAAGCAAAATCGACTTTATCGAGCTGCTCGGGAGTTGCAAAGGCACGCAATGTGAATGTCTTGCCAATACCTCTAGTATCAATTTCCGCCGATTTATTTTTAAAGTCGGAAACAATGAAACATGCCAGATATGTGCTCATCGGTACGCTCCTGTTGAAGTAAACCTCTGTATATTTACCCTGATAAGATTCACGCTAAACGATGAGGACCATAACAAATTCGTAAGTAAGTATATTAAGAAGAAATTTACATTTGAAGAATATCATCCGCTTACCGCAATATCCATATTTGAGAGTGCATGGTAACCACCCTCTGAGGGATACACCAAAGTCACATCGAATGTCGCCTTCATGGCTGGTTCATCAAAGCAGGGGAAAGCGAGACGCGCATAGGTTGGCTCAAATTTAGATGTCGCAATATATCTTCGAGGGAATTTGCGGAATTAGGCGAAATTAAGTACAATACGACGCTAATATATCGGTACGCGCATACTTACTTTCTCGTATTATCGGCTTTAAGGTACGATGAACTATAGAGTCCAACAATTTTACCAGTCATGCTGCCCTCAAATATAATGGCCACCCTGAAAGTACGTCCAGCCGGCAACTCCTCACTCAATTCGATCACCAAGAATTCACGCACCAAGTCCAGGTAATAGTTCTTTATAAATACAGTTGGATTGTTCGTATTCGACAAATAAACATTGTTTATCAGTATTTTGTTCGAATGCAGTATGATTTTGTCAATATTTCGAGTGGTGTTCACCAGTATGTGCATTTGGCCGGTGAAGTTGCCCGTCTCGATATCCGGATGCAGATAAAGATCATAGTTGATGGGAAAAACACTGTCGGGCAGCCTATAGTCGATCTATTCAAGTGCGAGTATATATCATTCACAGTCAAACACACGCGCACACATACAAAGTAATTAGAATCGTTTAGTAATCATTACAATTATTGACTTACAATTTCCGGCGCTGTTGTTGTAGTCTCTGGTAATGCGTTTGTTGTTGATGGTGCAGCAACGGTTGTAGTTGTAGTAGGTGTTGTTGCTGGCTGGCTGCTTGTACTCGTCGTGGTAGGGGTAACAGTTGTGGTTGTTGTAGTGGTGGTGGAGCCTTTCAGCGCCTCCAGCTCATCCTGTAAATTGGACTTCTGCACAGCCAAAACGATCGTCGACGTCGTAAAAGCGACGAGGGCAACACCCAAGCATATCGCCACCAATTTGGCCGTAATAATCATCGTCGCCTCGGTATTAACTATCCCCGTTGGTATACCCCTGAAATTACTTTTAACTTCGATTCGCACAACCTCCACTTACGGCTGCTTAACCGTAACTGTATCTTGTTGTGAGAGCAATTCCGTTTATACCCAGACATATGTCCGTAAGCACGTCTGTCGTTATCTGCCCACTATTGAATTTTATCAAGACAGCGAATTTAATCTAATCACCGCTTTTATATGAGTAGTGGCAATATAATTGTATACAACAATGTACGAAAATAAGATGAACATATCGAATGTAATTTATTGTTTAACCCTGCATAATATCGCGTATCTGTAATAAATGTTTCTATAAAATAGCTGATAATAGTTAATTTTCGATATCGAAAATCGAACTATGGTATTATTAATCAGCCGCACTATATGGTACTTAATATGATAATCTATTTGTATAACGGCTATTTTTTTATAGAATAACGGTATGTAAACACATTACCATAATATATTATTCGAATATTGAGAAAACTTTATAACTTAGTAACCATCATTATCTAATATCCGATTAGAGATAGTAGTAATACATAAATTTGGAGCATGTGTGGAAGTTTGTGCGAATTCTCCCAACGATTTTGTACAAATGTAGGTGTGAAGGTGATAGCTTATCATTAGAAAATGTTATGGTAACTATATTCAAGATGACTGCACATAAACTCGACAGAACTTAACTGAAGTTGATCGCAAACAAAACGAAAATTTCACAGTTCAAGCTCCCGTTTACAACGGCGCTCCACTCTATCTTCCTTTAAAGGCATGTAGTACGATAACGGTCCGATAAGTAGTTAGCTTCATCGCTCTCAAAGGTGTCTATCGCAATAGAAATGTGTTATCTTGTGGTAATTTCTCATTGATGGCTATTAACAAAAATGGAGGTGTAGTAGTTTTGTTTTGACCCCGTCTGGTAGCGAGCGTTTCAATGGATTTTAGAAGAATGGAAATGGAGCAATATCGGTCGGTGATCTAACTTTGTTTCACTAAAATTTTTTTTTAGCCTTATCTTTAAATATGGAGGCACAATAAACCCCCTTCCTAAGTGTAGATACTTGCGGTCGGGTTACCTTATCAGCCTTTTATTTAATAATAAATCCAACCCCTAAAGATACTTGGTGACCATTAAATCTTTTTCAAATGTGATGATTGTGAAGGCTAATCTCAAGTGTAACCGAACGCCTTCTATGCTTTTATATGTATCTAATGACTACTGGATTGATTGAAATGAGGTTATAAAAGCGTGCTTTAGCTAAGTGGATATTTTCTCTTGAGAATAATTATTATTTATATATTATATATCTGCAATTGGGATGCTCGCAGCCAAGTTTTGAAGTCACAAAAAGTTTTTGTTCAAGTGAAAAGAGTTTAAAAATAAGTTTAATATAATTTTCAATAAACTTTTTATTAAAACTAAAATTTTTACCAAAAGCAAAATTGAAAAATATATTTCGAAATTCGTGTGCTCAGTTAAGATAAATTCTGCTCCAACCATATAGCAATAGCATTCTCGTTATTCTTCTGCCATTCAATATTGTTCTTAACTGTCTCTAAAGCGCGTACACGTGCCGCAGCGCCTGCACCCGCTTCTGGATATTTATCAAAGAAACATTCCATATCTCTCAGTTGGGCTTGCGTATCGAACCTTAAGGTAATTGCCGGTATTAAATTGCCCAAGGTGCTCTCATTGATACCGAAACGGTCCACCAAGGCTGGCCATTCCTCACGCACAAAGTCCCAAACAATCGGCTCACCCACTGGATTGCGCGCTATATTCGTCAAGAGATTTAAGTAATCTTGACCGCGCACATTTTCCTCGGACCAAGAGAGACTTATATAACTAGAATTAAGCAAACAGTGAAATAAATATATAGCCTTGATATTAGGCCAGGTATATTTCCATATGGCTTACTCGGTTAAGATCCAAGGCACCTGCACCGCAGCTAAACCATTCATTAGTATCAACTTTTCATTAGCATCCTCTTCGGCGAGGAAAAGCCTACACATAACATCCCATAAATTCGAATCGCCAACCGTCATCATGCCATAATAGTAGATAATTTCACGTGTATCCGGATGTGGTCGTATGGTTGGATTTGCAAGCCATTCTGTAAAACGTATTGCCGCCTCTTGCAAGCACGACTCGATTCCAAGCGCACAGGCTGCATTGAGCACAGTTTGACGAAACAAACTATCGGCATTTAAATAGTAACGGGAATAACAAAGACATGTTGTGAAATTATTACCATAGAACAATGCTTACTTTTCTAGAATGTCTGTGCCCATCTCCCAGCCAATGTCCTCGTAGATCGGCGTTATTAATTTACGCGCATACTCTATGAAATTAAGATAGGTTTCTGTGTCCATTAGCGCACGCTTGATTTCGATTAGTTTTGTCGCCACTACAACCCACGGTATATAATCCCTCTCATTCGCTAAATATTTGGTCAAATCAAGGGCTATACCGTAGGATAGCTGTGTAGCATCGGCTAATGAAAAGGCATCATTTAGTAAATTAGCACGATCGCCTTTGCTAAAAGTCTATGAAAATATAAACGTTAACAGAAGATTTCTAAATATTACAAAGGACTTTGTTTATAGGTTTCCTTGTCTCCGCGGTGAGGTAAAATTATAATATTTAACAGCAGTAAAAAAAATGCCTATGCAAGCGATCCTATCTGTGTCTGCTCATATTTTTGAATTATTTTAAAGGACATTTTAGTAAATAGATAGATAGTAACAATAGACACATTTTTAATTTCCGTATATTCATTTTAAATTTGGACCAAAGCCACTTGACAAATAAGGAACTTGAGGTGGTTGGAAAAGAGATTTACCGTAACTAAAAATAGTTGTTGAATATAGCTTTTTTCACACCAAAAAAGATATATTACTGTGTAAAATAATAATCCTAACACCGCCGTATACCGAAGGTACGCCTATACCTCTCATTAAGTTAAGTAAGATCAAGAAATACCAGAAATATCCCCCAAAAAAAAGAATTATCTTCCTTTCTCTTTCCAAACATTGCAATCATAAAATCTGACCAAAATAGTCATATTTCAACTTACCAACGGATCTAATATTAATACATTAGCCAAGTTGCGCCACATTTTATCTGAATAATTAACACGATACAAGCCCACCTGATCTCTATTGAGCTTGATCCATTTCGCCGGCTTACTAAGGTTGATATCAACTAATAAGATAAGTTAAAATCAGTCATTTATAATTTTGTCATAAGAATGTGTGTATATATGTATCAATTTAATCAAAGTTATAAGCACTTACCATGTTTCCATTCCTCTAAAAAACATGAACGTAAAACAGGAGAATCATTTACTAATATGGTGATGGGTATTGACCAAGTATAACTAAAAAGAATGAACAAAGATTTAATAAAATAAATAAAATGATAATTATTTACTGCATGTTCGCAGTTATATCTCAAACGTGATTACAGGAGCGAAATGTTTTCGACCTTTTTAAGAGAATCACTAACCAGGAAAATTCAGTTAGTGATACCTGAGACAACACAAGCTAATTGAGTTATCTCGATTTCATGTCCAACCATTATAATAAGTATAAATCTATAAAAAAGAATTTTCAAATCGGTCTTTACTCACTCGTATGGCGAATCATCGATTTGCAAACTGTAATCCTTCGGATTGGAAAAGAAACGTTTTTGAGTTAGGCGATATTTCGTTGTCGTCAATTGTTCAACATTAATAACGGGGAAGCCCATTTGTACTGTCCAAGTTTTCAAAATTGATTTCACATCAATGTCGGTAGTGAAGTTTTGAACTTCATCGAAGAAATCTTCGGTCACTGCATTCTTAAATTGAAATCTTTCTAAATAATTAGTGACAGCTCTTTGGAAATTATCCGCGCCAATAAAATCTTCTAACATGCGTATAATCGAAGCACCTTTGCCGTAGGTGATCAAATCAAATATTTCCGTTATCTGTGCGGGACTCTCAACCGTCTGCACGATTGGATGCGAACCTAAGGTGGCATCCAGTTTGAGAACCTCATGCAAACGTGTCACGGCAAATTGATCAAGCTGTGAGGAAAGAAGAAAACATTTTTCTTTTACAAATTAATAAAAATCTGTAATAGCTTCTAAAAAAATCTGATAGAAATTTTGTTTACCATTTGCCACTCGGGATAAACGGCATCTATGCCCTTGTTTTCTATATATCGAGCGAAACCCTCGTTTAGCCATAAATCGTTCCACCACTGCATTGTAACTGTAACAAAGTGAATATTGGAAAATAGTGATAATATATATGCGGTTACGCAGTTAATAGCTAGTGCTAGTGTTGACATAATTTCGGTAATTAAGATTGCTGGAAGAATTTTGAAAAACAAACTTTCGCACCGAAAAATTAAAATGCTATTTTCTGGTTTATGTTTTAGTTTCACGTAAGTTTCGAATGATTTCGCTAACTGTTCAAATTAGCATTTTTATATTATTACTACTCACTACAAATGCTCGCACATACCCAAATTTCCAAACCACATATGAGAGAACTCGTGTGCAATAACTTGTGCCACACTTTGTCTATTCGCCGACGAACTCTGATTTTCATCGAATAATAAGGCGCTCTGCCGACAAGTCACTAGGCCCCAGTGTTCCATAGCGTTGGATACAAAGTCCGGTATAGCGACCATATCTGCAATAATTGAAGGTCTATAAGTTTGACTGAAACATAAACTAAGCTCCTTACCCATTTTCGGCAATGGATACTCAATTTTGAAATATTCTAAATAGAATTCCATGATTGCTTTGCCAACTTCTAGCGCAAAATCGACTTTATCAATTTGTTCACGTGTGGTAAAGATGCGCAAGATAAATGGCAGGCCAATACTGTTAGTGTCGATAACAGCCGATTTATATGCAAAATCAGAAATAATGAAACAGGTCAGATATGTGCTCATTGGAACGCTCCTGTTGAAGTAAACCTCCGTATATTTACCCTGATAAGATTCATTCTAACAAGGAGGAGGAGTGAAACTATAAAATAACAGTTTTCAATTTCACAAACATTTTCCACTTACCGCAATATCCATATTTGAGAGTGCATTGTAACCACCCTCTGAGGGTGTCACCAGTGTCACTTTAAAAGTTGCCTTCTTCGCGGGTTCATCAAAGCAGGGGAAAGCTTGACGTGCAAATGTTGGTTCAAATTTTGAAGTGGCTATGCGCCTGCGGATAGGAGGAGAAAGTAAATCGGAATTAATATACTTTCCTTGGCTTTAAACATATATCTTAATTTTTATACTCTCGCAACATGTAGTAGTAGTTTTGTTCACCTAACGGTTGTCCGTCTGTCCGTCCGTGCGTAAACGAATGAATAAATTAAAAATTAAAATTAAATTAAATAAATTTTTTTCAAAGAACGAAAATTCCCATAATTTTTTGAACACACCTCGTATATTTCCAGATTCTCAATAAGTAATTCATTTGATTTATTGTTTTATATTCATAACTTTATCTGGAAAAATAGCTTCTTTGTTTGTGGACCTTGCTAAAAGTAAACGAAGAAGTCATTGAACTCAGGAAAGGTGGTGAACCTCGCTAGATGTTATCAAACAAAAAAGTACCCAAAGGAGGTGAACCTAGCTAAATGTAAACAAATAGGTCGTTGACCTCGAGAGGTGTGGTAAACCTCGCAAAGGTACACAAAGCTGGTAGACTTTGCTAAAAGTAAACGAAGTGGTCATTGACCTCGGGAAAGGTAGTGGACCTTGCTAAATGTAAACAAAAAAAGTAAACAAAGGGTTTTGACCTCACTAAAGGTAAACGAAGCTAAAAGTTGTTGACCTCGCTAAAGATAAACAAAGAGGTCGTTGACCTCGAAAATGGGAATCTGATTATTCCACTGTCTTTCATTTTTACAGTACACAATTGTCTTTTCAATACCCCATATACCGAATATGAGGACATCGATGCCCATAGATGAGTTCTTACCGAAAATATCGGTCTGAACTCTGTTCATATTCATTCATAGTAATGTGCCCTTATCGGCTAAATACTTCCTTTAGCTTCCATATACCTAAAATAAAAATTTTCGGACTTCAAGTTGATCTCATACCATATATTTTGGTCAATCTGCGAGATATCTTAATATAATTCAGATAACGCCTTTTTCTGGTAATAATGTATCCTGGTGCAAAAATACTTAAGATAGGGATAGTACTTCCCTTATGTAAGTATACAATATATTCCGTGTATGTCTTCGATCCTTGCACATTGCAAGAGTATAAAATGTTCGGTTACATCCGAACTTAGCCTTTCCTTACTTGTTACGAATAAAATATTCCTATTCCTCTCCTCTTAATATACTCTTTAAATTCTTACAATTTACTAGAGTTACAATGTTCGGTTCCCCAAACTTATCTCTTACTTATGAATACAACTTTTGTGATTGAAAATTTCGCCGTCGTTGTTCGTCGATAATGAGTTTCAGCGGGCTTAACGTTTGAACAAAAATGTATATTAATAATAATATATGTCCCCTCGTGCCATACTTTGAGTTTCAACGCCAGTTTTGCTTAGTTGAGTCCCCGCCATCTAAGAAATGTGGTTTTATTATGTTAAATATTAATTTTTTCTAACTTATAGCTTTTCTTATGTATCCATAGCAAATAATTTTTGCTGAAAGCCGATATCTTATAGAAAAGAAGTGGAGTAATGCGATACTTCGCAGTAAAGTATTTAGTATATGACACATTGAAAATCGTACATCAGATCTATTTTAAGTGTCTGAATCCTTTTGGTGGAAAATTCGGAAATTGTAATCAAGTATTAATCCAAAGTCATATACTTTTCTTCGATAGAGTCGTAAAGGTATAAAAAAAAAACTTGGTAAAACAGTGAGAATTAATCATGGCATCCGTTCCCCCGAGAGTCGGGTCCTTAACCGGTACGATGTAATCGGCAGTATTTCTAAAAACCATTTAGTAAATGTATATGGCATTATAAGAGCGATATAAATAAGGGTAATACATCTCATCAAAACACAAAGGACACTCTACCAACATTTAGACCTTCTATGGTTGTTCGAAAGTACTGAATTTTTCAACATTCTTATTTCAACTTTATTGAATATGTCTCAACTTATTTAAACCAAAAAAGCAAATATTTGCTAACTTCAATTATTTATGGCTAAAAAAAGATCTTTGGGAACGGAAGAATAAATATGTTGTCGGATTGTAGTAAAGGGGTCGCTGATGTTAAGTCGAATTCTCTCTCTCTAACGTTTATAGTTTCAATTAATTTCCTAATAAGTGTAGCACTCGGAGAGCAAGAGTTAAAAGAGCATAAACATTCCGCTAAGTAGTCTTTCAAGGTACCAAATTATTAATTATATTGTCATCGAGACAATAACCGCCACAATAAATTTATCTTATTGATATTTTTAAATAACCTATTTTCAAATCACTTACTTCTTCGTTCCATTCGCTTTAAGATACGACGAGCCATATAATCCAACAATCTTACCAGTCATGTTGCCCTCAAACAATATGCCAATCTCGAAGTTAAGCCCAGCCGGCAACTCCTCACTTAATTCGATCACCAAGAATTCACGCACCAAGTCCAGGTAATAATTCTTTATAAATACAGAGGGATTGTTCGTATTCTTCAAGTACACATTGTTGATCACTAATTTGCTTGAATGAAGCACAATTTCCTTGATTGATTCCACGGTGTTCACTTGAATGAGCACTTGACCGGAGAAGTTACCGAACTCGATATCTGGATGCAGATAAAGATCATATTTGATCGGATTTACGCTATCGGGCAATTTGTAATTGATCTATACACACACACATACAAGGGAAAGTGTTCCATAAGTAAGAAAATGGGTTTTTTGTTGTTGTTGGCTTACAATTTCCTTTTCCTGAACTCCCTGCACGGCAAACTGCGGAGCAAAGTTTAAGTCCAACAGAACTAAACACAAATATTTCAAGCAAATTTTCATTAGCATTTTGCTTTTTTTATTTAGCAGGTGTTCTAGCGGTATACCGTAATCCGCTGTCGCCTACATTCGAGCTGAAACTGTTCGTGTAAGATCTGTGCACTCATTGCTTGTACGGGCATTTGATTTTTTTACGATGGTCAAACGCAGATTACCCAATCGATAGGAAATCGATTCACCCATTTACCTCTGTGTTTGTATTTTACACCAATATATTCAAAATATATACAGTTAAATAGTTTATTGGACTGAAGGCCGCTATCTAGATATACGATAGTATAGGGTGCGTTCCAAAGTAAATAAGTAAGTGGAATTTTGTGAAGTGCAAAATTATTTCGAATGAAGTTTATTATCTATCACAAGAGAAATTTACCGGCGTATAGTACATTCTTGGAGACGACTGCTATTCGTAAAGAATATACCTTGCTTCGCAATGGTATCGGATCGACGATTGAAAATGCACTAGATATCTGAGGCAGTAGGCATCTAAAACGACTCACGCGTGCCACGTTGTTTCCCCCCGGACAACAAGCGCAACCATGAGACCATCTCAAAGCAGTTCTATTTAAGCGCAATTCGAAAGAGTTTCTGTGTAGCTACGTGACCGTCGACGAATCATGAATCCAGAGGTACTCACCAAAGACAAATAAACAGTGAAAACAGAGACCTTCACCTGGCGAACCTGCTCCAAAAAAAGCGAAGACTATTGTCGAAAGGTGAAGGTCATAGTTTTCTGAAATTCGCATGGCGTGATCCACAATCAATCTGAAGAAAGGCAAAACGGTCCCATGGCGCTACTACGCCGAATTATTGAGTTGATTCTATATAGGGGGAAAAACGCCCCTATTTGGCTAAGGAAAAACTTGCTTTTCCACCATGAAGATGCAATGGCTCACAGCTCCGGCATCGCCACGGCCAAATTTATTGAATTAGGCTATGAGCTGCTGCCCCATCCACCGTATTCTCCAGATTTGGCCGGTGAGACATCTTTTTATGCCCAAACACCACGACTAATAAAAGAAGTAAAGACGAACTAATGTCTAACAGAATTTTAAGCGACAATGACCATATTTTTTTTAGGAAGTAACTCTTGTAATTCTTAAGAGACAGTTTCACGCCAAACAACTGGGGTAGATTTTTACTAGAAAAGTACAACTGAAACTACCTGAAGAGTTGGTTCCATATATGATATATATGACCATATACTCAATAACAAAAATAACGGTGTTAGCGGACACGGCCTAAGCATAATGATTACAGATATTTATAAAAAAGCGTAACATATCACAATCGAGAGTTTTCGAAAATCGTGTCACAGTCTTCAAAGCATCCAGCTAACAAATCGAAAAAATGTCAAACACATACAAATATCTTTTAATTTCCATTTCATTAACAACAAAAAAACATAAACATAATTCTTAGGCAATTCATTTCGTTAATTGATCCAGGCGGCTGGTTTACCCTCCACCCGATAGCCATTATAAGCGGACGATGAAGTAGCCGCTGCCAACTCAGAACGCCGACTTGGCTCACCAGCCCAATAAGATGGTGCCACCTCATATGATTGCACCGTTTTATTGCCATTCTTGATCGCCGACAAAATGAGCAGGAATATCGCCAATTTGCCAATCAAGATCGACTTCACCAACAACAATTTCAGTTTAGTGACCAAAAACGGCACAATCGCAGATTGTATGAGGAATGGCAGAACGAAGAGTGGCAACACTTTGGTGATCATATCGTACTTCTTGCCGCGACCTGGCGACAAAGAGAGAGAGAGAGAGAGAGAGAGAGCGAGAGAGGGAGAGTTAAATCGGGTTAAGAAAGTAATGCACTTGTGTAATCAGTACACAATTATCAAATTATCATCAGTGCTGACACTAATGGCAAATCCATTAGTTAATTGCGCTACTCACCCTCCTCTGTGTTATCGTTCAACCAATGCCCACGCATTATTTCCACCAGATTATCGCTATCCAAATTCACATTAACGATATCATTTACCATATCGAAGCTCATATTGACGCCGGGACCGATTGTGTAGCGGTAATGCTTATCGCTGAAAGTGTCGTTAAGTGTGCGCTGTGCGCCATCAAGTGTCGCACCGTTCACATTAATGCTATTAGCTGTATTGTTGTTGTTGCTAGCGCGCTCATTTACCTTATAAGCGTCTGTAGTTGTTGTGTTCAAGTGTCTATTATTTGTTTTTGCACGCTTCGCACTCGCAGGCGAACGATGATATTTGCGTTTGCGTTTACGTAGCTTTTCCTTCAATTTCGCTTTGAGTGCTTCGCCGGCAAGTGCGGGTGGCACGAGTGGCACGAGTGGTACGAGTGGCGCTACTTCGGTGTCCAGCGGCAATGAGGTTTCGTTCTTGAGTCTTTCGTGCACTAGCTGTTCACTTAATTCTGCACGTGACGTCGGCATAGTCGATTTTGTGCTGGTCACGTGTGTATGTGCGGCCGCATTTAAACGCTCAATTAATCTCTTCTTATATTCCGCCGATGTGACATTGCCCATGTAGGTGCTTTTGTAGCTCTTGTAAATGCCACGAAATACATTCTTCAGTGGCCGTGAAGTTTCTTTGGGATGAGTCTCATACGCTGCATTCAAATTGTGCTCATCAAAGTCATCAAAGTCATCATCGTCATCGTTATTATCCGCTATGCTACGTGCTCTTGCTTTTGGTAGCGGTGCTATTGTTGTTGTTGTTACAACCACATTATTCGTTTGTGCAACAAATTTAACTTCCTCGCCATTGCTATCCACCGCAATGGGCACTGCAACACGCTGACCACTGTTTGTTTCCGCAGCTTCATGGGCGGTGTTCGCATTCAACGCTTTCAGGTTCACATTCACAAACACCAACAATGTCAGAAATACACGAAATTTCGCATACATTTTTCTTAAATAGAAAATAATATCCAGCGCTTAGTCGTTAGCTTAGCAGCACTTCCACAGCATGAATTTGTATCTACAAGTGGCACCACTAACGTTGATTTCAACGTCTTCACGCAACAGATCTCAAAGCAGAAATGTGCTGGCCGCAATAATGGTGTGCATTATATTAACTCGCATCCAATGGCATTGGCGTAGTGCTGCACAGCCAGCAAATTGTTATGGGAGAACAACTATGGCAACATGTTCACCCAAATAAAACTGCACGCCCGGTGATGATTCTAGAATTTCCAGTCGACGTTAACCGAGAATTCAATTAGTTCAGCCAATGAAGAGTTCAACAATAGTAGCAACAAAGTGTACATGTTGCCAATATAAGCAAGATTGGCTTAGCAATTATTTATAGCGAGACGAGAAATTGTGGCAGAGTGTCATTTGATGCCAAACCGCTTACGGAACATACAACTGACCACATAACCGCGCACACCAACTTACTTCTATCTGTATATACTTATATATTATATTTATATTTATTTGTATATACTTTCATTCTAATTAGGTTCTCAGGCTGTTGAAATTGTGCACTGAGCATTGACTGCTACAGATTTTACTATTTCTTCCACTTTCTATTTGATATGAATCGCTTGCCAGTAGCTAACAGTCCACCGTTAATTATTTGTACTGAAAACGTGCCGCCTTAGAACTGCTTTAGACAGTTGCTGATAACTGCAAGCGATTAATATATATTATATATAGAGATATGAATATGTATAGTTGTATTTGTGAAAAGTAGGTCTTTATTCAAATATGTATAATATTATATATATCTACATATATAAAAATCTGCAATAATGTGTTGTTTAGTAGAATGAGTAATCGAAACACAATTGGTAATGAGCCCATTCGTTAATGTGAAATACATTTATTTATTTATTAAGCTATATTAAGAAAGTTGAAGTAATTAACTGTTACTTGTCACAAAACTGCCTTGTATTGTTTAATGTAACCGTATTCATGGTAGATGTTTCTTGAAATATTTGTCTGCAATACAATAGAATGACCAAAAGGTGGTGGAAAATGTCGCATAAAATACATTGAAAGTCTATTGTAGTCCGATGAGCTGCGTCCGTCAGTGCAACTCCTTCACAATTACTAAGCAATTGTATTAGCATCTCTGAAACTCTTTCCAGAACTCTGTCAAATAACTGTGCATTGTATGTAGTACGCGGTGTCTGAGATTGCAGTGTGCTTCTTAATTGTACTTTTTGTCGCTTTTGCCCTCCTCTTCATTATAATAATGGAACTGTTAATTATCTTAAGCTATTCCAAGCTTATAGAAAGCGCATCGCATACTATAAGCTGTGAGCTATTTTTCTTGAGAAAAGTTAGGAATTGCCTTCCGAGCCAGACAAAATCTTAATCAATGTGGAATATCAGTTTTACTTTGCTTCCAAAAATTCGATGGCTTTAATAACAATCTTAGAAATTTCTTAGAATTCTATAAAAATGCGGCGTCTCTAGACGAAAACTTATGCAAATGTCTTTTTTGAGGTTTTGATAGCAAAGCTGAAGAATTATGATTACGATTTTGTTTTGATTACTTAAGATCTGTATTACTCTAATTGTAATCCAGAAAATGCTAACGATTACCATTACTTTATTTTAGTTGTAATGCTAAACAATTAACTTTTGCGATTGCTCATAATCATAATTTTCTAATCAATCATAATTTCGTAATCGTAAACGATTAATCGTACTTATATATAATATAATAAAAAAATTATAATTACTCCAAATCTAATTGAAGTGTAATCGCAATCTATTCTAATGATATTGTTATTTTCCTTCAGTTTTCCTAACCCAAATGAGTTAATATCTTCAGAACTGTAGTACTGTCTGTTAGTATGGGGAGTAACAAAATCAGGAATAAGTACGAAAATAATAGATTCTTAAGTAGACAGCGTTCGCACCTAATGAGGAAATTGTTTCACAACTCTCTCGTTTGGCTATCGATAAATATTAATTACATTTCGGAAACCGAATTAGCGATAATTAGAAACAAATTAGCGAGTACCATAACCACTTTTGAAAAATCTGATAATCTTCTTTTTATTTTAATGCATACACTCCGTGTGACCAAAATTCGTTAAGTTTGAAGGAAATTTTTTGGATGTATGTGAGTAATTCCAACATGAAAGATAGAATATTTGTAAAACCGACAGGTGGCGCTGTCGCTGAGTGATCAGAAAAGTATATTAAAGTTCACTTTCAATCACAGCCCCCTCTAATTTCGCTAGACTTCATAGCGGGACCCGGGTTCAAGTGATTGTTATGCTCTATGATATTTTCGACTAAAGAATTTTCTTTGATAAACTTGATGCATTTAGAGAGGTTCCTCCTTACTGAAACCGGTAATGCATTTAATACCTTTTTCTTTGATTTACAGTTTTTTTTTTCCACATTTTTATAGAAGTGCTAGTAGCCTTCAGTCAGGTTTCAGAAAACAATTAAATTCCAGTTTAATTCCTGTTTTATTTGTGACTAAAACTTCTTTATTTAATTTGCATGAGAAGCAACCCACCTCTGAAGTGACCAACCAAAGATAGTCGCCAACTATTATTCATTGATAAATAACAAGTGTTGCCGGAAAATGCAGAGTAAAAGCTTTCAATTGTGCTGCATTGACTATGATTTTCACTGCTTGAATAAAGTACGTAAGTAAATAAAGTTGGCTTGCAAACATTTTGACGTGCCACTCGAATGTTTATGTGTTTACGACATACATATGCATACATATGCATTTGGATGAGCACATATCCGTTTGCCGATTATGGGCGCTCAAATGTCTGTCCGTAAGCGTAGCCAAGTGTACTATGCAAATACTAGCATGTGTGTGTGCGTGTTTGGATATGTGCGGTAGGTTTATGTGTGGATGTGTGTGAGTAGGTCTAATTTTGTATGAAATTGTGCATTCAAATATGAATTTTATGGCATGCGCCAATTCGTTACTACATGGATTAACACATGTACTAGCAAACATACGTATATATAATATTTATACATTTATATAAACATATGTTGATGCATGCTTTGGGTGTGAGTTAATTTATTTTCCAGTAAGTGGTCTCAATTAAGGCAATGAGAGGAAAATTGAAATTTAAAAAATAATTAAGCGACGCTGCCAGTAAATTTTTTTCAGTATTTTGTAATACTCATGTAATGAGTGAATAATGTGAGTAATGCTCATTTTTAATTTAATTTCATTTAATTTTAACTCTTATTACATTTAATTATTTTTGTAAATGCAATGAAACATTCACTTTAATGCAAAAAAATTTTTTTTTTTTACTCTACCTTATAAATAAATTAATAATATTTGAAAAGTAAACGGATGCCGCACAGTGTGTCGATTCCATAATAATGAGGCGCAAAAATTATTGTTATGAAAAATCGACGAAGCCAAAGTGGTCGAAAAGTAGGCTTTTTCGTTACATATTCTTAAATTTACTATGAATTTTTCCCATTGCAATAAATATCGACAGATGAATTGCGTATGACAATTACTAAAAAAAAATTTTTTTTAATATCAGCAATGCACCAAAAACACGCTTAGCTCCAAAATAACAGTATTTTAGTACAAAATTTTCCGCTTTAACTGAAGTCGATTTGATTTTTAATAAGTGTACCTATGAAATATTGGTGTAATAAGTATCTATGAAATATTAGTAACGCCCCGCCCCGGGTGAAGCATTTAATACAAGATTTATTTTCCTAAAAACTTGCAGTAATTCTAGAAAAATGTTCGATTATACACAATCCGAACACTTCATTCGTTTTTTCTCATCTACACACACTCTAGCATATATTTATATATTAATGCATATACCTCTGTACTTAAATATGCAAATTTACCCACATCACGAAGTAATACTAATTTTCTATTTGCAAAAAATTATTAATTTTGATTTGTCTTCAAATACAAAAGAATTCAAAAAGTAAAAACGAAAGCGTTAGTAACCAAAAATGTAAACAAATATTTGTATATAATATCTATGTATGTATATATGTACTCCAATATGTCTACGCACTGCGGTGATATGCGATCGTTTAGAAAATAATAAATTCGATTAGCCCTATGCGCCGCCATAAAAAACATAAGGCAGGTACGTGAGGGCTTGTAGACGCAACATCGGCAATGGTGTGCTTATGAATAATATTTGTAAAAATTACACATATATACTATGAACCGTAGAATATTTGAATTTTAGATGTTTTTAATGATGTTTTTAATGATAATGTGTTGTTTAATTACCCCTTCCAATGGCTGGCAGACCGACTTCTTCCTCCTCTATCGTACCGACAGTTGGAGTTTCTGAATTTTCGGCTTTCCGAATTGGAGAGTTTGCATTCATTTTAGGGAGAGAGCTTTCGTAAAGTTAGTACGACATAATAAAATGTTACAGTTCTAGGGGGTGTCTACTTTGGCGCAAGGAATTTTTTTCTAGAAAATTTGTTAAAATATGGACAAAATCAAAGGGATATCCGTATTGTTCAATTCTACCTCAAAATTAAACCTCAACATTAACGACGTTGGCCTAACGTATTTAGTTTCCAATAGTTGCATATTATAGTTAACACTCTCCAAAATATCAATTACCTCTAAAATGCAAAGAAATAGAATACTTAATTGTATAAATGACTTTCTCCGTAAATCCCGAAAATTCTTCTGGATGTACCTAATGATCTAAAATTTACTTAATGATTAACATGTAAACCCCTTATAGAAGTTTCATACAGCTCCTTAATTTAGTCAAATACTTTTTTTACCGTTATGTATATGATAACATGCTACTTGACTAAATGAAGAGGACGTCTGAAGCGCCTAGAAGAAAGCTTTTGGACATTAAGCATATTGTCTACAATTGCATCACGCTCCTAAGTGAGGGGATGGTGACTGCTTCAAAAGTATACCCTGAGTACTAACGACTTCGTAGAAGCAGGTTTATGCAATCTGTGCTTTAGGTTTCCTCTTCGTTAAATATTTTAAAACATGACTAAATGTAGCAGGCTCCTGAAAAGTTCGTGTGGTTTCTGTGAGTGGCTTCTAAAATTATAGCCACATGTTTTATCAATAGCTCTAATCTTCAAAAGACACGTGTACAAATTTCACAACTGTCCGACAATTGATTAGCGAGGTATAGAATTCTGAGGGACGCAAATTTTGGTATTTTGAAAAAAAATGAATAAAAAGGAATTTTTTGTGTTATTAAATCATTATAATTTGGTGAAAATCACTCTGCCGATATCTTGATGAGTGCGCCAGGCGCAACAACTGCCCTTCTACAATTTTTAATATTTTGCAAAGTTTGAGAGCCCTAGTCTTAGTCCTAGAGCCCTAAAGAGGCCTAAGTTTAACAATTTATTCTGGTAGTAAAGAAAAATGGACCGAAAATCTTCATTGCATAAAAAGTTTTATATTGACATCTTTATATAAAGTGGACGATTTTCGGTATCACGTTTTTCCATAGGGCCGGTCTCCACGGGCGACGATGATTCTAGAAAGTCGTGCTATCTGAAACAAAATAAAAAACGACATCTTACTTTACATACGATTTGCTAGTAAAGCACATGCGTTTTTAGCTCTATATACATTTTTCGAAAATGATGGACTTGGGAAAAGAAATTTCAATTTTTTACCGAAAATTTTTGCTGAAAATTTTCAAAAAAAAGTTGCAATAATAACAAAAAACAAAGCGTATGTGTTTTAGTAGGGAATGTTGCTGTGAAATTATAGTTGAAATTTCTAGTGGATGTGTTCGGTAGTTTCCAAACAGTTTCGGGAATTTATATTTTGAAAATCCTGCACTGGCTCCCTACACTCTAGCATGTACTGGCTCCTGGACAAACTCCCTAAGCTCAACTCAATAATGATTAATGCATAGGTTACAGTTCGTATAAAAAGTGCGACGATGACTAAATCACTGTCAGGCATTTGAATTGCATTCGGTCGCCTCAATTAGCCATATTTATGAGCATTAAATTTGCGCAGAGCCTTTCGATTACGCATATAAATGTGTAGACATACACACACATACATGTGTAGACTGACTTTGGTCTGACTTTGGCCCTGGCAGTGCGGACGAAAATTTCTTTTTTGCCACTCAAGCTTGGTGCACACCATTTATGTTTCATTTTTTGTTACTTCAATGCTGTTGTTGTTGTTGTCTGTTCGACCAAAAATCGGTAAAAGGCAGCGCGCGAAATGTGCCGTGCCATTTGCACTACAACAAGCGTTTTTCGAAACATGAGTGCACATACCTTGAAGTGAAACAGTGGCTACAAATGTAGGTGAGCATGTGTGTCAGTGTGTATGTGTGTGTATGTGTGTGTGTGCGTTTTAGCTTGCAAATGGTTTGTCGTGGCAATTTGATTTCTTTTTTTTCCATTTGTTTTCCCAATTCTTTCTTCCGCCACTATGTTTTGGCGTTTTACGGCATTTTTAATTTAACTTTTTTTCGTGATTCGTCAAAATTCTACAAGCCAATGTCTTGTGCCCTGCAGCGTCGGCTATTAAAGCGCTTGTCAACGTCAAACCGGTACTCAATACTTTACGAACCTTCAACAGTACCTCAACGCTGCCGTCGTTGCATTGCTAGTGTGTGTGTGTGTGTCCTGTAAATCCGACGTTTTCCGTTTAAAGGATTATAATAAATAAATTAAAGGAACAAAATGGTCGCTAACAAGAAAATCGCTTTCGCTGTTCTGTTGTTCGCCGCTGTCATGAGCGAGGTGTTGTGCCAGCAAGTTGCTGAGGATAATGCTTCAGATGTTGCTGGTTAGTGTTTTTGTTGTTTTTATTGCTTTTTTTGTTTGGTCTAAAGTGAAGTGAATAAGTGGTGAAAACTTTAAATGCGAAAGCTTTAAAATTGAACTGGGATAAATCCTGAAGAAAATTTTTTATGAAAAACAAAACAAAATTATAAAAACAAACTTGCTTTTTAACACAAAAATAATAAGAATGTTATTTTTCAGGAAAAAATGATAAAATAATTTTTTTTAACTATGCAATTATGCTTATCAAAGTTACTAAATCCTGATTTTTACTTTTGAATGAATGTATGCGTTAATTTACTTTAAATTTTTTCCAAAAAAAGATTTTAATTCTTTGATATTAAAAAAAAAATGTTTTTAATTGTTTATTTTATTTAGTTTTATTTTGTTTTCGTTTAATTTTCGTGCATTTTATTGTAAAAAATTTTGTAATATTTCTTTTTAATATATAATATTATATATTATTTTATATATAATATATAATCTTCTCCTTTCTACTCTTTTAATTATTTAATTTAATTTATTTAATTATTTTTTTGTAATGCAAATTAGAAACAATTAAAATCTATAAATTATAAAAAAACACACTTACAGCTAAACATTTATGCTTAGTAAGGTCAATTAAATGCGTTCATTTTCTATGCCCAGATTGCAAAAAATAATTTTACAAAAAAACTAGTAGATATTTATTTTAATTTAAATTTAATTTAATTTTTTTTTTCTATTATTCTATTATTATCAAATTTTCATAAAAAAGCATTTAAAATTTTCTCTCCTTGTAGTCTTCTTTTTCAATTTTTATTTGAACTTTTTTAATTATATCTGGATTGCATTTAATTTGTTCATTATTCGTAACCACCTATACTATATTCGCCCACCTATATATACTTTACGCTTTTAAATTCATTACAAATTCGTGTCACCAAAATTTTGTTTTCATCATCACCGTACACAGAAGGTCGCACATTCAGCCATCACTTCCTGAAGCGTTTGAGTTTTGCTGTCATTCCCGGCGCCTTTGTTATTGGTGTGATCACCACACTGTTGGCCGCACTCACCGTTGTCTCCATGAAGGGTCTGGGTGTTGGTGTAAGTATTCCTAAACTTATTTCATACAATTTTATCAGTTGAAAAAACAATAACAATTTTCCCCCCATACCTTAAATCACTTTTAGGTAATCCTCTTGATTCTGGCTATCGGTCAAATGCTGTCTCGCGCCATTCCACAAGTGCATGCTGCCGCTTACACGGCTCCCGCCCCCGTGCCGGTAGTCTACTCGCATTCGCACACCCAACAACCCGTCTGGCTCGAGAAGGAATGGTAATAGGCGTCGCCGATAATTGAAAAGGACTTTTGTTACCTCAGTGAAGATAAAGATTTGTCCCAAAAGCAAAGAAAACGAATGCTGAAATTAGACCAAAAATATTATTAACTCTTAATTATTAGTATTTTAATTAATTTAGTTAGTTGTAATATTTATTTATTTCTTTACTTATTTATTTATTATTTATTATTTATTAAACAATATTTATATTTTCAAATTTGCATACTTGCAAGAAGAATTTGTAAAACAAACAAAACCAAACAAACAAGATTTGCGAAAATAAATTATGTGAAAAAATGCGCTCAATGAAAAGTGAAATGATTTCCAATACTCCATTGTAGGTAACCGTTATTTAGTATTCAGAATAGCTCTTAGTACTTCCCCGACTTTTAGTGCGCTGCAAACATGGGCAGCCATGAACGTGACCGTTAAATGTTACACGTTTTGATCGATGGATGACCAGCGATCAGCCGAATCGAGCCATGTAGAAAGAAGAAAGTGTACAGGAACGACATAAAATGTGTCGATAACATTTTCGGTACCGGGGGAAATTAGGTCAAACACTGTGTTTGGGAAACGTTTTCTCGATTTCGATAAAGTGCACAGAACATACTTACATACAGACATTAAAATTTATTATTTATTTATATGACTCTTGCTAAGTTTAGTCTTGCTTAGACGCTATATTGTGACAAACTTAGAATGCCAAAAACAACATGTAAAAAATGTAATTCTAAAAATATATATTAAACTTTGAACACTACCATCTTCAGCTAGAAAACGGCGAAAGTTTTAACAAATTCTGATTTGGTATGTTTGCCTAAATTTGATTCTTAACCTTTCTTCAGTTAGGGTTACTATATTTCTATGCAATTCCAACGCCGTTTTGAGGTCTTTTCACCTAAACTGTTATGCTATTATCTTATTGTTATTATTACTATAACTGTTACTGTTATCTATTTCAAGCCTATTTAGATTTTTTTTACAAGTTTTACCAAACAAAATTAGAAAATTTTTTATTAGGTAAATTATTAAATATTTTTGATCAGCATATGACCGAGGTTCTCGTCATATTTACACATAAAATGTGTATTTGATATTTTTCGACAATGAAAGGGACTTAATAGGCATTAAAAAGTGCTTAACCTATACCTATACTGCATAAAAAGCTTTTGAATGTCGAACTGATCAAGAGGTTCTTCCATTTAGTAGTACCTCTACTTTAACAACAGTATTAGATTTACTGATAGTTATAATTGGCTTCAAACGGTCATTGGTCCTTGGTATTGACAGTAAATATCTTCCCGACGTCTGAGTTCGTGATTTAATCCGGTGGAAAAATGAAGCTTTATAGAGGAAAGATTCTTTATAGAGGAGAGGCAGTTCATTATTTTCTCTCTTCTTGTTCTTTTCCTAAAATACATTCTGAGCGAAAATTGGGTTAAGTAATCGTCTATTAAAAGCTTGTAGGTTTGAAGATTTTTTTGACCAACTGGTGCAAGAAATTCATTCCACTTTTTTTGAGTCACCAAGTTACACTGAATCCGCTATATTTTTGTTCATTATATCAATTTACTTTAATTTAAATAAATTAACAGGTGGCAACCCTTCTTTTGTCCCCTTCTAATATTTTAAACTGTAAGTCTCATATTCATCTGTGTATTCAGTAGTGATTCTTGGAATAATTAATTTTATTGTATTGAAATATTTAAATAGATGATAAACCAAGATATAAGATAAGACATGCATCTTAAACATATCTGGGCCTTAAGCTTTCTTTTCGGTTTAAACCAACCGAACAATCCATCGATCGATATTTCTACCCCGCCTGTATTTCATATCTTTAGGGTGTGTAGAATCTCGATTTACTCCGTCAAGCCACTTCCTGGTATATCTTATTCAATAGAGCCTATTTGATCGCAGAAAATAAAACCTGGAACAAACACTATTAATATAAAAAGAGTTTATTTATCTTTAAGAGTTAAGAGTCCAATGTGTAGATGGGGCCTAAAATATGCAATCTTTTTGAATAATAACGGTAATGTTCTGTCATTAATGTCAAATAATCGTTGAATCAACACAGTAATAACGCCGTGTCTCCAGACGCCTGGGATATAAATATTTTCCCAGGCGTGCTTTTAAGTCCGCATTAGAAGAGAATGTCACAGCAATGTTTGGAACAATTGATTTTTTATGCATCGACTCTGGCCCATACAAAAAGACATATACATCTGTATCAAATAATATTCTTAACAATTCTACTCACGTAGCCTCATCTACTCAACAATCCTCATTCTCAGTATATCAGTCTTTTATACACACTCGCGCGTGCACGGGCTGCTGATCCACTTATCGATCATTCATCGAAAACCCATTGTCTGCTGTACACAGCCTGTCTGAGCGCTAACAGCAAATCTAAGCGCTTGTACGAGATTTATTGGCGAATTTGTGCTACTTAAGACTACTTTTGCACAAAACAATAAACGGAACGTTCTTTTTATCGAAATATGGAATGACCAGACAATTGCACTGTTAACATTTGTGGCTTGTTGCATGAAGGCATGACGGTGTGCATGTCTTCACAAGACTAAATATATATGTTTACATCAATTAACGATCAAGTGAAAACGGCAATAGCAGAAATCGAAGAACTGAAAGTAGAATTTCTAAACAAGCTATGGTGGATAACTGCGCGTATGGCCGGCTGACCAGCGCTGAGCTGTACTAGATTCTTTCCAAGAACCCCATTAAAACGATACGCGGCAGCATTTATCTTATTTCTTTAGTCGTCAACAAGAAAGTCTAGAATTTCCAGCTAGAAATCACAGTCGACCAAAGCAGTGAGTTGGGTTTTGCTGGCGCGCTGCACAATTCACCGCATCAGTCGCTGATCGCGCACAAAACCGCACAGAAGTGCAACTGCAGTGTAACGCGACAACACAAAAGACAGCAATCTTTATTTTACTCCGTAAAAAGTTTACAAGGAAAATTCTTTGAAAAATGGCGCTGATCAATTCTCAATTTATTTGCGCAATTATTGTTGTTGTGCTGATCGCGTGCACCAATCAAGAGCGTTTGAGCGATAGCAGCGCGCCTACGCAAATGAATGCGGAAGGTGGTGAAAAGCGTAGTAGCAGCGGCGACTCTGCTTCACGCGCACACCACACTGACGAGCTGATCAAAAGTGTGCCATACTTTCAGGCGGCACTGCCGATGCGCGTGTACGAGTGCTTGCGCGACTTTAGCATTTTACGTTGCACGAAACTGTTTATTTTGCAGAAAATGGAGGAGCGCAAGACTATAAGCCACACAGGCAACCTAACGCGTGACTTTCTCGATCAATTTTTCGACTCAGCAGACGACGTGGGCAGTCTGATAGATAACAAGTATGCGAATATGACGGATGAGAAGCTGAGCCAATGTTTGGTTGTGCGTTTTCAACGCTTCTTCAAGCATCGCGACATCAAATTACACTTCCTGCCTGGCGTTATGGTGAAGATCGTGCCGAGTCGCGACAATAAGCTGAGCTTCACGCTCAAGAAGAGCAAAAGTGAGTGCACTAACGGTAACAGTAGTACACACTCTGAATTCTCCATTTATTTATAGAATCTAAAAAGCATAGCCTGCGCGTGAGCGGACGCGCCTCCAAACTTGTCGAGGAAATCGATGAAACGCTGGGCATGGCGGATGCGACACAAGAAACACATTCTGTTGAATCGGCGCTCACGAAGCAAAACGATTTAGGTTTAGGCGGCGCTGGTAATGCTGTTGGCCCTGGTGGTGGCGGCGTTGGTGGAGCTGGCGGTATACGGCGCAAAAACAAAAAGGGATCCCCTTTCGCCTCCTACAAGAATACAATTCTTCAAATGGCCGTGCCTGTAATGGTCATGCCAGCTATTCTACTGGGGTCGGTGTTGCCTTTCCTGTTGCCCATGCTGAAGTTGGCCACCATAATGTCGATGATGTTGAATAATAGCGCTTTTATTGCTGCACTCATTTATGCCGCGCGCACACACGCGAACGCGCAGGAGGAGCAGCAAATCAACTATCCTCCGCAAGGATATTTTTAATGAAATTTGTATTATTTATAAGTTCTGAAAATGTTCGTAATAATAAAATTTAAAAGAGTAAATACTTGTGCAATTTTGTTAAAAACCTTAACAACTTTTTAACAAGTAAGGAATGGCTAAGTTCGGATATAACAGAACACTTTACACTCTCGCAAATGTGCAAGGATCGAAGGCGGGCAAATGCTTTCAAGCGGATTATAACTTTTCAAACCACCAGATACTCAATTTATGGACCTCAGTGCTTCTATCTGACTTTTTACCAAAATTATCCGTAAATCTATAAGATAAATAAATAAAGATCTATTGCAAAGAAATTGGAAGTTTATCTTTCCATGATAATAGTGTGCTCTGGTACCAAAAATGGGGAAAATCGGGTAAATACTTCCATTAGCCTCCATATACCTAATATAAAAATTTGCAACTTTCCGGTAGACTTTATATCATATATAACGGTAAGTATGTAAGATATCGTAATGAAATTATAGGATTATCTTTCCGTGATAACAATGTGACCTGCTGTCAAAAATGGGAGAAATCGGGTAAATACTTCCCCTAGCCCCCATATACCTAATATAAGGATTTTCAAACTTCCTCTGGACTTTATACCATACATAACGGTCAATATATGAGTTATCTCTTTGAAATTCACAGAGCGTCTCTTTCTTATAACACTGTGTCCATGTGTTTAAAATGGATCAAATCGGGTAAGCACTTCCCCTAGCCCCCATATACCTAATACAAGGATTTTCAACCTCTGGGTAGACTTTATAACATATATTTCGGTCAATATCTAAGATATCTTAGCAAAATTAAGTGAACGTAGTAATATCGGATTTACTCTAGTTACTAATCGGATAATAGTTTACTGCCAAAAATGTGTTAAATCGGTTAACGAATTATCCCAGCTCCCAGCTTTTGTCGAATATGTCGGCCACAGTGTGAGTTACCTTCACAAAATTGCATGAAAACATGTTCCCTAATATACTTGAATAATGAAAAGAGTTAATGAGTTAAAAGAGTTAGGAGAGTTAAGAGAGTAAATTGAGTTAAAGAGTTAATCAGTGCAGATCTTCCTCTATCCCAAAAACCGGCCAAGACTGTGGTCTAACCCCCTTATTCCTAATATAATGATTTCCTTTTCTCTGGTTGACTTTTTCCTCATGTATATAATATATTTATTAAACCACTTTGGTTAAATTTATATTGCATATATCACTCTTGAGTTAATTTGGTAGATTTTGATATAAATATCTCTGACAAGACGCAAAATATTGCAACGAAATTACATGGGTCTATGGCCTGTAATATAAGTTAATAAGATACCAAATATGATTGCAATCCATTGACAATTTCTTCGAATAATGAATGTTGAATCCTTCCGCAACATTTTTTATCATAAAGTTATGGCAGCACCTGAAAACATTTTCCCGCCTCTGATCCTTGAGTATGAAATTTCCAGTACATAAAGAGAATCTAGAAATATACGAGGTGTATTCAAAAAATAACAGGAGTTTTAATTTTTTGAAAAGGAAAAAATGATTTATTCATTCGTCTACATTAAAGTTGTCGCCTTCAAAATAGTCTTCATTCGATATTATGAACTTATGCCAGCGATGCTTATTATGCTTCCAATCGTCGAACACTCCTCAAACTCGATTTTATGGATAGCCTTTAGCCCTTTCCGCGATGCGCTTTTAATGTCAGTTGTACTTGTAAAACGACGGCCCTTTAATGTTCCCTTTATTTTTGGAAATAGGAACAAGTCACATGAAGCCAGGTCTGGCGAGAATGGAGGCTGGGGCATCGTTACAGTAAACAGAATGACATCGAGGTTCAGACACTTGAGAGGTTAATGAGTTTATAGGGATAGTTTTCAAAATGAAGACTCTATGCACGTCCTAGATTCTACTGCTTACTTCCGGAAAAAGTCCGGAGTTAATGAGAATTTCTACGATTTATCAAACAACAAATCTCTATATAGTAGTGCTCCCACGCTGAGGTTTCCACGGATCCAGGCCGGTTTTAGTGGAGTTGTAAAAAGATAATTTTAAAAGATATTTCGTAAAAAGATAAATTAATAAATTAGTACTATTTTAAAGACTATTTTATAAATAGATGCATTTATTCTGACTCTTTTGTTGAAGATCTTTCAAATATCTGTCCTATAAAAAGCAGTTCAACTTGCTACCGCTAATTGCAGCTGGGGAGATTAAAAGAGTTCAGGAGTCGCTAGGCGAAAAATTTGAAAAACCATCTCTGGGGTTATTACATTGTTAACATTGCTTCGTTCACCATAAACCATATTAGGCGATCTGGAATCAGGCATCAGTTCCACAATTCATTTGAGAGATAAATCGATAACTTCTTATTTACGGAAGAATTTACGGATAGGGGCCTCAAAGAGGTTATGAAACCATCTCATAAGCTGCTTACCTTCACAGTATTTGCATTTACTTTTTACTCCCTTTCTTGTCGGCTTCATTATGAGTCAGAGGAACTACATCTTTTTGTAATTAGAAAAGTCGAAACCGATCTGAAATGGGGAAACACGAATTATTCTCCGAGTATACAATCACTGCCAGGAGATCGTGCGTCATAATTTTATGAATAGAGTTTAAAACTAATTTTAATGAATTTAAAACAAATCGTTAAAAAGAAATCATCAGATCTATTTTTGCAGATTTAATTGCTGGTTTCCTATAATGATTCAACTACTTTTATGTGACTATGCTAACTTGATTTGCTTTTTCGTAATTTCCAATTATCTAATGTAGACAAAGCACGTGCATATTAAAAAAAAAAAAACTGAAATAAAACAAGTAGGGAAGAGTTAATTTCGGGCGCTGCCGCACATTTCACATATACCATAGCAAGATATCTCACTAATTGAGTGATATATGGATTTGTCTCAACCGGAAGTTCGGAGAGCATCATATTCGGTAAACAAGGGCTAGGCGAAGGTAATGTCTGATTTCGATAATTTTTTATCATGGCTGGTGCTTATTTTCAACACTATTTGTGGTATTTCCAATGACCCAATTTCGCCCTCATATAATATCAACGGTCTCGGAGTATCAAGAAACACGTATATACAGATTCCTCAAAAATACTTTTATTTTCAATAGAGTTGTCGGTTGAATGAATAAACTGATATCCGGAAATCCATTCGTCTCGTCCCTCGGATCACTTTTGTATATATAATTATATATACATAATATCTCTCTCCGGTAGTTTTAGGTATTTCAAATAACCATTAGGTCCACAAAGCTATTCTACACTGTGCAAGATGTTGCATTGGCATAACAAGTAACTTTCGGACAACATTTTTAGCTACTTAATAAAATAGAGCCCAAAGCGTTTATAAAGTCTGTTTAAAATATGCATACAAAACAACTTTTGAAGTTTTTAAACTCATTAAAATAAAGTATGTATTGTTTCCATTAATTATTGTGTTTCTTGAAATTGTTGTTGTTTTGAATATTGATAATGAAGTTGGTCCATTTGTATGCGAAGTAGTATGCACGGATGTTTTTTATTGCATATTAATCATTTTTGGTCGTTGCTGTTGTTTTAGCGGCAGAAAATATTGTTCGCCTAATTTTGGGGAATGCTGCAAAGTAGACAATCTTCAGCCATATAAAAATCTGTGTCCGTTCCGGTTCCGGTCGTGGGAACGGTTGGTAATCACTATCGCTGATTTATAGAGATTAATAAACCACGATGCATCTAACCCAGAACCTCAAGGGAACCCGGAAACGATCCATGTAAGAGCATTTTTTCGCAAACAACCTGGACCTAAACTTCAGGCTCTAAGCGCAGTTATATTTCTATTCAAGACTTTTCATCAGTTTGGTGGTTGAGTGCATGATTTTTGGTTTATCATCTCAAACAGTTATGTTTTTGTAAAATTATTTTTTTCGTACTCTCATTTTGCAATTATTAATATATGTATTAATTGCTTTAGCCGTTTCAAAAACGCTATTTTATTCGGCGCACTCTTCGTCGTACCGTTTATTCTTTCTGGCCCATCAAAGCCATTTGCTTCTTCGCTTTTCTTTTATTACAGGACCAGTATTCCTTGCCAAAAAAAAAGACTGTTTACCGAAATCGATCATAACGGAAGTGTCTTAAACATACGAAAGACAATCGCACAGTGATCGATTTGGTAATAAAGTTTCCAATCGGCTGATAACCAAGTGACCTTGGAGGAATCTTCTATAATAGAGAAAACTAATTGACCAATTTGAACCAAAATTTGGATTGTTCTCATGACATTTCCTTGAGATAGTTTTAAACTACTTTCCATAAAAAGCTAAATTTTGATTCAAATCAGCTTGACTTTATAATTGAAAATCTAAGCGTGAATAATGTTGTCATAATATGATGAATAAGATTCAACAAAGGATCTCTTATGCACCATATCCACACAAAAAAAGCATAATCTTCCATTAGGTGCATTTAATAATGGTATATATATATATATATGGTTGTATATCGATTCATAACTTCCCCTACCTTCCATACAACAGTTAAACTGATTTCCACCCTTTTGATTGACTTCAAAAATGATGTATCAAACAATATTTTATATAAATTCATTAAACTAAATATGTATGTTGTTCCCGACGTAAATAAAGCCGACATCGATTAACTAATTTGACCTGGTACCGACTACCGACTACCGAGTACTAATTTGCGAGGCCATTTGTGATGACATCGCAATATATTTCACGCAGCTCTTTCGAACTTGTTCTAAATTAAATATATATTTGCATAAACTGGTAGTTCACCAATCGCAAAATCCAAGGCCTTAACCATAACCTCCAAAATTTTTTGAGACAAAGTATTTTTGCAAGCAAAGCTGTGTCAAGATCCGATGTCAACTATGCCTTTATTACTTGTATTGTAGTAGCTTTTCAAAAGACCTGCGATTCATGAAGCACTTATTGTCTGTATCAAATAATCAATAACCCACAATTAAGCGACAAATTTTATCGGTAGCGAGACTGCTGTTCATACATTAAGCGAACGCACACGTTAAATGTGTTTGCAGATGTCCGTGCACAGGTGCATGTATATGTGTATGCATATGTTTGTAGATGCGCGCGCATACTTTGTTGCTAACCTCCAAATTCATGTTTTGCAACAATTATCAATGGTTTGATTACAGTTCAGCTGCTATCCATTTCTGTTTTCATCAGCCGAAAAAATACTTCCACTTATTAATATTCTTTGAAATAAACGCTTCTTTGGTGCTCGAAAGCAACAAAACAAACATGAAAATTAAACAAAATTGTTACTCGCATAATAATATGAAATTCAAGATCACAAAGTGAAGCGACAGAATTGCTCATCCGCAATGCTGCAAAGGCTACAAGATTGAGGCGAAGCAAAACTTTAAGGCTGAGGTTAAGGCTAACACTGCAAGCTTGTGGAGAACGCACACACACACACACACACACACACAAAAAGGCATGTGAGTGTGACTAAGAATGCGCTGCACACAACAGTTGCTATCACGGCCAGCGTTATTTGCTCAGAAACAAATTCAATTTGCTTTTTTCGCACGTTCGCATCCCCCGCGCGCTTCGCTAGTTGGAGACACTGTTTTCGACTGCTCGTTGATTTTTATTAATTTACTTTTCTAATACTTTTTTTTTTCTTCAATGCGCTGCCGTTTATTGCTGTTTGTTATATAAGCAAGTGACTTTTCTCGTTGTCTGGCGTTTATTATGCAAAATAATAAATAAGCTTATGAATAAACTGTCGTTGGCTAATTAATTAATGTGACGCACATATATACACATACATATATACATATATATAGAGTGTGTATAAATAAAAGTCCGGAAATATTTTTCGAAACTGTTTTATTTTATTTACCTTAACATTTTTGGTTATTCTTCATATTGTAATATACAAAATAATTTTAAAGCAAACTAAAACTAGCATTTCAATGCACACATGTATGTATGTATGTATGTATGTTTATATAAAACATATCTAACCAATTGCTAAGCTGAAAAAATAAAATATATACTTAAATCTCTATACAAGCAATCTCCTTAGAATTAGCCTTAACGCTGTAAATATGTGAACTACCTCCCTTAACGTAATAAGTATGTATGCCGCAAATAACCTCATTTTTGTTTTAACAAGTACGCACCCTCATAACTAACTTCAGACATCATCCAACTTCATGTCTTTCGTTTGTGCGCAGCGATGCTTGAACGAAATATTCTACATTATTTTCTTCGCAGCTGCTAGGAGCTTTGAAGCGCGCAGCTATACCCTCCCCCCTTCGATAATTGGATAATTTCCAAGTACATTGAGTATGCGCATTCTATATTAAAGGGTGTACGTATGTATGTGTGTGTATCTTCGTACTTTTGATTGGTGATTTGTTTAATTTTCGTTTTTTTTTTGTTTTATGTTTTTCTACTTTTGTTGCATGAGTTTCGATAGCTTTCAACAGACACCAAGTACAGTTTTACTAAGTGAAAATTGTACTCTTTTGATAAACGTAAACGAGGAAAAAAAATTGCATGAAACTGTGTAGATTGTAGCACTTTAGACTCTAAGCGCCTCTAAACCTCTTTCTTGTGCAAAGCACCCTTGCGATCCTCTTCGCAAATATCTTCATCGTCCCAACCCCAAACGAGTGTCTCCTCGTTCTCATGATCGAGCTTCGACACCAGTTCGCTTATGTTCACGTTGTTGTTGTTCACATCTTGCATCGATGGGTGAGAGCCATCGCCAGTACGTTGCACACGCTTCAAGATCATGTCCTGCGACACCGATTTCAGATCGTAAGCTTGGCCTGAGCAAATAAGTAAGGAACGTATATATTATTAGCAATATTAAGAAGTAAGAAAGTGGTAAGTTCGGGTGTAACCAAACATTTTATACTCTCGCAATGTGCAAGAATCTGAGGCGGGAAATTGCTTTCAGGTCTTGGTATAACTTTATATTAAAAAATGTTGCGGAGGAATTCAACATTCATTATTCGAAGAAATTGTCAATGGATTGCAATCATATTTGGTATCTTACTACAGATCATACACTCATTTACTTTCGTTGTCATATTTTGCTTCGTGTCAGAGATATTTATATTAAAATCTACCAAATTAACTCAAAAGTGAAATATGCGAATAAACTCAACCAAAGCGGCTTAATTTATTCAAAAAAAAAAAAAAAAAAATTAGATACATGAAGAAAAAGTAAACCAGATAAAAGGACATCATTATATTAGAAATATCTAGACCGGTCTAGACCGGTTTCTTTCATATTTAGAGCGAAATCACATTGTGTTTAAGGAGGTTTATCCTCTTAATTTGATTAAATATCACACATGTTGACCAACATAAACGGTTTAAAGTCAGGTGGAAAGTCGGGAATTCTTATATCGGGCATTTTTGGGATATAGGAAGATCTGCACTGATCACGTTAACTCTTTTCACTATTCAAGTTATTAGAGAACACGTTTTCAAGCAATTTTGTGAAGGTAACTCACACTGTGGCCGGCATATTCGGCAAAAGCTGGGAGCTGGGATAATTCGTTAACCGATTTAACACATTTTTGGCAGTAAACTATTATCCGATTAGTAACTATAATAAATCCGATATTACTATGTTCACTTAATTTTGCTAAGATATCTTAGATATTGACCGAAATATATGGTATAAAGTCTACCCGGAGGTTGAAAATCCTTGTATTAGGTATATGGGGGCTAGGGGAAGTGCTTACCCGATTTTATCCATTTTAAACACATGGACACACTGTTATCAGAAAAAGACGCTCTGTGAATTTCAAAGAGGTAACTCATATACCGACCGTTATATATGGTATAAAGTCTACAGGAAAAATCCAGGTCTACAGGAAAATCCCGAAAAACCCGATTTTCCCCATTTTTGACACAGGAGCACATTATTATCATGGAAAGATAATGCTCGTATTTCATTACGACATTTTACAGATTTACCGAAATAAATGGTATAAAGTCTACCGGAAGGTTGATAATCCCTATATTAAGAACATGGGGACTTCGGGAAGTATTCACCTGATTTTCGCCATTTTTGATACCAGATCAAACTATTATCATGGAAAGATAATACAATTTCATTACGATATTTTACAGTTTTGTCGTTATGTATGATATTAAGTCTACCGGAAGGTTGAAAATCCGCATATTAGGTATATGGGGACTCGGGGTAGTATCTATCCGATTTTCACAATTTTTGATACCAGAGTACACCATTATCAGTATCTATTATATACACAATATCTTACAGATTTCCCGATATTTTCAATAAAAAGTCAGATAGAGACACTTAGGTCCAAATACTGGGTATCTGGTGGCTTGAAAAGTTATAATCCGATTTCAAATATTTTGTAGCATGAGATGGCATTACTTGAACGTACTATTTGTGGAAAGCTTTATTCCAATATCTTAATTGCTACTCGATTTATCAACTTTAAAGTGAAAGGATCAGTGAAACTTAAAATTGTGTTATGTGAGAAGTAAGCGTGGCTTTTATCCGATTTCCTCCATTTGCACAATGTGACATAAGAATACAAACATAATGTTATATACCAAATTTGGTTGAAATCGGCAAGGAGTTCTTGAGAAATGGGATTTTTGCTAAGAGTGGGTGGTGCCACGCAAAATCTTTCTAACGTGTTCCTTCAGCGAGTTATAGCACTTTTAGTAGTTTTCAACATAACTTTTGTATGGGAAGTGGGCGTGGTTATTATCCGATTTCACTCATTTTCTTGGTATGTGAGGAGATGCTGGAAAAACTTAGTCGGAGCAAGTTTGATTGATATAGCTTTAACGGTATCCGAGATATATATATTTTACCTATTGGGGGGCGGGGCCATACCCACTTTTACAAAAATTTTCCCCAAAGATGCCCCACCGTACTAGGATCCTCTGTACCAAACAAGGCGTTTATAGCTTAACTTACTATTTAGTAATAGCACTTTATCTCTTTTCGTTTAATGGCATTTTGTGGACTTCCAATTACGCTCATCTGCAACACCAACCGTCTTACAGTGACAAAGAACACGTGTATTAAGTTTCATTAAAATATCTAAATTTTTACTCAAGTTATCGTTTGCACGGACGAACGGACGGACGGACAGACAGTCACTCGGATTTCAACTCGTCTCTTCATCCTGATCATTTATATATATGTCAATATCTAACACGTTTAGTTCGAAGTGCCACAAACAACCGTTAGGTGAACAAAACTAATATACTATGTAGCAACATGTTGCGAGAGTATAAAAATATAAGGGTTCTAAAGTAGCATCATCGATTTCGCTTCAACTCACCAATACGCGCCATGAAGTCCAAGAAAGCTGTCGTCCAATTGTATTGGTATGTGCCCAATTCTCCCGCTTTGTAATCCCATGGAAAGACATGGTGATAGTTATGCCAACCTTCGCCGAAAGCAATCACCGCCACCAATTTACTATCTACCGAGCTGATGTTCTTTTCGTATGGTCGCATGCCGTAGAAGTGAGCCGCGCTGTTCACCAGCCAAGTGCCGTGCAATGAGAGCGCATAACGAAGCATAGAGCAGACGAAGAAACAAACTTGCAGTGACGAGCCCAATACAAAGTAGGGGTAGAGTGCAGGAATGACAAAACAACAAATTGGCATGACGACGAAGTATAATCTGTGGGTTAAATTGCATTAGTAATGATTTAACGTTAATTATAGAGAGATTTGTATTGTAATCAACATAGAAAGGCCAATTATTATGTGACTCGGATTTAACGGTAGCTCCAAGAGTAATTTGTCCGTGACGTGAGTTTATTTGTCTTCTGAGGTCTCTCAAATTACCAAGAAAAGAATATATGAAATATGCCTTTTTTAAATAAACAACTATCAGTGTGACTGTAAATGAAAAAATTTGCTATTGTGACGTCAGTAAAAATGGTTTTTATTTTTGTATGGTCGCAGAATTTTCCAAAATTATTTGTAAACCCCACTTAATTTGTTATGGAACAAAATGAGCCCACCTAAAATTTTTCTTCTTCCTAAAAAGAACTAATAGTATGTTTCCATAAGTAGATCAGCAATAATTTATAGTCGATCTTAATCCAACGATGTCTTTGGATTTTTTATCTTCATCTAAATTTATTACTTTTTTTTACAATTCCAATTTTTCTTAAACATTTCACATTTCACACGACGATTAAAATTTCCAATTCAACGAAAAATACTCACCTCTTCTGGAACTTAACCACCGGATCGGCTAAAATGTCACTCATATCAATGGTCTTGCCACGCTCCCTCACATCGGGATGTTTCTTGCACATCAACCAACCCATATGGGCAAAGAAGAAACCACGACCCGAATTATGGGGATCCGCATTAGTATCGGTAAATTTGTGATGAACACGATGATCACGACACCACTCATATATGCTGTTCTGAAACGCGAGCGACTGACACAGCATAAGGAAAATGCGCAATGGCAATCTAGCTTTGTAGGCACGATGCGACCAGAGGCGATGTACACCGGCTGTAATACCCAAACCTCCGAGTACGGCATACAAGTAGCCTATGAAAGAGAGGAGACAGGGAGGAGAAAACAAACAGATTTAATAAATGAATAAAAAAAAGTAGGTGACTATGCATCTGATCGTATCCGCGCTACACTCACCGATTAAGAACTCCAAGTACGCATTCTCAGCCCAAATCAGCCACACACCATACAATGCCATCGAATGCAATACCACGAATAACATAACATTGAACCAGACAATTTCCATCTGATAGGGTTTCTGCGTGACAGCATCCGCTTTACTTTGAGTTTGTGGCAACGCTTTGGCCGGGTTTTGTTGCATGGCCGCCGCCGATTCCCCCTGATTGGGTACACGATCATGACTACTCTTACCCTTAGCTAATGTAGTATGTTTATTGTTGTTGGCATCATTATTAGTAATGGCCGTTTCGGCGATGAGAAAAGTGCTGCCAATCAGATTTGGAGCCATCTGTAATGAGCATGAAGAGAAAAAGTGTGTGAAAAAATGCTTGCTATGTTAAAGTTTAAACTTTTAGTACTGAAAGAAGAGTAAGGCAGTGTTTTAAGTAATACAAACTTAATATATATATAAATATGGGTTTTTTATTAGCTATAAATCTTATTGATTTATAATCATCTATATAAGTAAATCATACATTATTTAATAAGGCACGCGGACAGGGTCATTGATAATCACAAGTACTTGATTAATTTTAATAAAATTCAACAAATGAGCTTTAGTCACATTGTTCTCCATCCAACACACATGCACCGTCTCCATACCCACATACTTGTACATCACTTTATTTCGTTGCCTTGCACACATTTCGCCACAAAGTCGTTACCAATTCGATTTACGTGCCTGTTGTTTCCTTCTGCTGACTACCAAATAAGTTCTAAGCAATCGAAATGTAGTTATAGACAGTAAAATGAAATTTTTAAAAAATATTCCTCATCAAAAATTCTCGTCAGACTTTGCCAAAAAAAAATTAAAATTTTAAATACAAAGAAAAATATATGAAAGAAAAACATCGATGCAGGTTTATAGTTAAGTGATCGACAGTTCGAAGTCGTGAGAGCAGGGACATCAGCTTTAAATTAAAGAGACGGAAGAGACACGTGTAAAGATTTCGAAATTTGTGGTTGCGAATTCTGAAGCTCGTTTATATGAAATGTGAAGCACATTGATTCGGATATTGCTTGTGGAGCAACTTTCTTGGATTTTTTTCGTATTCACAGAGAGAGTTGAAGTATTTGTCTCTTCGTTTTTTGTTTTGGTTTTGGGTAGAACAATAAAACTTTACTAAAATGAATGTCAATCAAAATGTCACATAATAATTTTACACGTGTTTTTCTTCTTCTTCTTTTAATTTTATTTATTTTCCAGAGGTTTGACTTTTTAATGGTCGGTCATAAAATTCGGCTGAAAATGAATAAAATATCTTACGTACGAAGGTCGAAAACAATTTCAAATTCTTTAAAATACACCGACATAATATTAACTTATCCATAGAAATCTAGCCAAAGCAATTGTAGAATCAGTTAAAATCGATATTCTTCTTGCTACGAGTGTACGACTATGTGCTATTTGTAGCGTATTACGAAGTTTTAACGGTCGTTCTAAACACGTGCTTGGAATAAAGACAACGTAGATATTAAACAAATTAAGAATCTATATATAAATCCTTAATTTAATGCGAATTTCCGCATAATAATATTGATGCAATTGTGACAAGGACATTATTTGCGATTAAAGTAACCTCTTATAAATGAAGTTCCAAATATTCTAATGCTAATGTGTCTATTAAAAGACAATATAAAAACGTTGCTGAATATGTTGTCAAATGGGAAACTATACTCAATTTCTAAAACAGCTGTCCAAAAAATACATAGAAGATTTTGTAAGTAAAGTTCTTCTAAAGTGCAACCTCTTTTAACGCTCTTAGCAAATGTATTAGCTCATGTAGGTACTGTTAGGTTGTTAGATTCTGATCCTGATATAACTTGCCTCCTTACTAGAAATATAATTAGCATATCAGCTGTCCCTAACTCCCAAAGAATATTATAGTCACCAATCATATATTTTTTGCAAAATCTCAAAGCTTGTGATAATAAAATTTTAATATTTCTCACTTGTTCACACATATTAACTCTTTTGCTCTAGAATTAACAATATTCTGGCGAAGAATTATAGCCCTTTGCCGGTTTTTACTTAAAAACATTGATGTGAAACTTGTCCAATATGCTCAGAAGATTTGAGAAGATGGTAAAAAAAATTGTCCCAAGCAGAAAATTCCTGCTGAAAGAGCTTCGAAGGGCTTCTTATATAAAAAAAAAAACTGCGAAAGGTGTTCTTAAATATTTCTGGTTGAAAGAAATATCTCAAAACTTCATAATATGCCAAAAGAAATTATTGAATTACGTAGTGATAATCATTACTTTTGCTTAAAAAAAAAACAGAAGAATATTGCTTTATAAGTTAAATACTCTTTCATTATAGAAGAATACATTTTATTTATCTTTTATGTCTGAGTTCTTCAGTTGCTTGGCAACGACAACCTACTAATACTCGAGAAAAATGAGCATAGAAGTTTTCATAAACTTTTTCAAAGCTTTGAAATAAATTGAATATAAACCAGCTTAATAAAAATTGCTTTTTGTCAGTTTTTGATAAAATTTTATTAGTAGTGTATCTCAGCTATTTTCCTTTCTTATTCTCATATCATACATGCACCCCGTTCACTCCACTACGCGCTTAGTCTTAGGTTGCTATTTGGTAGCTTGGCGCTAAGTGATTTAAAAGTAACAGATTGTGTTACACAAATATAAATAAATTCCGAAAATAAAAGTATCTATAAGATATTCTTAGGAAATCCCAAAATTAATTGCTTGAAAAAAATATTTTAACACTCAAAGTAACATTGCTGAAAATAAAATTAATTGAAAGCAAGCATTTAAACACTAAAGTGCAATAAAAATAGTTTATGAGAAAATTTTATTTTTTCACGAACTCCTTTTAATTACAAAATCTTTTGTATTTGTGCTGTTAAAATCGATTTACGGTATTGAGCGGTTGCTTTTAATTGCATGGTTCATTGCATGGTGCATTGGTTATTCACCATCAACCGCATAACTTCAAATTAGTTATTACTGAAATGTCTAAATTAATTTGGCAACATTTTCCGACAACACTCTGTGGCAATTTATGTCAAAAAAATAAAAAAAAATTCAAACTATCAAGTCAATTCACTATTTTTTAAGATTCAATTCGAAGAATTTTGGTATTGCAATATTTGCATATATACCAAACCGCATTTGGAAGCAATAAAATGTGATACACGTAGCACCGGCTGTGGTTTGGTTTATGTACCGTATATACATATAAATAAATATTTATACATATGTGTGGGAATGTATATACTAGGAGTAATTTAAATACTACTCAGCTAGATGTGCGAAAAAATTTATGTTCGTATGTCAGAATTTTTTGACAAACTTTTGGCAGTTACTCATTTCCGGCCACAATTCTAAACCCAAAATGTACGAGTATGTTATGGTAATAAACGTGCTTTGATGGATTACCAATTTGTTACTTTAGGAAAAAAATGTTCTTTTTTTTTGTTAAATTGCACATAAGTGTTGTTACAGTATAGTTATTACAAAATAAAATGCTTGAATTTGTTTTATTTCGAAAAATATGTTGCAACTCTTATTATTATTATTACAAATTATGGTCAATAAAAATGCAATTATATATTTAAGCTTTTAGTAACTAATGAAGTCAAATTTCATAAGATTTAATTCTAGTGCTGACGTAAAAATTCTTAAAGTCTTGCTTTGTTTACGAAATCGCTCCATTCTCTTTCAAATTGAGAGAATATAGCAGTGTTGTTGAGTACCGTTAAGTGGCTATCAGTATATTTGAGGAAATCAACTGTTTTGTTGACGTCAAAATGGTGAATACTAATGCAGAATTTTTTTATTTGTGCATGCATGATTCTAAATTTTCAATTCCTTCTAAGATATTTGGGTATATGTTAACCTATCTTTGAGCGTTTTTTTTTTCTTTCTTCTAGTCTCATAATAACGGTAAACGAACTTAAATTATGTATCCACAAAGTTATCTTACAAGGATTATGAGAAAAATCATCTAGAAGAGATAAATATCTGCTTCAGTTATCTTGAATAAAATTTAGTTGAATGAGTGAATAAAAGAGCTGGGGTTTAGCTGAATTTCATTTAATTTGAAGCCAGTTTGCTTGGAAATCTATATGATTTAACTACATCCTCTATTTAACTATGGTAAAGTTCGTCGTATGTAAAAGAGAACCGTCTTTTTTTGTTAACAGTAATAACAAAACGCGGTAAACCCGAATTTTTTTTTTTTTTTTGTATCTAGACTTCAGAAGAATTATTAAGAAATATATAGTAAACTATTTATCCTTTCTTTTTATAAATGACTGAACGCAACCTTTATACCTTTCATAAAAAATAACCAGAAAATGGTATCTTTCTTGAAAACGTGAAATAAGCTTAACTGCTTGAGTTCTAAAAACAATTTCAAAACACAAATATACAATAAAAGATCAAATGCGAAGCACAAAACGAAAAAATCGAAACAATCCAATCGAATGCCAACCTCTTCGTATTTGAATAAATTAAAGAGATGCTGGCTAGGAGTCATGCTTTGGCAGTGCGAAACTTGAAAGCTTGCAGTTTTGTGTAGTTGGCAGCGGTAAGCGGCTCGTGGATTGATGGACTTGACATTGAACGCGGCAGTTGATGTTTTCTGCACCTGTCTCCGCCCAGCCTTGCCTTTGCCGAGCAGTAGCAAGGTTTTATTTGGCTCGCTATATGGCAGGTCATAGTCGCCACAGAGTTGTGGCAGCAATGGTTGGTTGTTGACAATGTGCAACAATGTGCCAATAGCATTAAAACACAAATAATCGTATACAGGGTGAGATGACAAATAAAAAACTGGAAATTGGAAAAAATTATTTTTCTGAAAAAATTGGAAATATTTGAAAGAATTAATTAAGTTTTATTTATAAAATATCTGAATTTGAGATCTTATTTTTTATTTTTTGAAGACTTTTAATTTTATTTATAATTTTTTTATTTTTGGTGAGGTGAGGTGAGGTGATTGTTTTGAAGTGAAATTAAGATATAATTAATATCAAAAAAAACTTAAACAGAAAAGATAATTGAATTTGGAAAATTTTTTTATTTAAAGAAAATTATATCGGAGAAATTTAAAATTTTTTTTTTTGATAAATGATATTTCATTATGAAAATTTTATTTTTTTTTTTGTTAAGACCATAAGTAATTGCTTTTTTTCAAGTTAATGATACCAAATATTTTTTATAATATTCTAAATTTCTAATTGGTTTGAACTATTAACAAAATTCTTAATAAACCTTAATTTATAAAAACTTTGTAAAAATTTTTTTTAATTTTGATTAAACACCCTTTATATAAATGCCTATATTTAATAATTGTCTTAATCAGGCATTTATGTGTGTTTGCGGACAACAAAAAATATATTGGCACTATTTTGTAGGCCAAGTTTACACGTATAGAATATTTATATTGAAAATATTTTCGACGAAGCTCAAAACACGCGCGCACAACTGAATTCACACAGACAAATCGATTTAATAAACCAGTAAAACTTTTTGTGAATTTCATAAAAGCAAAACATAAGCAATAACCCCTCCGACGACCTGTGGTCCCTAAAGCCAGCGAATGCAGCGCAGCTTAATCAACTCTATGCAGCGTAGAAACATGCTTTCAGTTGGAGCCTGATTCTCGTTTCGCCCGCCAAGCTTCACTAGGGTGTTTTTATTGTTTTTATATTTATCTTTGCAATTTTTTGCTAAAGCGAAGCAATTTGAAACTAATTCGATGCGGTACTAAATTGTTTGTTGCACAACAACTTTAATTTTAGTGGCGAAGCGCAACTGGTTGGCCTCATATGCTGGTTGTTTGTATTCGTATGCCATATGTATTGCGACATCTACACATGTACATATATACGAAGGAATATATAGTAATTAGATTTGCAAAAGCAGCCATAAAAATTATTTACAGTTACATGTACTGCGACATGGCTATTGCATTCTGTTACCACGTAAAATTTCCCTTTCAATTTTCGATTTTCTGCAAAATGATTGGAGAATCCTTAGATATGAGCATGTATACTGGATTCAGATTACAGATTCTTAAAGTGCAACTTTTTGTAATTAAAACCATAATATTTTGCAATTTTTTCACATTCGTTGTTGTTATTGGGAAGCTGAGAAGCTGATCCAATCGTCATTTGCAAAAAATTCAAAATGGAAAGGAGCATTTAAAAGGGAAATAGAATGCAACAGACATGCCACAATTAACTGTAAATAGTTTTTATGGCTGTTTTAATAAATCTAATTACTATTTTTAATTAAAATGTAAATCATTGAACACTTTAAGTGATTATTTAAAGTTTTTTTTGCTTTAAAGTGTGGTAATTCTAATATAACACATAATATTCTGAATCTGAAGCCACTTAGAGTGTTGAAATGTTCACAATTTGCTTAACAGCAAAATAAACGTTCCTTCAGTAGTGGAGAACTTATTGAATGCAAATTTGTGAGTGAGTCTCTGAGAAACACTACTTTCTTCACAAGAAAAACGATTTCTTCTAAACATGTTGTACTTAAGCATCCTTTTATTTTATACAACGCTAAAGTGACGTCAGAAAAACGGCTGATAATAACAGCTTCGTTTATATTAATTATTTAGCGGAAAAGTGTTGAACACTAAATCCCATATTATTCGCTCAACTTAGATACCGAATAGCTAATCGAAAGCGGACGCTTCTGTTCTGGTCTCAACTAATAAGCAGACGGTCTGAAAATGCATATTTTGACACAGTTAGACCATTTCATATTATACGTCAATCAAATATAAAAACTGTAAAATTTTTTAGGATGATCAAAAAGGAATTAAATACTCTAAAAGTAACCGAAAATAGATACTTTGAAACGTTTTCCGGCAAAGACTTTAAAATGTTTAATCTTTACGGTGATGCTTCGAATCTTATGTATGAGCTTCAAGCATATTGAAAATGTATTTAAAAATCAATTTGTTTCTAAGCTAATTTAAATATTTCACTTTTGATCAAATTTTGAGAATTGTCAAAGGAATAAAGAGATCAAAACACTTGGCTGGATAAAAGAAATGGTCAAACACCAGTAGGTTTAGATACAGTCGTCAGTGATGGATTAAAAGCTAGAGCAATGACGCCTCTACATAGGAAAAGACAAGAGAAGAAAGGCTAGTTTTATGGATGTTTCAAATTGTTGCCAATTTATCAACGAAGCTAGAGCCTGACTGCAATCTTATGCCGCAAACAATTGCGGCGCTGATCAGAGTGGCAAAAAGAGATCATGAGAACGGTCTGAGAAATTGGGTGTATGCGGTAGAATTTATATAGAAGACGATATAGTGCGCTAAGAGAAATATATAATGTAAACAGTTAAGTCAACAGTGTCTGAAAATATTGGTATAATTCTTGCTTAGATCTTTGCTAGTTAGTTGATCTAGCCATATATAGTTATTTTCTTCATGTTATGCTCATTCTGTTGTTGGGTCATATAAAATTTTAGCTGCCGCCGATGAGTTAATTGGTTTTTATCAGATGGTTTGCCAGACTTGCCAGAAATACACTCGGTTTTTTGTTACTGCCGAAGGACAATGAACCATCGTTAGAAACAACATTTTTCTGTTTGTGTACATTTTGCCGACTTATTGTGTTGCAGTGGAACTGTTGAATCACTCGAATACGGTGGCCGAAACATTTGCTCGATTTCTTACAATATTTTTGTATATATATATTAAAGAAGAATAAGGAAGGAAAAGAAGGATTTATTTACAATAAATTATTATTAAACATTTCTGCTAATTTATCTACTTAATTTATGCTTTAAAAGATAAATTTGAGATATCATTTATATAATAACTTTCATTTCAGTTTCAATATTTGTATATATATACACACTGGAATGCTCTTAGGCCAATGTCCATATATTGCATACATACGTGCGTACATACCTCAGTGGTTATAATTCTTGGTTAATTTTTATGAGTTTATGTATGTTTGTATGTTTGTATGTATGTATGTATGTATGTATATGTATGAATGCACGTATGTATATAATTCTTTGCTTTTCTTGAATATTCACCGCACGCACTCACAAATTCCATCAATTTGTACGACTACAATAATTGTAGAATAATAGGCACTTCTTAAAGCGCATAAACACACACACACATACATACCAATTTACATACGCATATAAGCATGTAATTGGCAAGCGTAAAAGAATCAATCTGATCGCCAACCATAAACGCCCTCATACCCACCAACCAGCCAACCAGTCAACCAGTCAACCTGCCAACCACCCAAAACTAGCGACATCACACCGTATATATACAGACACACAAACATGTATTGCTCATCGACGTGTATTTTAGTAACGACTATTCATGTTACTAATATGCTGTGAACGTCATTGCGCCGTCGGCAATCCAATGCGTTGCGTACGTGTGTATGTGCGTATGTGTGTGTGTGTGTGTGTGTGTGTGTGTGTGTGGGCACAGCAACCGTCGACAAGGCGTTGAAGCGTCACACGCATTTGCGCATGCGCATGCATTACATTTTAATTTTGTGAGTTTCGCTGGAAGCCAAGCCGCTTTTGAGCGCGAATGTGCATATGTATTTGGGTGTGAGTATGCATGGGTTCCGCTTATATCACGCATGCATACCTATTTACATGTGAATGCTACATACATATGGGCTTGTTCGCTTGTGCGGTTGTGCGGTTGTGCGGTTGTGCGGTTCATCCCAAAACGATACAAATCGCGAAAAAATATAAAAATATCAATATGCAAAATAGCAAATGAATTGACAGGCATATTGTGAATAATCAATTTGATCGATTCATTCAGTTGACGTGCGTTCGCGTTCGCGTTCGCGTTCGCTTTGCACTTCTTTTTTCATTTCTATTCTCCACCTCTACCCCTCCGCACTTTGACTATTATTTAAAAAATTATTATTCCACTTATGGTCTGCAAAACTTGGAATAATTTATAATTCTTCTGCTTTGGTGAATTATACGTGATCTCAATTCTAACAACAACAGCAATAATAGCAGGCAACATAAAAACAAAAAAAGACACAATGCGGCTCCTACGTGCCATAAGTAAGTATGTATGTACAGTGGTGGAGCCAATGGTCGAGGTACATAGCTTATTAGCCGATGACTACCGTGTCTAGCCTAGAGGCAACGAGACACTCACCTCGGTGTATCCACCAACCATGCTCGCACCGCCGCTTCTTCACCGTGTAGTTGTGGTCAACTAGGAAGTGAAAACGTTTTTTGGGGGTTTCTCTTGTTTGTTATTATTTAAGTTTGTATTTGTTCCAAAACCAACTCTTTGTCTTCTATCGATACACTCCAAACAGGTTTCGAACGAAATCAATAGTTCAGTTACTGTTTATATTGATTGGCATTTCATGTTGCCCTTTTCATAAAAAAAAAAACAAAAACAAAAAACTTTTTCTAGTTTAGATGCTTGCCATTTGCAGGCTATTTGATAGCAAACTGTGCGATTTTTGGGAAAATCCATGAGTTGCTCTCTAGTTTTATACGAGAAGATACTTCCCAAGTTATACTAATAAACAAAATTGCTGAGTTTTTGCAAATTCTGCTGACCCACTGAAACATGTTTATATTGATAAGAAAAATTCAAAATTCTAATGTAATGAAAGCTTTGGGTTGAAGCTTCAAGGTATTGCTCAATGTTAAATAAAAAGTTATATAGAACAAAAAGTAATTTGTAGCTAACAATTTCTCTTAGAAAATTCGCAACCATAACAACTATAAGCTTTAATTTAAATTGAATACAAAACGTCTAAATTTCACCTATTACGAAGCAAGAACTTAAATTTTTCAAATAAATTTGAAATGAAAATGAAAATTTTGAAAATAAATAAAAATAATCTTATAGACCAGACCAATTATAGTTAAGCGAGTTCGACACTGTACTGAATTAAACATTTATTAGCTGCTTACATTTTCTACATGGTTGCATCGAACTCATACAAAATACATTCTTGTGATTATACCGAAAATAAGTTAAACCAATTTGTTTTGTTTGAAGAAAGTTTTTTGTTTGTCAATGAATATGACAAAACTTTTCAAAAACAAAACAAAAATTAAATAATGTGATATACAATTAAGGAATTTATAAATTAATTATTTAATAAACAATTATTGACTTTTTTAGATTATTAGACTTAGTCTTGTTTACTTATTATCAAACAAAAATTCCAAAAATTTAAAAACAAAAGTTTTCTGACATACATATTTATATCTATTTTCCAATTTCATCAGTTTAGAGATGTTAGACACTAAAAAATTGTCCTATATGGAATAAAAGTCTAGTTCCACTGAGAAATATTTCATCAGGAACTAAATTTTTGATTTTGTAAATAAAATATATAAAAATACAGTAATTTTCGAAGCAGCAAAACTACGTTTACCTCCCTAGCGAACTCTCAAAACCAAATGTGGAATGAAAACATAAGAAATTTAAAATTTTAAAAGAATTTTTATTAAAAGGAATAATGTCATGAAAAACTGCTATTTAAATGAGTTGCTGTACTTTTCCAAAAATGCATTGCGTTAATTGGGTGCCTTATAGGTGCGGAAATCGTTGAACATTTTATTTTAATCTGACCAAAAAGATTAAAACCAAAAAGGTAAAATCAAATTTTTGACTTATCGATACTTAACTTTCGAAATTAATTTCATTGAATGTTAATTTTGGTAAATTTTTCAGTTCACAAATAAATTTAAAGTCTTTAAAAAATGCATACAGTAAGATAATCCATATAAAACCACAAAGAATATCTATTATATAAAGGATTATCCCGCATCAGTTAAAATTTTACTTTCAAGTAGATAACTGTCATGAAAAAAAATCCATGAAGGCAGTTCAAAACTTGGTGCTCATCCTACCTAATATCCATGTTTATGTAATAAAACGGTAATAACAACAAAGTAAATGTTTTAATTCTTGTTGTTTTCACTTTTCAAGAAAAATTACACAGTTAAAAACGCTCAAACTTATAAATACTGTAATACCCAAGCCATTAGAATATATTGTTAGACCAAACCAACTCGGTTTAATAGTGCAGAATTGATGAAACGTATATATGTTTAAAAAATTTTCAAGTATTGTTTCTTTTTGCATTTCTTTACACTTTTTCTTAAATTTTTTTCAATTGCTTTAATTGAAAATGTTTACTTTTTAAGCACATAATAATTGTTTCTTACTATTTTGCACAGTTCTTATAGGAAAAAAGTAAAATTTATCAATAAAAAATATTTTTCGGAAAAGCATCCTTCATTTTTAAAAGAATGATATAATTTTTCCATAAAATTTCTTCGCTTTTGTTGGCTCACCTTAATTTCTTATGCTCCTTAAAGTTTTTTTTTTATTAAAAATTATTTGTTTTACTTTTTCGTGGTCCTTTTGTTTTGTAAAATTCTCATTTAGGAATTCTACAAAAGGTATCCAATTCAATTCTGAAATCAGCGCACACAAAAGTTCTTATTATTTTTTAATTTATTTTCTTTTAAAAATTTCAACTAAATGGCTTTATTTTAAACAATAAGTTTAATTTTGCATTTTTTTTCCCCCTCTTCTTGTATTTCGTTAAACACACCGCACCTTGGATTTTTTTTTTTTTTGTTTTTTTCTTGTTCTGAAGCCACGCTGTACGCGCAAGGATAATACGATCAAACACGACGTACACGTCACTAAACTCAATCTAAAATCCGCTTAGAATATGCTCGGGCGCACTATTTGTCGTCGGGGTCGTTGTCGATACCGCCGATGATCAGTGCGTTCGTTGTTGACTGTATGAAGTCAGTAGACAAACAGTTTGCCTAGAAATAATTACACCGAATTTTAAACACAATTCAAATGTGCTGCCTTTTAATGTTTCGCATGTCTCAACGAAAAGCAAATGTATTGGTATTCTCATACTTGTACACTCGTATATGCTCGAACTTGTGTGAGTATAGAATTTGTACTTCTTCTTGCTGCTATGCTTAGTTATTGTGTTTGTTTGGAACGCTCTGCTATTGTTGCTCGTCAAACGCTTATTTTTGCATGTATGTGTCGAATGCTGATCGCCAATACACCCGAATGTGTGTCGAGAAGAATATGCTTGTATGTGATTGATCTGTATGTGTGCCATCGCCGCCTCTATTATTTCGTCAGGTGCTCATGGAGCTGTTGGTGGCGCTGCTGCTGCTGCTGCTGCTGCTGCTTAGTCGATCTGCAGCTAATCGCTGAGGTTAGAGGGTTAGGCGCCTCGTTATGTCAGCTTGCATTGTTTTTGCTATTAGTGCACTAATTGCAGTTACGCGCTCAACTTCTTAGGGGGCGACTTCGAGCGGTCAAGTCGATCACCTTCAATTGCATGTAGCTGGTTAGACGAAGAGTTGGTTTGAAGATGCGAAAAATCCCGTGTGATTTTTTTCGACTTCTTTTTTCTCTTGCGCTAATCTATTTAGTGCTTATTTTGTGCGAAAAACGGGTTTTAGTAGGTGCTGAAAAGTGTGCTGAAAACACATCGATGCAATCGATAGCTTTATTAGCAATTGTCTGCTTTATTTTGAAATCGAAAATTATGTAGTTCAGTAATTCTAAAGAATTAATAGATATATATTTGTATAAATATAATTTAAACTACACTAGTGAATTTTCCGGGTGGAACTTTACAAACAAAATTTTTAAAAGATTCAAACTTCCTGATTGCTATTCCAGATCTGTTAGCTTGCAGCGTTCGTTTATTGTGGTTGGGAGACCATGTCCACCGTGTTGCCGTTAAGGCGACTAATTTCAATACGTATGATTAATCTCGACGACTAAATTGAAATGAGAGCAATAGCCTAGAAAAAACGGTACCATCAAAAATGAAAGTGATGAGTTGATTCCATGCCGCAATCTTTCAAAAAATGTCGACGGTAAAGATCAGCCGAAATAGCAATATAATTCTTACGGTATATTCGGTTTCCATACGATCTCATTTTGAAAGTGTTATACATTGACCAAGGATGAAGAGCCGACGGCTACTAATACCCTCTACATTACAAGTATACTGAAGTAAAATCTTATGCTAAGTATTCACTATTTGTCATTGAACAGAGAAGTAATGGTGATTGCGTCGTCCACTTGAGACCTATTCCTTCGGAGCTCTTATGTATCTCTAGATTGATGAAGGAACATGTGTTGTGAAAGCCTTCAAATCAGGGATGAATAATTTTACAGCTAGGCTCTATCCGGTAAAAAAGTACTTTTGGTTAACATAACGTAAGGTTAAAAATTATTTCTTTCACCCTATTCATGATTCCTAAACTCCACTTTAGCCAAAATCTAATCAAATAGCTTTTAAACATTAGCTGGTTTTGACAAATTTAGTCGGCACAATATGGGGTTTCTTCATTTTTTTCCTTTTCTTTCGCACCTTTATCAATTTAATGAAATTGAAAAGAAGCAACAAGGTAAGAACATAATATATTGATCTCACAACCTAACTAAAAACATCGCACTGATGCCTTTTGTTTTGTAGACTTGTATTTATAACTCGCGACTTAGTTCAGAGGCTTTTTGAGAATTTTTTACGGAATAGTGTCCGTGATAAATCTCTAAAAGTATAATTTTTTATCTTTTTTATACAATGATGTTTTCTTCGCTAATGGATAACGAATACAACTTCTCAGAAAAGTGTTTTAGTTCAGCTAAATTGGACCTAGCATATTATTATGTTCAAATACAAGGTTTTCTCAGTGTTTAACCTAACGAATTTAGAGAATTTCTCCACAAAAATTGTATACTGAATTTTTCAGTTTTTCTATAATTTTTGCCAAAAAGTAAAGAAAATAAAAATTATGGAAGGATACTGCATGTAGGTGAGATTTTGAGAAACAACTCTATATCATCTACCATGAAGTATTCTATCATAGTACATCTATCATACTGTATTTTGTATATTCGTCTCACACTCTCTGGACTCAAAGTGTGTTGTACACAATTTTGACAATTATTCGGCTTTTCTTACTATATATTTTTCAATTGATATTCGAGAATTATTTTAGATATCTGTTATAAATACGGAAGCTCTTTCTGAATCATTTTTTCTTTTGTATTCGACAAGTAACTGTTTGTGTTGTATATACGGCAAGTGTTTTCCGCCTTAGGAATTTCAAACAGCTTAAGCAATTTTGTAAAATGCCGATTATGTGTTATTCAGGCAGAGTCATTCAGAAAATAATAAATTTTTAAACTAATTTCAGCTCATTTGTGTGCTTTTGTATACATATAACACATTTCATTTTTGCCAAAATGAATCAGCGTCTGGTGTCTAAAGATAGATTTTGTACCGGTTAGTAGGATCAAACTATTAGGTAAAATTTAAAATTGCATAAATACATAATTATATAGATATTTACGTAAGTATATACGATTTATGGCACTAATATGAAGTTTAAATGTCAAAGGAATTAGGTAACAAATGTTTACAGTTTCCTAAGTGTGGCTTTAGGTTAACTGGTTAAACCGAAACCTCGGCTAATATTTGGCATCAAAACGCATGTTAAGTTCTCAGCTAAAACTTTAATTAATTTCCATTTCGGAAACATTAAAATGTGTTTGTTATTTCTTGCTTTTTTATTTTCTTTAGCTTTTTTTATATTTGCTTCAATCAACAGTAAAAAAAAGTAAAAGAAGCCGAAAATATTTAAAAATTAGAAGAAGTAGAAGTAGAAATAGAAAAAATTATGCCAAGAAGGTGAAAAATTAAGTGCAGAGAGACGTGCTGTGAAGCCAAGGCGTGTGTTTGCATATGTATGTGTGAGTGCAAAAGAATGTCAGGGATAAAATGTGAGCACACATGCCAAAGCGGCGAGTATCATCAAATCAAATACCATGTGTGTGCACATGTTTGTGCGGATGTATGTATGCACTATGCTGTGTTTGCACTGTGAAAAAGCATCAATCGCTTGGCGCTGGGAATAGCCAATATGTTAGTAAATATTTTCAAACTGTTACAGTTCTAAAAGTTAACACTTAATTGCTTTCGCGCCACATTTAATTGCTGCGTTAACCAGTTTGTTTGTCTATTTGCAATGTACATAGATATTTAGTTGTGTATGTATATATGTATGTATGTATATTTGACTATGAGTGGTGTGCTTTTTATGCTTACATATTTATGTGCACAAAATTGTTGCAACTGATAAGCCGCCACAAGAGCATAAGTGGCGAGTTCAAACTTACAGTCCATACATACATACATACACACACACTCTTGCATATATGCGCAAACACTTTTATGTAGAATGTCAATATCGCCGAAGTGTGGTTTCCATGGATCAAGTGCTTGTCGTTGAGCTGTTGTACTTAGTTAGAGCTTAGTGAGGCCCCTAACTTGGTCAATTGTTTAATAGTTTTTCAGTTTGTATGTATGTGTGTGTGTATTTATTTGACCAACACGCTCTTTGTTGCAGCCCGAAAAGCGGATATTAGCAAAATTCAACTTTATGACAATGTAAAATTTGTCAAAATTGCAGATAGTTCTAGTACTCGCTTGCACTTAAACAAATGAATGGCTTGGAAAAATCTCCCAACTCACAACTTTTGATAAATACTTGGTGGTCATAAACTGCGCGAAAATTTTATGTTTGGTTAACATACGTACGCACATATCTATATCGTATACCTGTAGCGGAACACTCGTAAAAGATAATCTAAAAAACTCTGAAAACTCCTTGCACGTTCATAATTACATGCATATACATGCCTTTTGTACTTCATATTGCACATCGGCCATAAATTACAAAAAAGAGGAAAGAGTTGCCAGACTTTTGAAATTTTGAATTAGCGAAAGTTCGAAAAAGTTCAGAACACTTCATTGTTCTTTGTTTGTTGAATTTTGCTAACCCAACTCCTTTAAATAGAGCAAGGATCTGCGCTAATTAATATGAAATCTTTTCAATCTAGAAGAACCATTCCTTCGCTCATATCTGTATTAGTCCTTATTAGGAATGCGATTGCGATTCACCAGACTTTCTGGAATATATTTATTTCCACACTCCTTGTGTGTCTCATGCTTTTTGTAATATGTTTCAAGAGGAAGTTCCAAATTATTCTGCTTTCAAAGAACGAACCAACGGAGCTCTGAAAAATATAAATTTTTTTCGATTCTAAAAAACTTTATTCTACTAAATTGTTACTTTTCTTACATTCAACATAATACTTCCCTAGTGGTTGAGTACATGGGAAAGATTTTATTAATATTATGATGGTTGAATATATTTTTTCTTACTGAGAGCCGAAATGAAGACTGTTTTTTATATCCGAATCACCGAGTCCGTTCCAGTTACGTAGACCGAAGCGTCATGGGAAAAACGAGTGCTCCAAATCAACTGCTTGTCAATTTGGTCTTTGCTAGAATATTGCAAGTTTAAGAAGTCTCTCTTCAATAAGAACGGTAACCGAGGTAACAGAAAAGTAAATTTCTCAATGAGCGATTTGTTCTCAAGTTTTAAGACACTTCAAAGACTCAAATACGAGTACGTCGCAAACACTTCGAAAGGCATTTGAAGATTTGATTGGGACAAGAGCTTTTCTAATCTGCAAAATTTTTGTGAAATCGTTAGAACCCAGAATTCATATTTACAACAAAGCATATTCTTAGCGAATATTTGCTAAGAAACATACAATATTTACGAATTTTAACCGGAATGTACTCTTTTTATGGGTATTTATAGAAATATGCTAAATAAATGATATTAGTATCTCACTTTCAAGTACCAATCTCATTGGGGAAACATTTCCCACCTTCGAGTATATTTCTGAGATGAGCATGTTTCAATCATAAATTTAAAAAATCCCAATAATTCAAATAAAAAACAAACCATATGGAAGAGGAGTGCACATCTGTGAGAGGCATTAATTCTAATATATAGATATGTACAAGCGAGAGAATCATTGTAGAATGAGCACCATAGTTCCCACAAAATAACAGAGTAGAACAAATAATATCACTTGAAAAAGTGAAAATAACCTTTTTAAAGCCTGCAAAATTTTCGGTTAAAAATTTCATGGAAACCATACACATTGGCAGCACTGTGAAGGCAACTCGCTTTATTGTTGTTGTTTTTATTGCAACGCCATGAATGCATTTTCAAATTTCGCATGAACAGCGTTGCCCTCGCCTCTGGTGCTGCGGTTTTTGTGGCTGTTTCTCTTCTTTTTTTTCAATTTAAATTGTCGCTTTTGTTGCCACTGTTGATGCTGATGCTGTTGGTGTTGCCGTTGCCGTTGCAATGATGCATTCGAACCACAATTTTCTTCAAGGTCCCAGCCAGCGGTCATAAATACAAAAAATAATTACTAAAGTTACAGTGGCACAGAGCTCAAGCTCGATAGCGTATCCAAAAAGTTATTAAATTCCCATATGGTACCTTCACCACTACCATCAACCCAACAACTACCAGCGAAGCGAAAATTGCTGTCGCAGCCAACATAAGCTACGAGTATGGGATTGTGTCATAAAAATCTTAATTGAATATAACAACATAACAATTTTCTTTCAAAAGTGAAAAAATGCTAAAAACATCAATGCTTGTATGTTTGTATGTTTATATGTGAGTATATATTGTACACACGTATGTACTTATGTATGTATGTATTAATTGTTAATGTATTATTAACAATTATGTTTAAATTACATGTCATTAGCTACTACTCGGCGAAACAACCAGCCCATGTATTACAATATGTAAGAGCCGAAATATATAATATATATAATATATATATATATACATACATATACACTTTCATTTATATAAATGCCGTCAGTGGTATGTTTCCAAAAGTCTTTTAATAATGGCTTAAATTATGATGTTTTGCAGTCCTTCTAAATAAAAGGCCAATTTATATACATACATACGAATATTTGCCTGTCTACTTACTCGTAAATAATTACACATGTGTATGTATGTATGTATATTCATGTGTATCTGAAAATGGCTTATGCCTACTCGCCTCCCATTGTTAAGCGTTGACAGAAATTTAAGCTTGGCTGATCTCCGCCGATGACAACATTGAAGATTCCATCAACAACATTGAATGTACATACATACATACATACATACATACATACATACATACATTTCATACATATATATGTATAATAGTTATTGCGTTTATTTATAAATATATTTCATGTGTTATTGAGCAAGCTTAATTAAACACAAATTATTTGAGTTCTTTAATAGCGTTGCTGCATGCGCGTGCATTTAAATTATACTCATGTTTGTAATATTTTATTGTTTCCAGTGTTTATTACAATTGCTGGCTTAATGCATACATACACACGAATATATTATATAAACAAAGGAGTACAAGAAAAAAATGCATAACCGCCAATGTCTGACAGAAGCGTCGCCATCAGCTTTCTTTTCCCAAAGAAATATCTAATGGGGGGGCATAATCAAGAAAAAGATTCTCCTTTAGAAACATATGCAAATCAACCTTACTTCTGATAGAATAAATTCAATGGCTAATACAATTCCACATTTGGCCAAGAAAGAAATGTTATCACATCTCATTATGTTTTTTCTGCAGAAACGTTTATGAAAACCTATATCCGACTTGGACAAAACTTAGTATGAAATTGAGGATTAGCTCTGAACTCCATAAACTGAATCTCTATTTACACTTCTAAATAATCGTATTTTTTAATGAGATCTTTGGCAAAGCGCGATATCGTTCTTGGAGCTCTCTTAATGGTTTTTCCATCCATCTTGATATACCCTAAAGACGTTTTCCATTTGACTGTTTCTACAAAGTTTCCCTTAAAAGAAGCAGTTTACTCCCGGGTAAGTATGTGCTGGATTTCTAATTACTTAGTTTGTAGATCTACGCTTTGAGAAATTGTTAAGTTAGACATTTCTGCCATCCTCTATGCCATTTATCATATATATGCCATATTTATGCCATTTTCGTTGTAAGTAGCCGAACCCCTACTTTTAATCCATTAAACACAACGAAATGTTATTACAAGACCTTCAAATGACTTTTCTCTCTATATCTAACTTAACTAGTTTCATCTGTTTAGTGTCCCAGATCCAAAATTTCAATTATTGTAGGATAATGAAATATTTTAGAATCCTGGGTTCATTAATAATAGCGAAATATTTTTAAATTCATATCAGATGTCTCAGAGCTTCATCAAGTACCACTGAGAACCTGAAAGTTTTTATATAGAGCAAAGAGAATCGGTTGCGCACCGTTAATAAGTTCTATTAGTTAATTCGCCTATTGAACGATTAAGGAATAAAATCCAGTGTTAATAATAATTGAGAGTATGAACTTCATTGCCTTTTACAAAACATTTGAAATTTTACCGCTATCCAAGAGGCTGTTGCTATGGTAACTAATTATGGAGAGGAAGCTCTATCTAAGAAAACGTAACGTTAACTTTTTGAATTATACACCAAATAGTTGATGTTCACTATATAATCGGACATTGGATGGGTTATATAACAAAATAAAGCAAAATAAATTAAATGTACAGTTAGAAAGCATGAATCTTAACTCCAAAATCACTGCTGCTGTTAATAGCTGCTGCTAAGATTTATGAAGACAACATCGAAGTTCTTGAGTTTAAATTCAACCACTACTGGAGTATGCCTGGGTATCAACTAACAGTAGGAGAAGACATGAAAAACATGCACTGCTTTGAAAAATCCAGGTGAAAAAAAGTAGAAAAAATGTAACGAGCTGAAAAGAATTCATTGAGAAAGAGTATGTATATAGAGAACATCACCTATTCTATGAGGTGTGTACGTGTCCTACATAGAGTACTGACGCAATCAACACCCAAATATTTTAGCAACGTGCTTTCGTCAACGTACATTAAGCATAACTACATGTGAAATTCAGTCGAAACGAAATATTGCTTCCACTACAGACATATAGGTACATGCAAATTTGCGCGCATGCGCAACACTTTTTAAGACTTCGCTACTTTGACCAAATATTTATGCAAATGAGGACTTTGACGGAGACATGCCAATAAACACCACACCACTACACATAAATATTCGCACAAATGATGTAGATGCTCCACAGGAAAGCGACAATGTCGATCTTACACAAACGTAGCGAAACAAACAACAACAACAAAATCACTTAAATAATTATGAAAATGAGCAAAGAGAACAACTTAGTGCGAGTCTAAAGGAGTCACTTAGTCACATGTGAAGCAAAAAAATTGCGTTAAGCCACGCACAGGGATACCATATGTATGTAAGCGCCGGTATGAGCTTAGAAGCTGAGACATTTATGCTTACAAATTAACAACAATTCAACTGACTGACAGATTGGCAGTTTGACAGACTAACAGATTGTCAGATATAGTAACCGCTTTGACACCAACTTCCAGCACGATTTGAATAATAACATAGCGCATACATAAATATTCATATACATACATACATGCATACATACCTACGAGTATGTATGTATGTACTTAGAAGTCATGTACATATATATATTTTATGTCAGCCTAAGTATGTTTGCTGTGAGCCAATGTAGCTGAGGCAACCAAGCCGGGCTAAATGTCGACTTCACTTTCTTGTTGTTGTATTTGCTGTGTTTGTTGTTGCTTTTGTGCGCTTCGTTTGCCATGATACACTCTTAACCTTAGTTGTAATTACTCATCGTTGTGAAAATGTGCTTTAACTCATTAATTACCTAATAGACCTGTAAATTTGTTTAACCACTTGGCTAACAACGAAAAAGCAAATAACAACAAAGCACTAGTGCATATCAAGAAACTAACAACAATAACAAATAGTTGACATTTGTGTTAAAATTCGCTTTCATAGGTCATTGACTGCACAGTTCAAGTCGGTAAAGTGGCTCTTTGGACTACTTTGACTGTTTATAAATCGAGGATGCCACATGCAAACATTACGGCAAACATATGTGCATAAAAATATGTACACATACATAAATACATGCATATACATATGTAAATAAATATATAGTGTTTAGTGAGGATTTTATGGCTTATTAGACCCTAAGATCAGCTGGAATGACAAATTTGAATTACAAATCTGTTTTGAAAACAAAAACAGCGCAGACGACAACAACAACGAACCATGGCTTTTACAAAATTCGTGCTCGTTGCACTGCAACTTGCCACCTTGTGTTTATTTCGCAAAAGCGAGATATACGAAAAACCTTTACGACCTACCGTTAGCGGAATTAAATTTCTATCATATGTTTCTTTAAATTTGCTAAAATTTTTAAAATTGTCAAAAAGAAAAAGTTACCAACTTGATTTTTTTTTCAAATTCATCAAGTTAATTTATTGAGATCACATTTAATTAGAATGCATAGGACATCAAATGCTTAGGCATCAATAGAGATATGATGATAAACTTACTCCAAAAATTATTGAAAACGGTACTTACTTACGCCTACTTTTCATAAACCAAATATGAGAATCTCCGATCTTCCAGTTGAATTTATAACGTATCAATGACACATATCAATGCATATATTATATAAACTACTGGAAAACATTGAAACAATCGAAGAACTTTCACCTTCTGAAAAACTCAATTAAACTTCGAAAAGTGTTTCAAAAACTGAAAAGGCAATTTTATATTTAATTGCAATGCGAATCTTATAGTTTCTGTTGTGAAAATATTCTTCGCGTTAAGCTCCTTAGATGCTTATGTAACGTATACGTTTCAGTTGAAATACAGCTCTTTCAGCTTCCTAAATATAAAACTGCCCATGGAGCTTACGAACTCTTGTTGACTTTTTTACTCTAAAGCTTTTTAAGGGATTTTTTTAAACCATTGTTCTTGGATCTAACCAATTTCACCAGGAATACTGTTCTTCTATTTTTTAGATGAATGAGATGAGGCTTTTTAGATGCTACTAAGCTTTCGAATTTCAACTCGATTTTGAATCGTTGTGTTTTTAAGCCTGAAATAAAGGCTGAAGTTTCTATAAAACAATGCTGCAGGCAGCTTTTAAGAGCTATTACCAGTTAGTTAGCTTATATTTCAGAGTCCACAAGTCTGAGCAATATAACATCATTTCCACTTATTTTAAAAAGTGCAATGTTAGTTTGCTTAATTTCAAAACTATGATTCAGCTTTCAACTACAATACATCATCTTTGTCTGCCAGCTAAAATAAGAAATTTTTATAATTTTAGCTATTTTAGCTATTGTACAAATCAGCGAACAATAGGAATAAAATTAGAAGCGATTTTTAAAACGGTTTAAGTCCCAAATCATTTTTTAGAATAAGTTGATTTAAAATATTTCACAGCAAGACGGATTACCTCTACTTTGTAATTAATGTTGCGGTGAGAAGCATTAAAAGATTATTTTATAGTCAGCTGTAAATAAGTTATGTCGTTTTGACATTTTCATTAGTTGGACTTGATTTTCATTAATCAGAATTTAATAGTTTTTGAATAGAAAAATAAAGAAATTAAGAATTTACTATTTATTGACTGAAAACACATATGTACATATTATCAATGTAAGTGAAAACCAGCGACGCCTTCAAATTACTTAGCTTCAAAGTTAGCTTTCGTATTTGGAAATGGAAACATCCTTATTTATTGCATATATCCATAGATATAAGAGACAGTTCATTGTTGAGAACAATCCGAAGGTAATATACATAAATGGCTAAAAGGCTTACTTGCATATACTATACATACATTATAAGCACATTATTTTTGTTCGTATGTATAGTTCATATGATTTGTATGTGCACATATATTATACTATACAACCATATAATGTTTATTAGTTATATAACTACTTATTATATATATTTATTATTTATTAATTGAGACGCATTGTTTTCTTCATTATTCAATGCAAACCATTTTTGGCCATAGGTTGAGGTGTGTCAATGCATTTTTAATTACTTCCACATTGAATTAGAATATAATACAGATCCTGACTTTGAATTACGTGTGCTGATTTGTGTGATTATTTGCATATAGATATGTACTTATGTGTATCGGCATAAATACAATATAAACAAGTAAGGAAGAACTAATTGCGTGGAAGATTTTATATTCCCACAATTTGCGCGGTTCCAATGCGTAGAAATAATTCCAGGTGTTGACATAGCTTTATATTAAAAAATGTTGCGAAAGAATTCAACATTCATTATTCGAAGAAATTGTCAATGGATTGCAATCATATTTTGTATCCTATTAACTTATATTACAGGCCACAGAATTATATACTTTCATTGCTATATTTTGCTTCGTGTCAGAGATATTTATATTAAAATCAACCTAATTAACTCAATGAGATATATGTGATATAAACTCAACCAAAAGGAATAAATTTTATATTGGGTTTATGAACAAAAAGTCAACTATATATTCGGTCCCGATATATTCGGCATAAGGTTTGCTAAAATAACGATAATAATTATATGTATTATATGAGGACTGGAGTTATTCGATTTCGCACATTTTCGCGACCGAACTATAGTATATCAAATATTTGACCTTTACTTAATTTTCCCAAGATTTCTAACATATTGACCGATATGTACTGCATAAATTCAACCGGAAGTTTAAAAATCCTTACATTTGGTATATGAAGGCTTTGTGCAATTATTTACCCGCATTTTATACACCTTCGGTACAAGGATGCATTGTCATCGTGAAAAGGCGCTCACAAATTCTTATTCAGATAATTCACATATTGACCTATATAAGCGAAATGAAGTCAACCGGATGTTCGAAAATTATTATGATAAAATGATTCCCTACGAAATTCAATAATTTATCTCACGGATTGACTGATATTTTCGGTAAAAAGTCAGCTATAAGCACGGAGATGAATATCTTGAAGGCACTATTTTTGCAATGCTTTCTATCGATTTCTTCAGTGGTGCTTGATTTATATACTGCAAAGCGAGAGAATCAGAGGGAATTCAAAATTGTGATACCTCGGGGAGTAGGCGTGGATGTAATCCGATTTCGTCCATTTTCACACTATAATATAAGGATAACAGGATTTGTTTAGTAGTTGTTGAGATGGCAAATTTCATCTAAAGGTGGGTAGTGCCACCACCATTGTCCAATGTTTACACCGATTCCTATGAATCCCTTCCGTGCGGTCTTGACTGTGAAATTTAATACTTCTGAGATTCTCGGATTACTTCATGAGAAGCATTCTATCCTTTTGACGGTTGTGAGATTCTATATAAATTTGCAGATTGCAGATTCTTGACGTTATAATATCATAGAAAGCCCCAAATGGTAAAATTATTTATCAAATTTGGCATAATAATAGCAGCTAATATTATTACTGAGAATAGTTAATATCTCCGCAAAAAGTTTGACGTATTGTTACTGTTAATGTTAAGATTCCTAGTCTCATTCGATTCATTCGGTCATTCGGTATAATATTTTCACGTCCTCCTCTAGCATAAAATTTTACCTAAAGTTGTTACTTCGTCATTTTAATCTGTTTTGTATTTTTCGTTAAGTCGAATATGTTTAGTTTTACTAATTGTTGTTTGGCAAACTATTTCTGGAAAAAATGCGAGCAAAATATTTTGGTTATTCTTTGCAGAGCGTGTTTTTCTTTTTAATGCGTCAATATTTCCGAAGATGCATATACACTTAATCACACTTACATGTAAGGCCATGTAAATAGATGCTTTTCAGCACTTACGGATATATAGATATAGCTTTTTTACCCACAAGCAGTTCGATAAGAATATTACTAGGAAGGAAGGAAGGATAGGAAGCTACACGAAGCATTGTAAATATTTTACTATAAACCACATTATAGAGTACCAAAATAATTTTTTTGTAATGTTCGTCATCTCATTAAAGTAGTAATTGATTTTAGAGTCTCCTTAGACTTCTGGGATTCTCGTCATTCGTCATTATTTTGAATACACACACACAAAAGCCCTTAGTCCGAAATGAACTCGATAATCTATATTCATTAATAGTCGAAAAATGGATAAATAACAGAAAGTTTTAGTAACGATTTGCCTAATATACATTAAGATAAGATTCTTAGTTTTGCTAAGACATCTTGAGTTTAAGCATTTGATATATTCATTTCAAATCATTACATTCGGTATGTAATATTATAGCCAATATATATGATATGAAGAAGGGACGGAAATCATTAACATACACTCTATGTTCTAGGGGAAGGACTAAATCGATTTCGTCACTTAGAGAGTTATCGCATTTTAAATTATTGCTCCCAATACCGTTAAATTACAGATGGGCGTGGCTATTAACGGATTTAATCCATTTAATGGGATGAAATGCTAAAATACTATATTTCCATCAGGTTATGAGGCAGTTTAAAACATTTATGAGATTAAACCCCTCCTCCTTGTGAGACCTCCATATAGCTCTTATGTTTTCTGCCTAATTTTTTGGATTAACATAACTTGGTTAACGTTATTTCTTATATCTACTTAGTAAGCCAAGGAGCATCATGATATCCCATTCAACAAAAAGATGTATTTTAAACATAAATCCATTCCATAATTCTCAAGTGCCAGCTAATTAAATATAAGGGAGAGTAGTAATGAATTTTAATATTGTATTATTGTATATTTATGCATAATTTTCTGTTTCAATAATTTCAACTTTTATTTATTTTTCTCTTGAATATATGTATCTTTTCAGCAAATAATACGTAAGCAATCCATAAGATATCTATATTTCTACATATTTTCTATGCATAGGTAAGTTTACTCATGTTCTCTTTAATGTCTATTCGTAGCATCTACCATTTAATGGAGTCTTCAATTACACGCTCATAATTTGAACCGCCACAGAGGTTAGGCTGAAATTCTGAAAAGTAAATAAATAAATAAATGACCACTTAACACCAATTCGCAATTAAGCTGTTTAAGACACGTACAATTTAAGATTTATGAGCATGCTCGAGTGTAGCGAATTTCGTGTGTGTTTTTTAAACCAAATCCATTGGCAGTTGTGTAATGCTTTTCTTTTTGTAGCTTGGGCTTGGTCAATGTAGACTATTTGTGTTCCTAAGAAGCAAATAATGTATTTATATGAACTGCGTCCAATATGAGTGTATAATATAATGTATTAGATATAAGCGAAGTTATTGTAAAAAGTTGGGCTGAAGGCGAAAAAGCTTTTTCGTAGCTAATCGAAATTTGAGTTATTCTTATACAGAAATTGAAAAAATATTTAAAAAAAAAAAAAAAAATTTATGAAAAAGTTGCACTTCATTCCACTTCATTCCAAAATTATAAGGTATTTGAATTCATATTACAAATTATTTCTACATATAGAATGGTCTTCTGACACAAAGCGGGGTTTACTGGCCGTAAAAGTGAGCAAAGTTTTTTTCATACCGACGTACCACTTCATGCCTTATTATAGTGTGTTTACTGACTTTTTTTTTAAGTTTTAGCCATGTTTGGGCGAAATAGCATTCAATATTTGCAGTAAAATTTAAAGAAAAAGTTATATTTGTAACTTAAGCTCCTTAATTTAAAAGTTGTACAGGGCGTATGATTAATTTTTACGAGCAAAACTTTATATTCCCTAAAAATTAGTGTAGAAAAATACTAAGAGAAATACTGTAACACTTCAGTATTTCTATAAAGGTTCAGCTATAAAAGTAATATAATCATTCTATGATTTCGAACAGTGTTTAACATAAATATGAGACCAATCATTCTACTGGCGCGTTGTTAAAGGTTCCAAAAAATTCTTATAGCAAATTAAATTCACAATTAGAGTTAGGTTCTAGTGAATCAATCAAAACCACACATAACCTTCTTATGCGGCTTCTAGCACACATAACCTTAATATCTTTCAAAGCAAAAGTTATTAGCATATTGATTGACTTCTTCAATTTTTAATTACTAAAAATTTATTAATTTATCATCGTCTAAACTATAATTACTTTAATTTCTATTTCTGTTTTATAACAAGTTTAGTAGCGGAAACATTCGTTTGTCTAAAAATATTCTTAAAACAGCTAAATTTAGCCTTAAACAACTATTCCTTGTATTGAGCATTTGATTCAGCTTTTTGGAAATCACAACTAAAGTTTATTCCAAACAAAAACTTCTAAGCAGAATCATATACATATAATATAAACAAGTATTATATTTTCCACCCCTTTACCTATTATTATTATTTTTTTTATACTTTAAAATCTAGCCACAGCATTTTTAATTGCGGAAGTTATGTTAATACAATAAATACGTTTCAAAGTTCTAGTCAGTTGTTGTTCTAGCTTATCTGTTACATTCGATATTTGATGTATTAGCTTCAGTATATGGGTTAGTGGTTTCAGTTGAATACAAATATCTAAAATTAGCTTGGTAATCAGGAATTAAATACATAACATGTTTATAATAATGGATTATTAACTTATGTTTGTGTTTTATAACATAATAGTTGCAGGGTTATAGCCAATGACCCTTCGGAAATATTTTAATGATCAGTAACTTGTTTTAAATTGCTGTCGTATTTATTAAGTAAATAATGTGTAATTAGAAAGAATTAAGTCAGATCAGAAATAAGAACAACTATATGTGCATGCGCTCTTAATAATAGTTACACAATAATGTTACAACTTCAACACAACAGAAATAGATCTTACTAATAATTATTATTATTTGAAACAAGAACTAATTTTGTTTCATTTCCAATGTATAAAATTATCGGATTTAAGTCTACATTAACGAACTATAATTCATAATTAAAAACTTATGAAGTTAAAGGTATGTTATTTAATATTTTACTTTATTTAGTTAATATATATTATATCCAACATCATTCTAGATTACTTTGTTTACTCTTCTTGACTAAATCTTTGCCAGGTATGTCATATCAATTTTTCTGAACACACTACAATGACTGGTTCGAGTTGAGTCAGTATGTTGGGAACAATTTGTTTCACCCCTTTCACTAATTTTCTATCACATTTAGGCCTGACGATTTACAGCTTAAAGCATTGAGGTTATATTCGTCAGAGCAGTTTTAACAAATTTGGAGATATGATTTGGGTCATTATCGTGCATCATGGCAAATTTTACTCTCTACATAAGGAAACAGAACAAGGTTTTCTTTATAAAGGCTTCACATCATACCATAAGAAACATTCCCAAACCACAAAGAAACTACTTCCAAGATAAATTTTTTTTTTTAAGGACGTTATGTGCAATTACTTTGCTTTCAAGCGACGAATATTTTTTTTCTGATTTTTTTCTGAACAAAAATTGTTTGTTGTTGTTTCTCCACTTTTTCGTAAAATCGAGGCTTTTTCCCCTTCAAGACTCTTTATAGTCTCTTCTCAGGATTTTATATAGTCTCTAAAAATGCTAAATTTTTGTCCCTGGTTATTTCCTCTGACAGTTTGATTTTTATAATTAATAATCAGACTTAAACGGAAAGTCAGACTTAAAAATTAATCTACAGCAAATGCGTGTCTTTCAAACCTACAAAATTCTTAAGGTTTTTTTTTTCCTTTATTATTTGCTTCATACACGAATTTATTTATCGAAAAGTTATTACTTAACGCTTGAAATCACAGCCAGTTTGACTAGACCCCAAAAAAAATTGGAAATAATTAATTGTTATTTAAACATTAGCTAATTACTTTAACAATTAATCGAAACAGTTCTTTCATCCAGCCAAATGTAAACATCGAGAACCAGAACCTGTTTCCAGCATTTACATTTATTTGCATATATACATATGCCTAGCATCACTCAATCACCATTTGGCGCGTGACTCATTAACTCCAACGAAGTTTCTTGACCCTTTTCATAAATAAATGACGTAGCACAATCACGATACATATTTATAAGTTACTATGTCGTTTTGTTATTGTTTTTCTTGTTTTTATTGACCTTGATAACAACAAAGTCGGAAATCAAAATACAGCTAAGTTGAGCTCAACTGGATTGGTGATCTTCGATTGTTACTGGTTCGGCCTCACCTTTTCTTTTTTGCATGTAAAACAGACAACGGTGGGTATGTATATATGTATGGTGTATCGGAAGTCTACACATATGTAAATTTTGTGTGCGAAATTGCGAGCAAGGCAACAACACGCATACACAGGCCACTTTGAGGGCTTATAGACTCAACTTGTGATCGTCTTTTTCCGACAATGTTCATTAATAAAATTTCAAGAAATATGCAGTTATGCAAAATGTACAATATCTACATATGTACATACAAACAGTTAAGTTGGTTAGTTTTCGACCATTAAACGCAAAGTTTCTCTGTGACACCAATAAAATGTTTGGTCCAAATTAATATGCCGGCTCTTTATTAAATGTAAATATAAACACTAGCCCTCGGTGATTATCGCTTATACTCTTTGACCATTTGTGAAACCGATTGACACCAAACTCATCATTATCATTTTAAGCTTTATTAAATTTCAACCTTATACACCAGCTGAGTCCGCGAGCGTTTTACCAAATGTGAGGACAAAAAAGAAGAACCTTCATTGTGATGACATTGACATTGACTTTGACCGAAAATTCAATAACCGAAAAATCATGAAAACGCTACGACAACGGCGATGGCAACAACAAAAATAATAAACTATTGATTTGCAACTACGCTGCCGCAGCTACCACTTGCAAAGCTGAAATGCAAGCCAGATTTTTTACTTCTACTTGCCTACATACAGACATGCACCCATAGAGCACATATACATATACGTATGCACGTATATTTGGTGGCATATGTATATGTAAGTGTAGAAAAATGTATGTGAATTTGTATGCATTCATGGGTGAAACCGCCAAAACGTGCGCACCGCGCAGTGCAATTATTGTTGTTGTTATATTTGAAATTGCACATTGCTCCACTGCTGAGCACTTGACTGGCCAGCGTTCGTCTCCACCTCGTTTCCAACGCGTTTTCGCCAAATTAAATTTGCAAAAAATTAAAAAAATTAAAAAAAAAATAAGCAAAACGCACAGAAATTTCAAAGCACTAGCAACAACAACTGCTGTTAGCAGTGGCAACGAATGACGAAAGCAAAACAAAATGCAACTTCTTGTAAAACCATAAATTTACATAATTTACAAATGCACATAAACACATACAGTTGAGTATGAAGGCGAGTGTACATGTGTCATGTGTTGCTGAAAAGCCGGTAGCCGAATTGGGGAAGCCACATGCCAGTGCAGAAAAGTAGAGAAATTTGTTGAAATAAAAATTAAATTATTTCCTTTGTAAGCAGCTTTTTGAACAACAGATTTTAATTTCAATAATGAAAATAAGAATGAAAGAAAAAGTTAGATTAGATTAGTGCTTCGCCTACTGACGGACATACTCTAGGGGCTGTACTCTAATTGTTGTTGAAAAATCTGACAGAGAACGGCCGAGAAGAAAAAATTCTACAATTTCAAATTTTTCGGGATCGACATAATTCAGAAAAAATTTACAAAAAGAAAAATTCAAATTAAATATACGGTATATAGAATATTTTTTAAAAGTATAACATTTTCTAGAGGTATAGCTGTCAAATCAGCAGTCAAATTAAATACCTGTGTTTGACATTTATGTTCAGCATACTTTGCAAAATTTTAATGCAATGAAATGAATATCCAAAACTCAGGACTCCGACAAAATAACAGCGCAAAAAAAAACTAAGGATGAGATAAACCAACAGTATCATTGACTTTGCGCACTAAAGGCAAATTTCATGACTTTTTCGTACCCCATGTCGATGTCAATCGTCTAAGTTGTAAATGGTTCCAGCAAGGCGTTGCAACAAGCCATACAACCACTTTATTGGGGCACATCTGTCGCCACGGCTTCATAAGCAGACACATATACTTTAGAGCAGAATAAGGTTAAAGACTGAGGCAACCACAGGGTTGCAATTATTGTTAATAATGAAACGCACTTCCATACTTCAATGCACCAATATAATTTAAATATATCGCGAAGTTTCTCGAAGCCTTTCCGTTTCCGGTTTGAACTTAAATATGTTGAACTTTTCAAGATCATAAAGTCAACTTTGTAGACTCATTGTCTCCGTTTAGTTTTGATTCTGCACGACACACTCCACTGTTAACATTCTTCTTCTTTTAACAGTATTCTTCTACTAAGATACTAAAAAGTATTATTGTATAAGGGTCACTACAATTCTTAAACAATTATTGAAGAGAGATTTCAGTGCAACCCCTAACATTGTTTATGATTATTATTAATAATTTATTAATATGTAAGTTCTCATTCCGAAACATTTCCAAACAAATCTATCTCACTGTTCATAATAAATTGTGTACATTAAATAAATTATACTAAATATAACTTGGACCGGACCAACTGCCTTAAAGCGCTTCTTATTTTATAGTACTATTGCGTAACTTCGCACGGTATTGAAAATGACATTATTTGGCTTCATTGCCGAGCGTTAAAACCAGTTCAAAAAAAAATTTTTGTCTTTTAAAGCATGCATAAAAATATAACCAAGAATTCGTTAATCCTAAGCCAAACATTTTCACCTTGGCCAATCTTTATACGGCTACTTACACTGTGCTGAATTTTTTTTATTTTTATACTCTCGCAACATGTTGCTACAAAGTATATTAGTTTTGTTCACCTAACAGTTGTTCGTACCACCTAGAACTAAACGAGTTAGACATATATATATATATATATAAATGATCAGGAAAAGACGAGTTGAAATCCGAGTGACTGTCTGTCCGTCCGTCCGTGCAAGCGATGACTTGAGTGAAAATTAAGATATTTTGGTGAAACTTGGTACACGTGTTCTTTGTCACCGTAAAACGGTTGGTATTGCAGATGGGCGTAAGTGGACATCTGCCACGCCCACAAAATTCTATTAATCGAAAACAGATAAAGTGCTATAACTAAGCAGTAAATTAAGGTATAAACGTGTTATTTGGTATAGAGGATCCCAGTAGGGCGGAGCATTTTTCGGCAAAAACTTTTGTAAAAGTGGGTATGGTCCAGCCCCCTTGTTCAATTTATAGTAGACCTTCTTACTTGTTTTTTCTAAAAATGTTGAAATAAAAAATTTTTTTGGGTATACGTGTATATACTGAGCATGTCCCTCGGACTATGCTTTATAAAACTTTGAACCAGTGACCCTCAAAACGGTTTCACCAGCGTAGAAAGGATGACACGAAATTAGGATAAAGCAATACCTATTCCTAGGCTCGATATACAGTGCGGTCTAGGACCAATGACGAGTTAGAGGAGCAATTTTTATCTAACTCTACCTTGCAATACAGAAAAAATTAACGACTATTACCCCCTTTCTTACGTCACAGTAAAGAATGATAGAAATGGAGAACACGATAGTTTTGTCGATTTGCTTTTTTGAAGTGCTTTTGATAGAAAAACATATTAGGTCTTGACATCATGAACGAAAGAAGGGGAAGAAAGGCTGTTTTTATATTGGATATGACAAGTTGACAGTTCGTGAACAATCTCAAACATTATGTTATATCTTGTATCTTCTATCATTCCTGGTATTCCTGGTATTCCTGGTGCCCAAAGTATTACCAGCACGTATTCAACGAGTGTTTTTTATGAGTAAATGCCCTTGAAGCAGCATATAAAATTTTTATGAAATTTAGTACTTCTTCTTTTTCTTCTTCATAACTAGAACTACAGGAATAAATTAAAAAATTTTCGTGACACTTTCCATCGTTGCACAGTGTTATTATCATCAATACACCGAATAAGATCTTTTGAGCAAACCAAAACAAAACATTAAATACAAAGTGCAAAATTAACAAAGAAAATATCCCCCCTGTCTCATAAAAACGTAAAATAATTGCCAAGAGCTATAATCATTTAAACAGTCACTGGGTCAAAAACGCAACGGTTGAATAGCGGTAGAAAACAACTCGTAAATTGATAGCACAAAAAATGGCAACAACTTCACATTGAAGAAGAAGCACACTCACATAATTTAAACAATAGTAAAAAAGAGTAAATGTCATCAGAAAACTTTGAGCAAAGGTTTAGATCAAAGAACGACATTGACCACCTTCAAGAAATACCTTCAGAAATGCAAAATTATTGATTGCATATTTTCGAAAAATCTTAACACAACGCCGTAGACAATACTTCTTTAACGAAAATGAAAAAGAGACCAACATGTTGTAGTTGTAGTTGTAGAAACGATGATATCACACGGCGAAGTGTGTTTTTCGACCAGTTGCGAATATCGCAGCTTTTATTGCCAATTTTGTTTTCTGTTTTCTTTTTTCTCTATTTTTTTTAGGTTGTTAGTTTTAACTGCTTCTTGTTGCTGATTTTCACTTCCTCGTTATTTAGTTCCGATTTGATAAACAAACCATTAGTTCGCTGGGTTTGCATGCTAATTTTTGCGTATCTTTTGTTGGCTGGTGTTCGGCTATGACGTCAAAGAATGTGCTAGTCAAATTGGCCGTCATGCGTATAGACCGAGAGTTAAAGGAGTATTAAAGGAGAAATTTTATACACTCAAATTAGTTATATTTGAAAAAATATATATACCACTCTTTTTCAATATACACTTAAAGTATTATATTTTCAAAAATTAAACCTTCGTGTCACCAGTTCTGTGCCCGCTAAATTTGAGCTCAGCTCTCTTGTCAAAAAAACTCATCAAAGTAAATAGTAAATACCCGAAGTTATTCTCTTCTTATTTGGTTATGCCAGTTTATTTGATTTATACCAGTTGATTGTTCGATTCACCAGTCTTCAAGGCCAAGGAAATCGTGTACAGCGATATTTTTTGTTTCACTACTTTCATATATAATATAGGACGCCAAGTGCATTTGTGTGGCAAAAACAGATTGAGGCGCGAACTTTCTTAATTTCGCAACTAACGGAAAAATAATACTAAATGCTGTTAACCAATTTGACAATTCCGTCATCTTATCGCATTATAAATAAATAAAATATATGTTTCATAAAATAATAATAATAAATCAAAATTCATCAATGTCACAACAAAAACGTTCCTCGTACAATTACACCAATTTATTAATGCAAGCTTCCTCATAATCGCTAAGTTCGAAAATTTAATAAAAGCGTGGTAGTCATTGATATATTTACGCTGATAAGGCCTATGACGTATGTCAATCAAGCATTCAATGTCGTGCGTTCGCTCGGCAAGCCTAAAATTATTATTCCTTTTTTTTCGGCAATCATGTTGTTAAACTTATTTAATTAAAAAATTTCATTGTTTTACGTTCAGCTTCCCGTTTTAGATCGTCGCTCTGCGCAAACCGACTCGTTTGCATTTGAATATGTCACGTATGTGCATTGCTGCTTCGTTTTGTTTTTGCAATCGATGTCTTTTATAATCAAAGGTGAGCAAGTTTTTTATTTAATACTATTCTATATATTTAATTCGGCACTTATGTATACATATATACACACATACACATTTCATCGTTTCATTCGTTTTCGTCTGGCAATTATATAAATGCAAGTATATAACAACTTTAATCAATATCCTCTTTTTTGTTGCTAATGGGATGCAAAGAACTTGAATATTTCATTGCATAACAAGCTACAGTAGTATTTTGAATTCGGCAACCACCTAACAGTGAAATTGCTTGGCCGCGCTCCATTCTCATTTGAGTTTTTTTTTTTGTAAGATTTTTAAGATTTCGTCTTCAGCTACTCTAGCATAGTATTAACTGCATGGAATTTTTTGAATTAGAACAAAAATATTTTTAATAAAATTTGATCAATAATTTGTAGCAGGAATGATTACATAATTAAAATATTCTATAGGTTTGGTTAGTGAGGCTACGCAGTTGAAATTATTCGCGCATTAACGATGATCAGAAATCAAAAAAAAAACATTGAAATGACTTCAAAATCTTTAAATTTTTTATTTCTATTATTTAATGAAAATATTTTTAGTAGGTTTGAATAATCTTAATATTCTCAATAATTTTTGCTTTTTATTTGCTGCAGCTTCTTTTTAAAAATAAATATAAATATAAGCATGAATAAAGAACGAACTTCTTTCTTTTTCTAAATAATTCAACTTTAATATTTAGAAAAAAAAAAAATTATTAAAGCTCCTACGAGCAAATTACATTTGGATTCAAGGAAGCAGAACAATTTATTGCCCTCGACTGTTATCCAGAAACTCTCCAAGCATTGAAATTCTCTACCAGTCAACTGTTCATTGTACGTTGACGATTATTAAACGCAACAATGCTAAATAAACAAAAACATAAACTAAATTATTTTGCTACAAATATGTTTTAGTGACAAAACCCCAAATAAGGCGATTGATAATGTATTACAAACAGAAACAAAAATATTGCAATCATTTCTGAAGGTGAAACTAATTGAAATTGAGAACAAAATGTACGTCCAAACGTCGAAGACAATCGGGGCAGGAGTATGCAAGCACGACTGGTAGGTTAATAAAAGATTGTTGTTGTTGTAGCGTGACAAAATATTCCCCAAAAATGTTTGAAAAATTCTCTCCAATTGGCAGTAATTTAACGGATAAAAACCCAGTCTGCTATACTAATACTTTCTGATAAAAAGTCAGATTGATTTAAAAACTACATTTAATATAAGTGCTTCAAAACGAGGTGCTCACAAAACAAATCCACTGTCACTTTATTAAAATGAAATAAAAATTAAAAAAACGTAAATGTTAGTATGTTAATCAAGTTTTCTGTTCTCCATAATTTGCAGAATTTTATCAAGTTTTTCGTTTTGTTCCGACAGCACCATATTTAAATGTATAGTCATCTTACGCTCTAATTGTTCAAACTTATTATCTATATGAGTCTTTAATGCAGTTTCGAGCTCCGATGAAGGCGCCTCTCGGTTAGCCAGTGCCTGCTTCATTTGTTCTAGAAGTGTTGTAGGAGATTGGGCGTTTTCGATACCTTTCATTTGTTTAGCTGTTTGCATAAATAACATGCATTTCTCAGCGTTTGGTGATATTTTCTGTCCTGTGTTTAGCATCTTTTGAACATTTTCCATATTAATTTCTGTTCCAGTCGTTATGCCATTGGGGTTGGGTGCGATTTGTATTAAAATACCAAATAAACAGATATCATCAGTCGACGTAAGCAACTAGGTGCGTATAATAAAATCATAATTAAATAATAGTTTTTCATTTGGAATCACTATTTACCTTGAGTATTAACTCAGTAATGCCTGACTTCTGCACTTCAATATCATATCGATACGAGAACACTTCACCGCCGTCATTATCATCGTCATCGTCAGCAATTTCACCGTACAAAGTCTCTGCATACTCATTAAGAGGCCCCAGAAAGAATTCGAGTTTTGGAGCTGTACATACTAATGATAAGGAGTCGATTTTATAAAAAGGCCGTTTCAAACGAACCAGAAGATCACATGCATCATTGGATTCCCCTTTTTTTAGAAGAACTGCATTTTCATCTCTTATAATTTCATCCAAATTGGGTCTGAAAGATATCATCACGTAAAAATAATCAGGTTCAGTAATACAATGCTTTACCTTATAAAAATATCCTCATGCGTTATTCTGGTTTGTACAGTTTGTGATAGTTCGCAGCCACCAACTCTTTTCCAATTACATTCCACTAGAACAATTATTGAAGATTCCATTGCATAGTCCTTTGTTCATCAATGGTTCAACAAATTGGTTTCCTTTTGTATTATTTTGTATACAAAATAAAAAAGTATCGAAACGAAGTATTGCCAAGTCTTTTATGTTTAAAGCACACATGTATACCGAATTGTCGAAATTCCGAATTTCTTATTATACAATATTGTCAGAAGTAAAAATGAAGTTAGAAAAACAATTTTAATTCTAGACTACTTGAAATATTATGAAAATTATTATAAAATTTTAAAAGTTGAGTTTTCAAAATCAAAATTTATGGTTTCGGATATATATTGGCATATAAATTAACTAGATCTTGCAACCACAAAATTGTTTGCTACGTATCAGCTGATCCGCCGAATTAATTTGGTACTAATTTTGCAATATGGCATTGCGGCTCGCTACCGTCTTTAATAAATTTGGAATAATATTTACGAGGCATTTTAGCACTGCTGTTGGATTCTCCTATGCCTATAAGCCATGGGGTCGTTCATGCCGGATACAAATGCCAACAAATGTGCGTCAATCACATGAACCAAGTAAAAAGAGCGGAAAGTATAAAATTGTGATGGTTCGTCATGGAGAATCAGAATGGAATAAAAGCAATCAGTTCTGTGGTTGGTACGACAGTGCTCTTAGTGAAAAGGGCTTAGCAGAGGCAAAGGCAGCTGCGAAAGCTTTAAAGGAAACGGGCTATAAATTTGATATTGCTCACACATCCCTACTTTGCCGGGCTATCATCACACTGGATATCATATTAAAGGAAATTGGACAAACGACTATACCCATATGTAAAACATGGCGTTTAAATGAACGCCATTATGGTGGTCTCATTGGATTAAATAAAGCTGAAACAGCTGCAAAGTATGGCGAAAAACAAGTGCAAATATGGCGCAGGAGTTATGCTACGCCTCCTCCGCCCATGGAAAAGGATCATCCGTATTACGATAATATAGTTAACGATGAACGTTATAAAGATGGTCCAAACAAAGAGGAATTTCCTATGTTTGAATCATTAAAACTCACAATAGAGCGTACCCTGCCCTATTGGAATGAAACAATTGTACCACAAATAAAGGCTGGGAAATTAATTATTATTTCTGCACATGGAAATAGTTTGAGAGGCATTGTCAAGCATTTAGACAGTAAGTATTTCCTATATCGTGGATTAAAGCTAACATTAATCTATGAAAATAGATTTATCCGAAGATCAGATAATGGCACTGAATTTACCCACTGGTATACCGTTTATTTATGAATTGGATGAATGCCTCCAGCCAGTTGTGTCTATGAAATTCTTAGGCGATGAAGAAACTGTCCGAAAAGCAATGGAGGCTGTTGCTGCGCAAGGAAAGGCCAAATAGATCCAACGTTTTGCAAAATATTTACATATGAGAAAATAGTAATTGGGATTAACTAGAAAAAGTATAAAGTTTTCTCAAATCTAAATCAAATAAAAAACAGTGAAACATTCAACACTGAGAAGGAAGATTAGAAAACTTCCATTCTAGAATCGTATAAACTTTGACCACTTTTAATGTCATATATATTATTATCGAATGTTTCTTTGCCACCTTACATATTGCCAAATACAACTCTTCAAATTGACATACTGAATTGTTGAATATCGGTTTTTTTACTGTCATTCTCTACAAATAACCTTGTGGCTGTCACTTATAGGTCAAATAAAAATTTATTTTCAGATATTTGTACCCATTGGTATTATCTAAAGCGGTATACACCAAACTTGTTAGGTCCGGTTGAACGTATATTTTGAATAAAAATGTCAGGAAAATATAGAATTGTTATGGTTCGCCATGGAGAATCTGAATGGAACCAAAAGAATCAATTTTGTGGTTGGTTTGATTCAGCTTTAAGTGATAAGGGAAAGGCTGAAGCACAAGCTGCCGGAAAAGCCGTAAAAGATGCATGCTTGAAATTTGATGTGGCACATACATCGGTACTAAATCGTGCCATTATCACTTTAGAAACAATTTTGAAAGAAAGCTGTCAGTCGGGTATCCCAATTAACAAATCATGGCGTTTAAATGAACGCCACTACGGTGGATTGACTGGTTTGAACAAGGCTGAAACAGCTGCAAAATACGGTGAGGAGCAGGTCAAAATCTGGCGTCGCAGCTTTGATACTCCACCACCACCAATGGAACCCGATCACCCATACTATGATGTCATTGTTAAGGATCCTCGCTATGCTAACGGCCCATCTCAGGAAGAATTCCCCAAATTTGAATCACTTAAATTAACTATTCAACGTACACTGCCATACTGGAATGACGTTATCATTCCACAATTGAAGGAAGGCAAGCAAATTATTATCGCTGCCCATGGTAACAGTCTACGCGGTATTGTTAAGCATTTGGATAGTAAGTTAATTAATATGAAAAATTTAGATGATGTGAAACTTATTTGTTAAATTTCTTGTAGATCTTTCGGAGGATGAGATTATGGCACTAAATTTGCCCACTGGCATTCCATTTGTTTACGAATTGGATGAGAACTTCAAACCCGTTGTTTCCATGAAATTCCTTGGTGACGAAGAAACTGTACGAAAAGCCATTGAAGCTGTTGCAGCTCAAGGCAAAGCCAAGTAAAACATATTAAAGGAAATAATATAAAAATATATTTGGCATCGATCATTTTTGATTACATAAAATACGGACATCCATTATTGCGCAAGGCAACACAACGGCTATTAGAAATAGTAGTATATTTCCGTAAGAATGCAAATATTATTGTTGTTGTGGAAAATTGATATTTAAATTTATGAAACTTTAATAAATTTTTGTTAAACATTAGCTATCGTGTTTCCTAATAATTGCGAAAGTTTTCCTATTAAAATTTAAGCAAATAAATGTTTTGGTTCAGATTTTTATTTAATTCGTTAGAATCCAACTTTTTTGAACAGTGCTATTTCTAGTTAAGCGTTGTTCATTTTTGCGCTGTTGATTTATTTTTTCTTGTGTTTTTTACCATCTTTAGCCAGTTCTAATCCCAATATACATTTTGGTGGGACTTTGTATGTTTCGGTCAGTAAGTTGTAAACAAAGCGCACCTGATTACCTTGAATCTGCAATTGTTCAGACTTTTGATGGGGTAATTTTACAACTGTGGTACTAGCCGCTGCACCTTGCTTACACAGTTTTATAAACTCTGACACGATAATGCCATAGCACTCCACGTTGCTGATCAGCGTAACCTTTTTGTTTCCAGAACGAGTTGCAAGTGACATTTGTATAAGGGGTTTGTTGGATGCTACGTTCTTAAGCTCACACATTTGGTAGCTGTATTCCATTTTGCTGGTGATGACACTGCAAATTTGACTGACGGATGCCGACTTGCTGTTACATATTTTTTCAAGCGTTTCGTCTAACTGTATAGTACTGCCTGTGGTGTCAGCTTTAGGAAGATTATGTTTGCTTATATATTCTCTTATAATCTTTTTGATCTGTGTGGTTGGCACACCTTCTCCACGTTTAAAATTCATTTTAGTAAAGAAAGGCGCTGTCTCATCCGTCACAACATACGTTTCGGTCAACTCTGAACGAAATAGTGGCTGATCTTGTAGTTCGCCGTCAGTTGTTTGTTTCGGAGGTTTGAAATCGGTTATAAGATTCACTATTTCTGGATGATCAAGGTCTATTGATGTAATTTTATCCACCCCTTTTGACTCTTCGCGTACAACAATAAAACCTTGATCGATCATTTCGTTAAGGAAATTTGAAAGTTTCTTGTATTTTGTTTTCTTCAAGTCTATAGGTTGAGGAGCCTCCGGCACAACATATAAACGATAGAAATTACTGGTCAAGAGTGGCAATTGCAAATGTTTGCCTTGATTTTTCAGTGCGGCTAAAAAAGCATTTTTCAGTATCATCTCAGGCGTTATTCCGCTATATTTTTCAGATTCTTCAACGTCTTGGTTTTCACCATTCTCTATAGATATATCCTTAAAAGTTTCCGTGTCTATTGCTCTATTAGAAATATCCAATTTATCTACGTCGGGAAGTGTTGCGTCTTCATTAGTTGTGTCAGGCATTTGAGTAGCCGCTACAATATCCGCCAGAGACAACGTATAATTTTCGTCCTTTTTCTGTTTATCCTGCTTAGCACCCAGTTCTGGGAAATCGTCTTGTGTTAGTGGGGTCACCTTTTTCAAAGGTACTTGTTGTACTAATGTAGGTTCATGTCCCCACAATTTATCACCGAATATATGCAGCATCTTCACGGCTACACCTTGACGACCGCTCATATACAAATCATCGGAAGATCTAGGTAAATAACCTATTGCTACAGCTGACTGATTGGAAACCAAATTGACTGCCATCAACTGTCTTTCCCGATATCGCCCATACATGTTCATGCCAGTGCCTTTGGGCACTACACCGGGCAACATTAGATCTGCGCCATTTGAAAGTTTCGGCAATACCTCACGGAATGTGGTGAAATAGGGAAGCAAGGAAGGCACGAGCCATAAAGCGTATAAGGTCGGTGCCAATTCTCCTGACTCAAGTTCGAAGAACATGGGCAGCTTCTCCACACAGAAAACGTTCGTTTGCGTGCCGCCATGCGTTGTCAATTTTAGTTGTGTTACGGCGCTTTTCACTGGTATCAGTAAATTGAGTTGTTCAGGTGTTGAATCTGGAAAGGCCTTTTCTACTCGTTGTCGCAAACGTTTTGACTCAGAACCTTTTAATGGAGCATTACTCCGTAATTTATATTTTTTAAGAAACATCTCCCACAGTCAACAAATACCTGATGAGTCGCGATAACAACAAATACATATCGATAACATAGAGTAGAAATTTATATCGATATAGAATCGGTAATGGTTGTTATTAAGAATAGATTTTATTTCATATTTCTGTTTTGAAATATAATTCATTTTTATATACATACGTACTTCAGCTTAATGTTGAATTAATTTGCCTTTGGTAATATTATGTCAGCAGAAGCAGCAAAATATACATATACATGTATTTGAATATGTTGATATCACGAAGACCCAATTTCATGACCACTTTGCAGTGTTGCAGAAAATTGTGTAACTTTAACAGTCAAATAATTAAAAGATAAATTGTGAAATTGTTTATACAGTTATAAAGGGTTACATTAGGGTATTAGCATTTTCTTATTTGTTACTATTTCCAATATTTTATAAGCATAATTTTACAGTGGTGCTAGTAAACAAAGAATCTTCAAAATTATATATCCATTAACATGAAAATAAAAACAATAATAAAGACAATTTAATTTTTTTTACTATGATTTGTTAGTAGTGACGTTAAAAATTTCAATGTTTTGTTTTTGCTGCAAAATTATCAATTGAAAAATTTAAATCGAATAAAATTTAAAATTAAACGAATCGTTTATTTATTAAGATAATGGGATTAAATTATGTTCAAGTGAGTATTTTCTAGAATCTATTTTTAATTTCTCGAAACCAACCAGATCTGGTGGTGTTAATTACCATTCACATTCAACGGATTATCCAGGTATTAAACTCCATCGTCGGTGGTCTGTAGTGAAAAATTCAAGTTCGGTTGTCCATGGCGTAAATCTCTCATTCCACTGATTTTTCAGCATTCTCCTAGCATATGAAATTCGTTAATTTATGTATACTGACTATTTATCAATCGAAAGGATATTTCAAAGTCATGAAAATCTTTGATAATTTTTCCAAATTTTTTTAACAATTATCGGTATGGAAAATACAATTTTAAATGTTATTATTGGTGTTGCTGTTGTAACGAACACAATATATTTCATAAATATTTGTGCCGAATGCTGCCGAATTAACAAATTTGGATGGAAAAAAATTTGGGTCTGTGTTGGTCATACAAAACCGACTGTTGTGGAAACGGTAATTTATTTGAAAGCAGATATCCCTTCAAGTTTTGAATTTTCCTTTTCATATTTTTATTTGCTAATTGTAGTACAAACCTTACTTTGCACATAAACCATTCACAATTTTAATTGTTGTAAGTCATTTCAGTTACTACAAGGATCGCCCTAGTAATCTTTTTTTCATGAATTCCATTGAAAAATAATGCAAACAAAGTAAATGTTTTTCATTTATATTAAGTACACATTTTACACATTCACATTACTATATATAAGTTAAATAAAAATACACTTAATAGATAATATTCATAATTTGTTGCTTAAAATATTTTTAAAGACTAACCATATAAAATATATGCATGTATGCATGTGTGTGTGTGTATGTGTGTGTGTGTGTGTATGTAAGTGCGCTTGTTAGGAGACTAACTTGTGTAATTATGACAAAATTAAATATTTTTGCAAACACACACATACATGTGTATGTGTGTCTGTATAGATATGCACAATTTATTTATAATAATGTGTGTTAGAAAATTGTTTCTGTTTACATTGGGCTGGTTTAATTGGTGGACACACACCCGGCAAATTTTACAAAAATTACTTACAAACATACATAGAATACTTGAAAATGTACGACATCATCTGCACGCAACAACAATGTGCACACGAATATGACATTTGAATATGAATATGTATTTTAACAATAAAAAATACACAAAATCTCGATAAAAACTCACTGTTGACTTAATGAGTCGCTGGTGAAGCACCGTTTTTGTGTTGTTGCCTTGTTGTTGCCTCGCGTTGTAGCCACTGTATGATGTCCTGATAGTTTCGTGCCATCCAGTCGACATTGACACGCACCTGTTCGAGAATTTGTTGTATGGAACGGCCGTTATCCTTCACATCGGTTTTGATGAATGACTCCAACTCGGTAAGGAAAAATTTCGAATTCATGCGTTTTGTGGCGAATTTCAATATTGTATTTATATTGGACATCGTTGAACCCAAGCTGCATTATAGAAACATTTGTGCAAATTACAAAAAAAATTAAAAATAAAATAAAAATGTTCAATTATTACTAAGTTTTGATTTCATTCCAATTGTTGCGCATAAAATCGAAGGCGATCTGCTGGCCTACCACATTGCTTGACACCGCAGCGAATACCCTGTAAACGTCCTGTTTGCGTATGTCCTCGCCACTAATTGAGCGCCGCAGGTAGCGCGATAAAATCCATGGCTCGAGGGAGCAGCCAAGCGCGCTGAGCAGCAATTCCTTTTCCGTTGAGACCGTAGTGCTGCGGTAGCGCTGGAATGCAAAGTCCCACTCAAACTCGTTGCCATATTGTATTGCCGTGCAATAAACGATGCCGCGTATGTTTGGTGGTATACTAAGAAATTACCCCAAAAAAAATAAAAAATTGTAAATTAATCAAAAAATATTTCTTCAGACACTTCGCTCGCTACTTACGGATTGTTATTATCCGGATTGGGCACCTCAATCCAATTGTGAAAGTGGCGCTCGCTCTCTAAAATGCAGTCACGATGCCCCAAATGGCAAGCCATATTCAAAATTTCCACACGTTTGAATAATTTGAGCATATCTTCGCCCTCATCGGCATCATCTGTGAAATTATTTGGCGAAACATCTTTGTAGACGTTTTCCAGCAGATCCAAAAGATAGTTCTGCAACAAAAATTCGTGTAGTTTTGATATTAATTGAGAAAGTTAGGTTATGTGTGAGATTCTAAGACTAATTATTGCGATAAAAACAGAGTGAGAGGGCTTTTTGATACTCGAATTGGATAATATTGGTTCTTCAAGAACTATTTTAAGTTTTCGAGACAATATACTAATAGAATTTGATTTATTTATTCTAGTAATAACATTGAATTCCCTTAATAATTTTAGTGGGGGTACTGGCCTCTAGTCAGATTTAAATGCAAGTTCCTACCAGTTACATCAACAAGACTGTATGATGCCGACAAGATAGTCGGGTCCACGTAAGCAGAATGGACATGGATTTATAGTCGGCTATGAACTATACCTCGAAAACATTTTACTAAATCATTTCGGGGATTTTCTAGGCCGTTAAGTAAAAAAAAAATATGACTTGGTTGGATTAAGACCGTCAATACGACTTTTTAAAGGCTTGAGCAAATTTGTTTTTAGGCTCAAGAAAAAATATGTGTACTTTTGAAAACCTTAAACAACTGCTGACCGACGATGATTACTGGTGATCTAATTATGAGATATTTATTATCCTACCCAATGCTTTCACAACATTTTGCGTCGCGATATTCAGAACGAACAACTGTTTGAACTAACAAATTTGAACAAAAGTGAGTGAACAAAGAATTATGAGGGCATTTCGTACTTTTATAGTCGAGTTGGTGTCAACAGCTCAGTGTTTAGTACATTCAAACCCTAATGGAAATGAAAGCTGTCGATGTTGAATGCCAGTAATTTAAGTATATTTCTGATCTAGAAGGATTTATCATGAAATCTATATGCAATTCGCAGGTTATTTAAAGCAGGAGGAGTCCTGCGTTGCGCTATGACTTTCGGACGCAACCCACAAATAGTAGAAAAGACTCCTTATTACCTATCAAATCAACTCACCTTCAATATATCGTATTCTCCCTGATTCACCAACATTGAGTCGATGAAATTGAATGCCGTCATGGCTGCCTTCCAAGGCACATGATCCATTTCATGTTTGAGATAACGCGTTAGATTCAATGCCGTTTCGTAACTCAGATATGCACCGCGCGCCAAATTCATGGCGTCATCAATTAATTGTGCGCGATTCGCCGGACTAATACTTCTATATTTTTGCGACTGCATTAGATATGTTGTAATTGCTTTCCAATTATCGGCATCATAGTTGACGCGATAGTAACCGGTTTGTTGGATATTAAAAATGAACCATTTGGCCGTCGAAAGATTACGATCCTCAATTTCGTAAATTTCACTGCGCGGCACCCACGTTATCGGCCGTGTGTTTTTGAAATTCAATTCCCTTGAAGTGGTGTAAGTGATCGGTATCCACCAGAGTGGATTCTCATCATCTTCCGAGTCGCTAGCATCCGACTGATTTGAAAATATGAAACGTTGTTGTTCCATACGTATGGAATGTGTGTTTGTAGAGCGTGTGACGGTGAGTACAGGATAACCGATTTGTAAAGTCCACGTATCCATGATTTCTTTAACGGTGGTATTGCGGTCAAGCAAACCTGCGGAAATGGCTTCATTTGTTAGGAAGCGCCACAAGTCGTCCTGCTCGGCGGCAAGATAGGACCTGTGAGAGATGAAAGTTATTGAAGTTATACGAGAAAGTAGTACCAGGAACCTACATTTCTTTGAGATACTTGCTCAGACCTCGTCGAAAGACTTTAGAAGTTAAGAAATGGCTCATCATACGTATAATGGTCGAACCTTTTCCATAAGAGATACGATCGAAAATTTCAGAAATTTCATCGGGATTAAAGACCTCCACCGAAATTTTGTGCGATGATGACAGTGCATCTAATTGGAAAACATTTTGTAGTTCGCTAACCACAAATTGATCTTGAGTCTTCCAATCCGGATGAATGGCATCAACTGTTATGTATTCCATATAACTGGCGAACCCCTCATTTAGCCAAATATCCGACCACCAACTGGGTGTTACCAAATTGCCAAACCATTGATGGGCCAATTCGTGTCCAACAACACTGGCAATGCGTTGTTTGTTAGTTGTAGCGGAGACGCCTTCTTCAAAGAGCATTGTAGTCTCCCTTTAAGAGTGAAAGAGTGAGTGACTTATACTTAGATATTATTATTTTCCGCAATTCACCTGTAAGTGATCAGACCCCAATTCTCCATTCCACCTGCTTGAAAATCGGGTAGCGCTATCATATCGAGCTTTGGCAGTGGGAATGGCAAATCGAAATATTCTTCCAAGAATTTTAAAATTTTCGGACCAACACTTAGCGCATAGCTCGCCGATTGTATAGCGTCTTTTCGCGCCCATGCGGAGAAGTTGCCATCGGAAATATGCTCGAAGTCCGAAATAGCGTAGGCTACCAAGTATGTAGACATAGGTAGGCTTTCAGCAAATTGATCCCATACATAGTTCGAGAGAGACTCACTAGAAGTTTAAGGGAAATTTCTTCTAATATTAAATAATTTCATACTCTGCGTTACTTACTGTGGTTTTGTCCAAAGGATCGGCATGTTAGACACGGTGGTCATATTTCGTGGTCGTGCTATTTTCAGTGTGAAGTTCGCTTTCAACGAAGGCTCATCGAAGCAGGGAAACGCTCGTCTGGCATCAGTGGCTTGAAACTGTGTCGAGACCAGCCAACTGTAAGAAAATTAAGTAGGATTTTTATTTGAATATGCCTCTATTTATTTGTAGCCGAATTGGATGCGGAGCGCAAAGGGAGAGTTTGAATTTGTCGAAGTATTAGTAATATAATTTTTAGTGTCCCACGAATGCCAATCAATGTTTTTGTAATAGAACTTGAGTGAACTTTGACTTTTTTGAATTTTGATCTAGGGTGCAAGTTGGAATATACCTTTAACATCAGCTCTTTTTATAATAACGGAATGCCTCGAAGAAAGCAAAGCGTTATTAATAGCATGAACAAGAAACGCTTTTAAGGCATTATGTTGGAATATACAAATCTTATCTACAATATCAGCTTATACCATCGATTTTAGGATCCTCTTTATTAGATTGGATTGTAAGGTCACGGTAAATCGGTAGCATATTGGATTGCATGTTGTAATTATTATTGTAGCGTCAAAAAATAACGAGTTTAACTCGTATAAATCTGGCTATTTCCGACTTCCATATCTCTAAGTTGTACTTCCATTCAATTCATAATTAAAAGAAGTGAAAACAATTTAAAGAAGAAAGCCTAGTAATAATATTTTTCCCAACTTGGTCAACAATCCTCCATTTACTTTTTATACAAATTGATGTATCTTTTTTGGACTAGAGACTTGTCAGCCTTGTCAATATAACCTAACCTAAAATATCTACTTGTAAATCTGAACTAATGAAGATCTCTTTTTTTTTACCAACAAAACGCATTTAAAAATTTTTTATTACGCCATTTGTTCCAATTTCGTAAAATTTTGCTTGAGTTCGCTTGCTTTCGGTCATCTAAACTTACAAGAGCATATGGATGTGTGACTATTAATTGCGCCTTACCTGTCCTTAGTTCGGTCATATTAATTTGGCAGGCATACGCACTTGTACCATGCGCATAATTAGCAAATATAGCCGACTTACCGCTTTTCGTTGCCCACTTGATACGAACTACGATAGAAGCCCTGCAGATAGTCCTGTATTAGACCGCTGAACCGGATGCTTATCTCGTACACGCCACCCTTTATTAGTTTGTCATACAGTTCGATGATGAAGAATTGCTTGCTCTCGAGCATGTATTGTTTTCGTATCCTCAGCTCTACGCCATCAATTTCCGGTACATACCGAGCATGCTCTGCCAAAGCCGGCTGCAATGCTGACGTCGCCGCTGATTTGCCAATATGCCGCACGGACACATCGTTTTTGGTGATGTTCAACTCGATGGCATGCATGGTAATGTTATAGCAGTCCTCCAGTACAATCACTTGAATGTGTACCTCCCCTTCGAATGTGAAATTATTATTGAGTAGGTATGGCACAAGGGAAATATTATATTTCTGCGGCTTCATCGAATGTGGTAGGCGTACGTCACGTTCGTAGTGTGTTCGCGCTTTAGCTTCGTCACTTGTGCCGCTCGGCTTCAGTACATGCTTCTTTATCGTCGTACAAATGACATCCTCATCCGGCAACGGTGTAAGCTGCTGTTCACACGTTGCCACATTGTATATAATGAAACTGACCGCAAGTAGCGTGCATACAAAACAGGCGGCAATCAGAAAGAGTGTTGTACCTGAAAAGGTGTAACCACGACGCGTCGTGAACGTTGTGGTCGGCGGGGTATTCGTAAGTGTTGTGGTGGTACGATGATTATCCATATTGATATTTTCACGGACGTGTATGTCCTTAAGTACCATGATTTGTATTAATCTTCTAGTCGATTGATTTGTTGTTTAAGTTGATCTTTTCTTTTTAATAATTTATTTATACAAAATTGTAAAAAGTTGCGAATAACCAGTACTTAATTTGTGGTTCACCTATTCGCCATTATTAGTTAAATGTTCTCATAAAGTGTTGGCCATGAGGGAAAATCGTCAACCTACAATGTAATAAAAAACTTTCAGCAACAAGAAGAATCATCGGAAAGCTTTGAAATTTTAGGTTTATTAATGTTTATTATGAAGCTGTCTTAATTTGAAAAGGGAGGAAGATATTTTATGTAATTTAAATCTAAAGTAGATGAAAGTACGGCGTTGGGAGCTATATATATTGCAAGCAGAGCTATTAAAGAACCCATTTCTATAGAATATCTGTTGGCGACATGTTTCACAATTTCCTTAAATTTCAATTTGAACTCCCCTGTGTTCCTAACCTTTGAGAAATTCAACTCACTCACTATATTTCCTACTTTCTAGAGACATACTCAAAATTATCTTTTACTAGTGTAGAAAACAACATAAAGTTCTTTTGATTTCGTTATATGTTTCTCTGAACATATCAGTGCTTCTGTTATCTGTGTTACGCCACAAAACTGGTGTTTATTCCTCATTTAGATGTTTAGAATTCAAAACTACTTACAAACTCGGAGTTTACTAAACACAAAATTTAATTTAATTAGACTCTCCTTTAATTAATTTTGGAGATAAAATTTTGATAAAAAATTTGGCCAATTACTCATTGGACTTTTCGTAGAAAATATTAAATTAAAATTGTGGATTTAGAAATCTTTGGGTTCAGTATCTTAAGCACACAGTGAGAACATTTAAGAGCACCTTAAACTCGAGTTTGTAGCTCGATTACACAATAACACTATCGTATCATATTACTTGGTCCTTATGATATCGGGTCGAAACGTGAAAGTTAGTACTTCCTGCTAGCTCTTTTTGGAAAACTAAGCCTTTATAAATTTGAAATAAAAACATGTGGGGTACATACTTATAACTCTACAAAGAATACCTCTGAAGTGCGTACATGCCTTCATTGATAATAGCAACCATTGGTAAATAATATAAAATACGCAAGTATTTCCTCGGTCACTGTTCATCCAGGCATGAGAAAAGGGAATTCACTCTTTAAAAGTTCTTTCCAGATATCGTAAACCAATCTAACCTACAGGCTTTCTCATTGTCGACGTTGTTTGGCAATATTTCACGTGGTTTTGTGAGAAAACTGCTTTATATGGAAGATGTGATTATGAGAAAGGACTAACGTAGATAAAAGCGACAATTATAATTTAATTTGATATTGACCAAATAGCACCGATTTATGTGTTTAGAATTTCAAAAGATTATTTCACAATTTGAATGCTAAAAATTTTTTAATTACAGAAGATAATCGACACGCCAGGTTATGGCGCTAAGATAAAATCACTAAAAATAATAAAATAATTTAATTACAATTTGCTTCATGTTTATAGTAAAATTTTAACAAAATAGCAGAATTAAAAGTATGGGATTTTCTTTTAATTACATATGAGTATGTATATGTATAAAATTCATTACACCCATGAATGTCGCTACCCAGTAAATTATTTACAATGAACACTTAAAAAAACTATCAAGCACTATAATTTTATAAAAAAAATTTTAACAAATTGCTATTGTTCCCATTTAGTATAGGAGTACATGATGTCTTTGTCACATGTCATACATTCAACTAATTTACATTATAGTATGTAAGTGTTAAGAATTGCAAAAATAATTACATAGGTTAAGCGCTTTGAAACCCCTACAGGCATAACGTACCTTCAAACTCTAACTATACATATTATATTTAAAAATGTGTATGATCACTTAAGCGACCTTGATCATGACAAACATGAGTTGCCTCTCATTTTCGCGTAAATATGTGAAATATTAGACGACTACGCCTTGTTCCGATGAATATGGTATTGAAAGTCAAAACGAATGGTTTGACAGCTGTCAAACTGTACTAAACTATTAATAGTACTAAATTATTAATAATATATTTTGGCCACCCATCGAAGTTTACGTCGGTTTCGGAATTATGTCGATAATCAAACTGAACATTAGCTGGCAATTAGAAAATGTTGTATTTTTCAATCTCTCATATATGATACCACTTAATACCTATGCCAACATTCCTTCTAATGGTTTAAGGCCAGTGTTACTTCTATGGTTGTAAGTTTTCATCCTTTCACGGGTCTTCTAAGTTCTTGAAAAAATGAAAATTGCAGTTGATTTTGTTATCATTGTTGTCAAGTTGATTTTGGTATAATTTTTGGCCAATAAATAATGCACAAACAACGGTGAGTGCGACAGTTCTACCGATCGATCTAAGCGCTTTAGAAACAATTTTCTCCAAATAGGTCTCATGCTCAAGATATATTCACACTTCACTTCTTCAACGTTTACACCAGTTGTAGACGTCCTTAACATCTTCGCAATAATCTTCGGAGAGCATGTGACATTTATAAACATTTTCTTTCACTTAAGGTGGAGCCATTTAATTTCATTTTCTCTTTCTTTATCATCCTTTTTTTCAGCAACAAAAATTGTCTAACTTTCTACTTATTTTCAATCTTTTATTGCCTTGTACAAAAGCACGAAGAGTACTATTGAAACCGTATATTTATGATCATCATTTGAAATTTGAATGTATGTACCCGAAGAATTTGGTAATAAACCTCACTTTTTTCAAAGAAATTTTAAAAAATGAAAAGATCATCTTTATATAATCTTTATATCAAATTACTTACATATTTTTCTTCATTTCTGTTGAATTCTTAAAATATAGAGAGAGAAAAGTTTGGGCTAAAAACACTCTCGGATGCCTTCACTTCAATGCCTCACTCTTTAGCAAATTTCTCAATCTTTAGCAAAGTTAGAGCATCAATAATGATAAACACAGAGAATGCGACAGTCTCGTTTCGTTACTTTTTCTGAGAGTGTTTGACAGCAAAATACATCAGTTCGTTCGTGACGTCATGAACGGGAGGAGAGAAAGGTTTTTTTACAATTACTTTGCAAGTTTGACAGCTCTTTTCATTTATGGCGTAGGGTGCCTTGACTCTATACTCTTAATAGATTCGTAGATTGTAAATTCTAGTCAGATTTCTGAAAACTCATACTGTCAACCAGTATTTCATACTAAACCTCGATCTTTTCTTTTTCAATATCTCCCCCTCTCTCTTTAGTGATAACTTCTGAGTACTCCGTTCAAAATTCTTCAAACTCTTATTCCTTCTATTGGGTTTTATTTTAGAATATAAGGTTTCAAGCTTTACTGAATACATACAGAATTATATACAAATATGTACACAGTATAACCAAGTATAGATTTGATTCTACCATCAAACATGTTTATGTAAATTGTAAATACTGCAAGTAAATTATTCGCACGCACGTACTTTAGCACATAAAATGTTTGTCTGTATTGGCGTACATTTGTATGCACTTGTCAATGCATTTTAATCAGCATTTCATTATATAATTAGGCATAGATATGTAAGTGTATACACATAAGTACATGCGTACATTTTTATTGCTAACGAAAATTATGAATGAATATGAAAAAGCGACCGCTTTGCATTGTCGTATATAGAATGAATGTACATACATACAAATATGTGTATATTTGTATGTGTACTTTAGTACTTTCTGGCGTTATTAATCAACATGGTATGACTTTGACCCAACGCTTAATTGGACATATCCCATTGAATGTCGACTTAGACGTCATATTTAAACACATACATACATACACGCATACATATACACATATGGCACATTTATGTGCCATATTCCTTATACTTAGCTAATTGATCCAATTAACAGGCCTGACATTTAGTACAGAAATTAAATTACTCATCTAGTCATCACCCTGTCGCACTTAGCATTCCAAATTCTAAATAAATAATGCATATTCATAAGAGAGTATAATTAGCTTCAGTTATTATTTGTTATTTATTTTAACTACATGAATAGCTGCAAACGATTAAATATTTGCTCGACGACGTGAAAATGACGCACGAGAGTTCACACTCGATGTCACTAAATTCACTTAACAACTTGATCGGGCCACTCTCTCACGCCAATAGTTTGTTGGCAATCGCTGATCGCTGATCGCTGATCGCGTGTTGCGATTAAAACCTAGGCGGTAAGGTGAAAGTATGTTTGATATGTATGTTGATGTCAATTCAATATCATTAAACAAATGCCAAAATAATTACTTAGTGTTTTTCGAAAGCGGGAAGGAGTACTACCTAGGTATAGAAAAAAACTTTAATTCACCCTACGTACTATTATCATTATTATTTTTTATTTTGGGATGTGCTGTTACTCCTTGGCACAGATTTGGGTTTTGGTTTTCTACGAAAACCCTAAAAAATATTCCGTAAAATTGTTTTCTAGAATATTTTAAAACTCCAAGTTTAATTTTTAATTGGTTTCTTGGAGTTCGGCTCAAAACGATCTACTTAAGTGAGAGCTTATGGGTTAACATCTTGCCTAAATAGATTAATTATTAAATTCGAATTGTTTTCGAATCATCAAACTGTTTTCCTATAATGCCGTTATATAATATTACAAGTAATTGCGCTAAAGCAACCCTAAAATATAATTGTTCATTTAATTAAGTGCGGGAAAAAGTATTTGTATTAGCACACCGCTTTAACCGCAGTTCGTGACAAAACTAAAGGATATGAAAATCAGTTTTAAATTAGTTTGCTCGCAGAACTAAATAAGCGTATTGAGTTTCTTCATGCTCTTCCTGCAGGAACTTTCATTGAACTTGTGTGGCATGTAAATATTAACCACACGAGTGTACTTTTCCACATAAAAAGTTGCTTATGGTTGCTAAGTCTGGGTTCAGGCGTGAAAACTTTTGTGATATTCCCATTCAGTTCATACAAGCAACTCGAGTGGCGAAATTTCCTTTCTCATCATATTCTTAAATTCATGTACGCTTCAATTTGTGGCATACAAAAATATTTTTCTTTAACTTATTTTTCATTAAACATATTGTAACTATTACTCGAACTCGACGAACAACCTCGTCGCCCCATTGCCTACAAACTATAAGTTGCGGCAACAAAACTCTTCGTTTATGAACTCGCACTAAATGCTTTGAAGGACTAAGCGTATTTGTATGTGAATATCGATTTCATCTATGGCAAGCCGGATTTTTTTTTATTTTTTGATCAGGCTTAAGTACAAGCGGATGAGACTTCTTGGTTTTATGTATGTATACAAATATGTGCGTATATAATTTCTGTATGAGGGTTGATTTCACTTCGCACCAAATGCAATATTCTATAATAATATGTTATTTATAATAAAAAAAAAAGTTTTTACAAGCCAAATTTCTTAGAATGTTTTATATGTGCATATGTACTTTCGCAATCTGCTTGACACACACACTCAGATGCAGTAGATACTAAAAATGAAAAAAAGAGGTTACAAAAATTTTCGAATATTTAGCCAACAGTGTCAACAAATCCCTGTTATCAACATAGCGTACACATAATCCCTTGAAATAACCCCTTTTACGATTTAGCAGACTGCCCGCAGCAATGAATCGAATGTCACCAATGTCAGATGTAAACTACACCCATACTCACATACATATGTATGTACATATGAACATAGTGATATGCATATCCTTGTGATTTGCAGTGAAAACGGAAGTATACGGTAACATGTGAGCTTACGGCGAAATTTGTTGTAGTTGAGAAGTGAAAGCGTTTGATGCGTTAAATTCTGTGTGCATTATTGTAAACTTAAGCACAGTCATACATAGTTACATACATATGTACAAAAAAATTATTGTTAACACCAAAATATATTTGGACTGTACAGTATGTGCAAACATATTTTTATTCCTTGTGCCTATGTGCAAACAAATTTTAAACTTCTAGGACCAAAAAGTACAAAAATCACTGTACTGTTATTTCATAAAATTTAAAATTTTTAGTACTGTGTACCGTAAGTCGTTTGCATAATCATATTTAATTTTAACTTCATTATAATCATTTAATTTTCATTCAAAGTAGTGCGAGTGTACAAGGTCGGCTTTGTTTACATTTGACTGTAAATGGGTCACCATATGGTTTGAAAGTAGTCTGTATTACAATTTTTTATCTAGTCTGCCATATATACGGATGAACATTTATTCAAAGCCCGGGTAAATATACTTGTATAAGTATATACATTCAAATAATCGATTGTTCGTATAAAAAAAAAAAAATAATTTATATGTCGTTTGTTTAAACTTTTATATGCCTCTCCCATATAACGGTGTTGTATAAATTTAGTAAAAGTGCGATAATTTTCAAAGAAATAGTGCCAATGCTGGATAATATTTTAATTTTACATTTCTCAGGCATGGCACTGTCATTTTTAAGTGAATTTTCATACCTGACCTGTTTCAATCAAATTTTTGTCATTCCCCTGACACCCTTTTACGCCAACGTACATATGGTCAAAATCGGGGCGCAAGCTCGCCAGCCTTCCACTAACTTTGTAATTGAAGAGCATCAATAGAGATGTCGATCTAAAGCTTAGCTCTTATAAAACTACAGGTTTTTGGCAACTCTGGTTTAAAAATGAATGAAGTCAGTTAATAGTATGAGGACCTCCGTCCTTCCAGTTAAGATATCTTAATAAATTTATATAAGAATGTTCCCAGTGTATTTTGTGGTTTGGTAGCATATCTTTACGCAGTTCGCATCCACCTAATATACTGATTTCTGTATTTATAGACTTCAAAGTGCATATATTGGAAAGGCATAATTAAAGCATTTCAGTGACAAAAGCTTAAATTTTAAAGCATATCCATGCTTATTAAAATGATCACAATGAGTTGTCTCTCTTGCTGCAGAAGCTAAAAACATTACCCGAACAAATTTGCGGAATACTGCCGAGTTGGCCGTGTTTGGCCGGATAAAAATTCGGGTTCGATCTTGTTACGTAAACATAACTGTCGTTGGAATGCTGTCGCCGAATGACAAATATTTATTGCCGAAGCTACATTTTCTACTAAAAATTACAAACAACTCCAAATATTTCATAATTCGTAAATTCTTGTCGTGGGCCAGAGTAAATTAATTTCGATCTGATCAAACCCTTTTATAAGCCGACTCCATCTGCTATTAAACCCCTTATAGCCTTACTACTTATTAATAATTTTCAGTGGATCTCTAAATTCGCATTCTCTATTATTCGCATTAAGTTTTCTGTCTATCATGAAAAATACAAAAAGCCTTTGGCAACTACTGGTGTTCTGGCATCACTCACTACTCGTATTTACAAATAGTTTTAGTCTATCAGTTATCCTTGAATTGAAACGTCGTGCGTCAAAGAACTGTCAAAAGTTCTCATGGTCATACAATTTGTATTAAGCATCCGTCTATAATGGAACGTTTACCAAAAATTTCACAGTGTTTTGCGGTTAGTAGTCGATTGCAAAAGACAGAAATGCAGTGAAAAAGAAATTGCAAAAATTGTGAAAATTCTATGCATATATTTATTTGGAATATATGGATGAATGTATTGCATATTTCTGTAAAACACTACTTTCGCAACTTTAATATTTCTATTTCAATAAGTCTTATAAAATAAAATTAACTTCGAAAATATGGCAGATCGTGAATATTTTAACGTGTTTACTTGGTTTGTAAAGCGCAACATTTGACGCTTAAGCAAAAGGAGTGTTGTAAAATTGACCTGAGTTTAGAATAAAAAAGTATCCATAATTCACATAATTTACACAATAATTTGGAAATACTATTTCTTGGCCTTACCTATCAGTCCAATGATTTGTATATCACAGACCACAAGGCTAGACCTGTGTTAGAAGAATTACATATGTAGGCCCTGAGTACAGAAGAATAAGAATTGAACTTGATAAGATTACATTATTTCGATAAAAAAAAACCGCTTATACCGAAGGGTAAAAATAACAAAATTAAGACTGCGAAACACATATTTTATATAACTGGATATATGACTGCAATGGCAACCCTGCCCATGAATGAAGAATTCAGAAAAAGTAGTGATAGCGTCTTGTACCATACATTACTCAGTATTTAATGTTCTCCTTAGCAGATAATTTGAATTTTTTGTACACAGGGTGACACAAAAGTAAATAAAATTTTTTTAAACTTGAAACAGTCGGTAAAAAAACACTTATTGTCAATTGGGCAAGGAGTGTTATAAGAAAGATATTCCTTTTTCAGTGAGCCCCTCGTAACACACACTCATATCTAATGTTTTTTTCGGGTGATACAGTAAAAGTAAAAAATTTCAATGGCAATCCATCCGGTTTACTTCTTTGACAATTAAAGTAACATATACTCAAGTGAGGAAAAAATATATTTTCAAGTTGCGTATACGCCATGGGCATCGAACCAGCTAACTAACCTCTTTTTAACTAGCCAGCACGGCCGACTCGTACCATTTGAGTGGAAATCTTTGTGTTGTGAAAGTAATATTTCGCAAACTCATTAGCACAAATAAAGTATGTTTGTATAAGCTTTAAAATATTTTACTATTTATATGTAATGCATCTAGCGCTGCAGAAATTCCTAACAACAAATGTGGCATGAATATGTGTAAGCAATTCGAGAAACGATCGAAAACAACAGCAAATTGCTTCATTTCCATTCATTGATGCCTCATTGAGAATTTTGATACAGAATGCAAAGTATGTGAATGCGAATGTACATGTGCAGCTATGCGTGGGCGTGTATGTGTTTGCGCGATTAACGCTGCTTGCATAGTAAAGAGTGCATGCATACATATTGGCAATTGTTTTTGTTTTGATAGCAATTGCTGCAGCGGACACTAGACAACTTTTAGCCATAGGTCAGCATCTCAGGCACGAAATCTGCACACATACATATATGCGTACATACACATGCCACATTTGGCTGCTGAAGTTGCACGGCACTGTGTGCTCAGGCACTTTTCCCCCCCATACATAACACACACATGCACACGCATAGGCACATAGCACCAATGTCAACGTTCAAAATCACGCAATATACATACATACATACATAAGTGTAGCCGTGTATCCGTGTATGTGTATGTGTCCCTGATTATTAGTACACATCACATCGTGGCCATTATCGTTTATTGTTATAAAACATCGATGTATAATCCAACTAATGGGCAGCTAAATTCATCAGCACCCTCGATTGAATTGAAAACTTTCCCACCAATTTCATGACATTGGCACACGCATCGCATCGCATCACTTCAAACTTCGTTCGCAACGTTGACAGTTTGTATTAAAATGTACACATGTTTGTGTTGGTCGGTTGCTTGAATGTTGCAAATATTTATGCCAACGCATTTGGGAGAGACGCCCGTTAAAATGGATGGCGCACGTTTCGAATTATGTACATATCCATGCATACATATGTACATACATATATACGCGTTTATGTGCATGCTTATGTCTACACATCTGTATGTTTGTATGCAAGCATAGGAGAATCCATAAATTCAATCAGAAGAAGACGAAGAAGAAGTCAAGGCGCCTCAGTGGAATTTTGAACAGTTTCCCTTTGGCTTTAAGGCAAAGCAAATATGCGCTCTCTCAGGAAATAGCTGTTGTATGCTACCAAGTTAGATTCATTACTTTATTGTAGACCTTGTAATTTTCAGGAAAATCTGTCTTTATGGATTAGGCCAGTCTGGTGGTTTCAAAAAGTCGACAATTTATTTTTTTGGCTTAACGTACGTTTTACGGTCTTAAAAACATTACATCATTCAATTGCTAGAATAACAAAAAATTTTCTCCAGTCCAATTTGTTGTAGTGTCACAGCGTTTGGGTCAGTCAGCGTCAGCACGTTACATTTTAAAAGCACTTTTTTCTCGGAACTGCATTTTTCAAATCGGTCGACAAAGGTACTCGGAGATTATCTCACGTATATATTTGAAAATTTAACTGCATTTTCACAGGAACTTTATGTAGTAAACTACGTGCTGCTTTTTATTATTATAGCATGTTTTTTATAAACAAGTTCCCAGAATCACTGTCGCCCGTTGAGGCCTTCCTGAAAATGGTGATTCCAAAGATTGGCCCAGTAGCCGCCACTTTGTATTAAAATGTCAATTAAAAACTATTTCTGTACACTCAATAAAGCCTGAAAGGGAGATATTCAGTTGCTTTTTTCTTACTCTCAGTATAAATTGTCAAAGTTAGAATTCTTTAAGGCCTCTAGATTGGCCCAATCCCTTAAGATTTACTTGAAGATCTAAATGTTGTAGACACCGAAGAGAAGAAATTGAGAGCATTCTTTGAGCCTATAAAAGTAAACTGAAGAACTCTTAGAGCTTAAGTATGTGTAAACAGCGCTCACTCTCATAAGAGAATTGAAATTATATTATAATTAATATAAGACTTATATTGGGGTTTAAATGGTCTTGATGGGCTCACTGATGTGATGATTGCATGAAATGCCAATTTGGGATTAATTAGGATGCCAAAGCCATTATTCTGAACGTTGTAAAGAATAGAACCCTGAGACATTTGCCAGACCTGCGCTAGTTACTGTAAGGTTCTAAGAGATTATAGGATGCCTGAAATCATTAGAAGGCCCATTGGCTTAGTCGATATTACTTTCTATATAATGGAAGCCATTTAGAAATGCATTAACATTTCATAAAAATATTTTCAAAGCCTTTGGTTGTGATGCCTTTTCAGTAGAATAAACATATGTAGGTTAGGAAAACCTAGAGTAAATCATACAGTAGTAGTAAATAAGGAGAGGCTTGTTCGATTTACTAGTTTAGAATAAATTTCGAATTTAATATATGTATGCAGATCTCCGATGCGAAGATTTATAGCTTGCATAGCACCAAGTAACTTTTCCAAAATTTTGAGATTTTAATAAAAAACAGGAAGAATTCCAATCACCAAGTGGCAATCAAAGTACAACCAGGAATTGGTATTAACATACATACATGTGTATATAGTATAGATGTACATAGTATGTATATACGAAAGATTCAAAAGATTATGGTCAAAGCCATAACGCCTTAAAGCGAAATTTTCTTTTTTATGCAATTAAATTAAATACAAAATTAAGATGAAAATATAAGAATTGATAAGCAATCGAATTCAAGTAGAATGAAATATGTGAAACTTTTGCATTACTTAGGCTACAAATTACATATGTATATATAAGTGCACTTGTACAAGATAAATAAATATTGAAACGAGAAGCTTTTCGAGATCAATTAGTGAAAACGAGCCATTTCAAATACATTTCACTTTTTGTTTACCATTTAATAGCTGTGCAAGTATTTAAACTCCATGCAAATAAACAAACGCAAAGGCATTAAATCCTTTTATAAGGCAGAGCCAGATATTTGTATATACAAATGCAAGTAATCACCGTTGAGTTTATTTATTTATTTTATTTGATTTTTATTGATTAAAAATCGAAATGCTTTGTTTTTTTTTTCAATAAGCAATCATAGCCGGCACATTTAGATTCATAAAAAAAAATATGGAAAATCATGTGTGTGTATACATGTATGTACCGTAATTAATAATACACTTGTGAATCCATTAATATGGGCAATTTATTGTTTTTTCTGCTTTATTTGGTGTAGCGGTTTGCGTCACGAGCACGAGCTGATGAGCGCCGGCTTCCCAACGGTTGAGCGGTGATTACTCGGCGAGCATACAACTACTTAGGCTACTTAAAACGCTGCCTGAAAAAAATTTACTCAAAGTAGATAGAAATAAACATATATAAACATATATGTATATATGTAAATATGTATGTTTTAACGGACATGTGCTTCATTGTTTGCATACAAGCAATTAAAATTGACATAGTGAATTGATTGCCTCCCTGTCGCAAGAGGCGACTAAAATCCACAAAATGCACTGCATTTGAAATAGACTTTGCTCCAAAATAGGCTTAGGCATGTCAGAAGTAGTGCTATATTACTTAGCTTGAACTGAGTTTATAACACTTTAAATGTATTATGCACACACTTAAAGAGGCATTTGAGTTCAAGCTACAAATGCCACCAGTCGGAGTTGAATGGGTAACTCAACTGGAAGTAGCCTAGGCTACAAGGTCTGACCGGAGACTTTAATCTGGTGCCACGGGGAGTAGAAGCCCGGTGGAGTTGCTTGCCGCTCCATCCTGCTCATTGCGGTGGGCCCTTCGGAGAGTATCGTGGTGGCTGTGGTTTAATACCTGAATGCGGGTAGAACTGTCCGGGGCGGTACAGTTCAGTGTGGAGTTGCATAGCAACCGGGTGTCGGACCCATAGTACGGCAGAGGTTTTAGGTAGGCCTCGAGCCCTACCAAGGTGGTTATTGTGTCCATTCCACAATGCCGATCGGTACCGATAGTTTTAGCAAAAAGCTATTACTAACGGGGCGCTGATCAACGCTTGTGCTTTTGAACACCGTGGAGTTGGGCTGTACAACGGCAGGTACCCACGTAAAGCACATCGTTCACTGTATGTATGCCCGTTGGATGCACTCGTCACCTTTGGACATAGGCTTTGGCGTTTGTTCGCAGAGTTTATTATGCATTACTTCATATAGTAAGCATGACTGAAAGCTCCAGCACTTAGTAGCGACTAATAAGTCAATATTCTATACTAAAATACATTTCAAGAAACTACCAAACTACCAGAAAGTGATACCAGGTAACATCGAAATTTTTCATAATAATGGTCCACAAATCTAAATTAGGGGAAGATCACTTCTTTAATCTGCGAAACGGAGTGGTCTTGATTAGAAGTTTATCATTATTTCAGCATTCCATCCTAGTGAATGGAGCAAGCACTGAGCGAGGATAAGGTGAAATATATTCCGTCATCGAAAAAGAGTTACCGTATACGAGTCTTGATCCATACGTCACTGTTATTGTTATGTTGCTTAGAATATTGGGTTTGAGAGGTTAAGTCTTCTTTTGATATACAGCAATACAATTCTATAAGTCTCTCATATGGCTCACCTTATTTGGTAGATAACCAGTGTGGGGTTATAAATATATACACCGTCGAAGGATTTATGAGTTTTTGTGCATTAGAAGGATGAATATCGCATACTAAGTTGAAAACTCTATGAAGACATTGCCAAAATTTAGTGAACAAATACTGCTGTTCCCGTCGAATGTATGAAAATAGCTCAGCTTTAAAAGTTCTTAATTTTGGTACCAGTTAGTGATAGATGAGAGAGACCAAGTGGTGGACAGACTAGATTTCATATTGTGTCGGACATCATGTTGTGTCCAACATCGCTTCGGAAGAAGAATAAAATTATAGAATAAGCACATGATGAAATAACAAGTGTAACATTTCGGGTTTCTGGAAACATTGTATTTTGAGTGGAGAGCATAATTTGCATAGAAAAGGCAAGTACTTTAGGTCAAAGTCTATTTGAAAAATAGGTGAGGATGATGGCGGTCTAAGATAATGTTAATAAATCGCTAAATGTTCCCAAAATCGCTTCGTTATTTCAAATTCATTATGTCACATTTTCGTCATATTGCATTGCGTTTGATTGCATAATTTGCCATAAAGGAATGTAGAATGAAATTACGCGCCAATCTCAGTACTATAAAAAGAACTTGTTTACCCAATTTTATATCTGTATGAAATATTTCTGGAATTCCACCCATGTAATGCTTAATTTAGCACAGCCATACTAACCGTAAATTTGCGGTTGACCAATGGACCGCATCATGAGAAAGCAAATGGTCAAGTAATTGTGTCATTTAGAATGTTTACTTTTATCTTTCGCACCGTATGTCTGCCGATTTCATTCACAGTTACTCCCAGCTACCCCCTGACCGCTGTCAACACATTGATTTGCAAGATGAAATTATCAGTTTTATTACGACTAGAGTGTGAATTATTTATGCGTACACACACACACACAAACACACAAATATAGAAATACACATAATGTACATAGTATTCATAAGTAGACGGCAAAAGGAGAATAATGAAATCTTTATATTATGAGTAATGTCAAATTTCTTCATATTTCGTGGTTTGCTCGCACGAATTTCAATGGATTTTTTTTTTTTTAGAAAAGCACCCAATTCGACTTTATATATGTCGGTTTTTTTTTTTGCGAACTAAAAGGAAAATATTTAAATGTGATTTATATTACAAGACTAGAGTTATATACATCGAAATTAGATTGAAATTAAATTTGTACTATCTAGCCTACAGAGAGTGAGTGTTATTGTGCTCCTCAATAAGCAAAAGTGGCGATATCCACATCGGTGTCTTTCGAACACATTCACAAAGAGGTGCATGTATAGCATGTTTTTTATGCATAAATATTTCGCTAGCACACGTCGAAAACAAATAACAATCGCATGTGTTTAAGCTAGTAAAGAGGCGTTAACACGGTGTGTCGAATTGTGGTTAATATGCATTGTTATTACTTTGCTACGAGAGAAATTTCACGTTCATCAGCGAGATGTATTGCAAAGGGTTCATATTTTTCTTCTTCTTATATTTCATATTTCTAAGCTAAAAATGGAAAATGAACATTGTACGCTGGATTTTGTTAAATTTTATTTCAAAATATTCAATATACTTCGATCTTCGTTTGTAAATTTTTCAAAGCATTATACGTAGTTTGATTGACGCAACTCTACAAGTAGCATTTCGAGAGCATCAGCCGCTTCTTCTGGATCTTCTGGATGCTCATAATTTTGCCTTGATGTGAGCTAAGATAAATGAATTCTTTTGTCAAAATTACTGAATGAGATCTCAAATATTTTTGATGAATCATAGATTGCACCAGAACACTTGTGGCAAATAAAAAGTTATGCAATCCCCCAGAAAGAAACGTTTTATGAACTGTTACTGTTATGTCATGGTATCCACATTACTTTTATTGTGCGATTATTATATATACGACTCTTTTCGAAAGCGAACCGCTTTTATAGGGTTTGACTCATCTTGAGACATTTTCTTACATCAAATGACCTCAAATTTTACTGTGTACTTATTTTCCTGCAGTTGGTTATGCAAAACCTTATTGAGACATGTCATACTACTAACTCAAACTCAAGGTATGTGAGTTGCCGATGTTGTTCACTTATTTCGCATACACAAACGATATTTTCTGAAACAACAAAGAATTTTAGGCGACACTAATGTAGCTCATTTGTGAGCGAATAGCGATAACTAGACATTTTGTTGTACACGTTTTTATGAGAGAAAAGGAAATTCACTAATCAAAAAGAGGATAGCGCCTAGGAGTAACCGAGAGCAGAAATATAATTATTCAAACTCGAAATTTCTTAAACAAATAAGCAGCGCGATTTTTATAAAGTGACAGATGTGAGAGATGTGAGAGAGATTTTTATACTCAGAGTGTGATTTTTATGAAGAGAGAGTTGCAAAATAAAATCTATAAAAAGTCTTTGAAGAGAACACACAGCCGGCAATTTTAAAGTCACCTAAAAAGATCAGTTGGATGCCAGTAAAAAGTATTGCATATAGCTAGGCGCACAACCAATTAAAAGTGAATTAGCTAACTGATTAGGAACTCCTACTATAATGCGCAACTGAGCCAAGAAATGCAAAATTTTTCAAATTCGAAATAAAATCATTCGAATTTGCATTCACGAAATATTATTTGGCACAACACTGACAAGTCAAAATGCGGCACAGTATATCCAGACGTAATAGCTATATGTGTAGATATGTATGTGCGCCACATGTATGCGGATATTTTCTTCCACGAATTCGTTGACACCGCCACTCGTGTAATATTTTGATTTTATTTTATTTAATTTTGTTTTGTATTTATTTTTTTCTTTCTTCTTCTCCGACGAGTTTCTTGTCTTGGCGCAACGCACCGCGTTGGCGGCCGACGTTTAGATAGAGAGCGCTGCTACTCATAAATTTGTCATTTTAATTCACACATATGTTCTAATTGAGTTTTCGGTGTAGTTTGGGGCGTTTTGTTTCATTTACTTTGGTGGACCCGCAGAGAAGCCATGCTTGCAAATTGGACCCACTTACATACAAACATACCTACATAAATACGACCGAAGGTGGGTACTTGGACACAGTGATGTGTTGACTGTGTGTCAGCTTAACTCGTACTAAATGGAATTATCAGTACAAATATATACGGAATATATCTTTATGTAACTATTTACCTATTGTTTATTAGTGTACGTATTAACAAATCGGTCAGTAATTCATCAGTACCGTTTTTTTTTAATTTTTTTTACTCTCGCAACATGTTGCTACAGAGTATATTAGTTTTGTTCACCTAACGGTTGTTCGTAATACCTAGAACTAAACGAGTTAGATATAGACATATGTATATATATAAATGATCAGGATGAAAAGATGATTTGAAAACCGTGTTCTGACACCGTGAGACGGTTGGTATTGCAGATGGGTGTAATTGGATATCTGCCACGCCCACAAAACGCCATTAATCGAAAACTGATAAAGTGCTATAACCACGCAGCAAATTAAGATATAAACGTGTTATTTGGAATAGAGGATACTAGCAGGGTGGGGCATCTGTGGGAAAAAGCTTTTGTAAAAGTGCCGTTAAGGCTTTTTGAATAAAATTTGCTCCGAGTAAGTTCTTCTAGCTTCTCCTCATATACTGAGAAAACGAGTGAAAGCGGATAATAATCACGCCCACCTCCCATACTAAAAGTATGTTGAAAACTACTAAAACTGCGTTAACTCACTGAAAGAAAGTGTAAGAAATATTAAATCTTGCAGTGGATATGATACGGAAGGGTTGCATAGGAATCTGTGTAAAGTTCTGGTGATGGGCATGGCACCGTCCACTTTTAGGAAAATCCCATATCTCAAGAACGCCTTAACCGATTTCAACAAACTGTGGTGTGTAACATTATATTTGCATTTTTATGGCACACTGTGGACGAAACAAATGGATAAAAACCACGCCTACTTCTCATATAACACAATTTTAAGTTTCATCTGATGCTTTCACTTTAAAGTTGATAAATCGAGCAGCAATTAAGATATTGGAATAAAGCTTTTCACGAATAGTACGTTCAAGTAATGCCATCTCATGCGTAAAAATATACGAAACCGGATTATAACTTTTCAAGCCACCACATACCCAAAATTAGAACCTCAGTGTCTCCATCTGACTTTTTATCGAAAATATCGGTAAATCTGCAAGATATTGTAATGAAATTGGAGAATTATCTTTCCATAATAATAGTGTGCTCTTGTGTCAAAAATGGTGAAAATCGGGTAAATACTTTCCATAGCCCCCATATACCTAATATAAGGATTTTCAACCTCTGGGTAGACTTTATACCATATATTTCGGTCAATATGTAAGATATCTTAGCAAATTTAAGTGAACGTGTAATATCGAATATACCATAGATTACTGCCGAAAATGTGTGAAATCGGTCTACGAATTATCCCAGCTCCCATATACTACATATAATGATTTTCGCTATTCTAGCAGACCTTTCAGTAAACCTTCACAAAATTGCGTGAAAACGTGTTCCCTAATATACTTGAATAATGAAAAGAGTTAACGTGATCAGTGCAGATCTTCCTCTATCCCAAAAATGCGCGATGTAAGAATTCCCGACTTTCCACCTGACTTTAAACCGTTTATGTTGGTCAATATGTGTGATATTTTAATGAAATTAAGTGTATATGTTTTCTTAAACACAATGTGATTTCGCTCTAAATATGAAAGAAATCGGTCTAGACCATGGTCTAAGCCCCTTATTCGAAATGTTATGATATCCTTTTCTCTGGTTGACTTTTTCTTCATGTATCTAATATATTTATTAAACCACTTTGGTTGAGTTTATATCACTCTTGAGTTAATTTGATAGATTTTAATATAAATATCTCTGACACGAAACATAATATACCAACGAAAGTAAATGAGTGTATGATCTGTAATATAAGTTAATAAGATACCAAATTTGATTGCAATCCATTGTCAATTTCGTCGAATAATGAATGTTGAATCCTTCCGCAACATTTTTTAATATAAAGTTATGCCAGCACCTGAAATCATTTCTCCGCCTCTGATCTTTGCACATTGCGAGGATATAAAATGTTCGGTTACACCCGAACTTAGCTCTTCTTACTTGTTTTTTTCTGTTTTTTTTTTTGTATATTTTCAATTTATTTTAACTTCTTCTTCACTTATTTGTTTATTTATTTGTTTATTAAACCGTAAGTGGTGCTAAAAAGGTATTTCTGGAAATGTTAATAGATTGAGATGCGCATAATTTGCATGGTTCAATTACCCAGTGAGCAAATATTGTTGAATTTCTTTTACAATAATAATATATTATAGTACATATGACGGTATGTGTCCTTACGATTCCGTGTTTCGAACCCAAATACAGTTAGATATTTCAATAAATTTGACCTGTACCCCTAAAAATCCAATTTAACATAGGTTATAGGCCACAAACAGGCAGAATTATGAACTTAGTTAAAAGGAAACTAATGAAAATTTGAATTTCTTTAATACATCATTGTTCAAAACTGAAATAACCGTAAGTAATACATAAAAAATTGATCTGAATTTATGGAATATCCATTCATCACCCAACTTCGATTAAATATAACATATGAGAACGATCATAATCATTATCTATTGCACTAATTGAAATCGAATCGAATATGTAAGCTGGAGCCGATGAGTCTACTGGCACAGTTGGTCCAGACAATGATGTTGATAATAAGGTTATATATGTGGTTATTCTCTGTTTATATATCATCTTGTGTTCAAGATTTCTTTGTAATTTATTGATTACTTCGGCTAATTATGAGATATTTATACCATTTTTTTGGAAAGCCTGATATTTTCAGTATCAGGGCTCATTATAAAGGATTTTGACATCGTGTCAAAAGCAGTGTAAATAAGTTCCCAACAAAGGGGAAGAGAGGCAATCCTTCTACACATCGCATTGGGATCATCACGCTTTCGTATGCTCGTAATCAAGTATAAAGACCGTAGTCAAGCGTTAGCTCTACAATGTATTAGATCTGTTGTAATTATTTTCCTTTAAGTTGATTTCTTACTTAATTAACTTGCATTCTAATCTATAGCCGGAAATGTGTAACATCCCTCCTTGAAAAAGCTGATCTTCTTTCTAAAAAGTGGCACACATTTTAGACATGAAGCATTTCTCTATTTAACAGCCTTTTAAACTACAATATGGAAGATTAAAAAGCCCTTAGTCACAAAGCACTTTAGGTAATGAAGACCGCCGCTTTAATTAGGAAGCTCCATTGTCTGGTTATAATGATCAAATTGAAATTTGTTTTAATAATTTATTCACACAACTGTAAACAAGCTACAGAAAAGGTGTTGTAAATTAACAGTTTTGACGCTAACTGCTTATTTGACGCTCACATAGTGCATGCAATTAACGTTTTTTTTTTTTTTATAACCGAATACATATATACTTACATTTATATATATAATATATACGAGATTTTGTTAAAGTTTTCTTTCTTCGCTATTGTTAATTGGTCCAATCCATCGACCCACGAAAACTGCTTATAATTAGTAATAGTATTTACAATTAGTACATATGTATTAAACAAATCGAATGTCTACCAGCGGCTGGACAATCGTAAATTTCGTTGTTTATTACACAGTTTAAAGCGCTAAAAAGCCGATTCGCGCATTTCGGCAAGGAAACGTAATTCTAGTTGTATGTCTGACACTTATGTAGGTACTGGGCCATACATACATACATACGTACAATATATGGGTACATAGATTTTAAAAAATAAATGATCTTTCCCGTTGTATAACAAAGATGACCAGCCTAACTTTGTTTCAATTTGTAGTGCCGTCTGCTTTGCCAAGCTATGTTAGTGCCTTTAAGCCACCTCCAAACGATTAATATATTTTCTTTGGACTTTGTTTTTCATATAAAAAATACTCTAAGAGATGCAAATAAAATTTTTACTCTGCCGGGTTTCGCACCTATGACCACTTGCAAGTTAGTCAGGCACTTAAACCACTCGGGCATGACGCTGAAATTCATATATAATATATATAAAACTGTTTCTATTACATACATATGTACTTACAAAGATGGTGTGCTCTTTTTTATTGACTATCAGCACTTGAAAATGTTTTAAGCTGTTGCAAATAATTAATTGTGCTAATAAATAATTACTCTCCGAGCAATTAAGTTCGAAATATTCAAACTTAGCTAAACAACAATAAAAAATAATTAATTGTAGCTTTTTGATAAATTTCTTAGCACATTTTTTTAAGGCTTTCCGGACATCTGGCATCAATAAATGGCACCACATGGATATTAACATTATTGTAAATACATATGTAGGTATATAATGGGTGTTTTTCATGAGATGCAGAACTTTTATATCGATTAAAACACAGAAAAGTTGAAATGTTAATTTTAAACAATTTAATATTTGCACTGAATTTTGGGCCTGTGGTTATAGCACTCCATTTTAAGCCTTTTTCACCCCAGCCGGTCTTATGTCGCCAAAAATACACCTAGTGTTAGCATTCGACTGTTCAGTGGTATTTGGTTTATTAAATCTTAAAAAAAAATGAGTATTAAGGAATTGATAGTTATCCCTCTAGGAAATTCTACACCCCTAAAAAGCACCCTATACCCAGGAGTACGTAATACAAAAATTAGCAAGTTTTCATAGCATATGTAGAAGAGTTTTATACTTTCACACAGAGTAACCCTTTTGGCTGTGTTTGTGTATCAGTTTTCGCGCCAAAATATTTCACATTCACTCTACGTAATTTTTGATAAACTTTGAGTATATTTTTTCTCAAATATGCTGCTGGATGCTGATCATATCTTCCACTTAAACATACACACTTTTAGTTTAATCTTCAATGAATCATGACGGTATTTGAATCTACAACTTATGGAGGGATTACTCACTTACTCGAAACCTTAAACTCATGTTTGTCAAATTTTATTCAGTATTTCTTAAATAGCCTATGAGAATACTTGACACTTATTCTTAAACTCAGTGAATTAAACTCGAGTTGGTGGTGCTATGTGAACGTCCTATAAACTTTATTAGAATTCTTGAGCCTTGTCATAAGTCATCTAATAAGCCCCCCCGATGAAAGTTTTGATAATAATCTGCTGCTGACGACCGGATAATTATTTTCTATGATACTAATTACCAGTACAAGAGGTCCACACAATGATTTTGAATAACCATAAAATGAAGTAAATCGAAATTATAGATATTTTAAAGATTTCGAAGGAACGTGTTGAACAAATCGTTCTCGAATGTTTGGGTATGTGAAAGATCTGAGCAAAGTGGATGTCTCGATAGCTTACAGTCTAGACAAGGCACTTTTCGTTAATTAAAACTATAGCAAAATTGATTCAAATAGCTTCTGCATTCACCATCTTCTCCAGATATGGGCTCTAGCGACTTTTTCTTGTACTCAGACCCCAATAAACCTAGCAGAAACTTAAACGCATAAGGCCGAAGAGGAAGAGGAAGAGGAGCTACAACCTTTGGACTTTAGTGCAAAAATGTTGTTTATTATTCGGATATATACTCGTATTTATATAAGCTTGACAATTCTCTGTCGTAATTCAGTTAAAATGTATTTTATGTACAGTGATGATATCCTAAAAATAATGGACCAGTTTTAACTTTCACAATACTGGTAAGGGCAGCCATAAGGCGCTACCTCCACTTTTCGTTGAATTAAACAACCGTTACGTAGCGTTATGCATACTTCCTTTCATTTAAATGTGACGCATGAGAATTTAAAATTATTTAAAATTATTTTTAAGCAAAACAAGTTCGCTGCAAACAAATAATAACAAAATATAAAAATAAAAAAATTAACGCTCCTTTGCATTCTTAAATGTAATTTATGACGCACTTGACAATTTTAGTTTGTCATAAAGATTGATGGGCAGGAAAATTGTATTTGAAACTGTTAAGAAAATACAACAACAAACTATAAACTAACTGATTTAAATTTGAAAATCCATAATTTATTGAAATGTGTTCATTTGTATGTACATCCACATATGTATGTACCTATTTACAAGACTTTATTTCGATTTTTGAAAATCTGAATAGCGAAAGAATGCAGCTTTTTTTAGCATCATTGTCCATATAATATGTATGTATGCAGATCCACAATACGAGTATGTGCATGCATATAAGTGCAATGGACGATGTCAATAACTTAAACCCACTTTTAAAGCAACTTTTATTCAAATACAATAAAAGCGATCGAAAGGTATTATAAAATATATAATTATCTACATCTGAGTATTATTAAAAAAGGTAAAAAAAACATGACAATTCTAAACGAAAATTTCGTTTTTTTTTACAGCTTTTTACAACAAATTGCATAAAAGTTGATTTTTATGAATTTTTATTTTTTGTTATTATTTAAACACTCATACATCTGAAACTTTTCTTAAAAAATACAAAAGTTAAGCTCGAGTTGGACAACATAGCTTTCTTCAGATAATAATGTAAAGCTATTTTGGTAATCCCAATAGCCTAGAAGTCAATAAAAAGTGCGAATAAAAGTTGTATAACCAAGTTCAGGCGAAAGCTGATGTAAAACTAGAAATGTTGTGAATGACACTTCATATACATATGTATACATGGAGTGTGCTCTAATGTACATACATATGTTTAAGTTCAATAACTCAAATCAAAATTTATTGCAACATTTTAACAAAAAATTCGAATAAATCATTGAAGAAGAGCACTCATACCGCGCTTCAAAATGAAGTCATACAATGCTTCTGTTTAACAAATTTTAAAAAATTATGAATGTATGTTAATACGCATTTAAAAAAATTAATATATTTATATTTTTTTTTTATAAATTTCTTATCTCTACAACTTGTGCGTATTCACTCCACAGCCATAATTAACATTTCTTGACATATAAAAAATATTAAAATAATTTTTTCAAATGAACCTTAAAGTTTGACTTGATTTATAAACGGATGTTGTTGTCATGAGACCGATGATTTATTCTGGAACATACACGCATAAATCAAACTTTGAATTTACAGTCTATAGTGTTGCAAGTACGTAATTACACTTAGAACTTGGTGAAAAAATTATAAGGCATTTTAATCTTCAACACAATTTAATCTTTAAAACAGTTGGCCATTTAAGTGAAAACAATCTTTCTTTTAATTTTATTAAAAAATATTTATTAGAATGGTGTTCCAGAGATAATTAGAAGGCAAATATATTGCGCTAAATATTTTTTTTCTGAGTTTGCGCTTGAAACATGAAATTTACGTATTTTATTGCAATCAAAATAGTACAGGTTCCAACTTTTATAAAATTAATCCTTACAAGTAAGAAAGGGCTAAGTTCGGGTGTAACCGAACATTTCATATCCTTGCAATGTGCAAAGATCAGAGGCGGAGAAATGATTTCAGGTGCTGGCATAACTTTATATTAAAAAATGTTGCGGAGGAATTCAACATTCATTATCCGACGAGGTTGTCAATGGATTGCAATCATATTTGGTATCTTATTAACTTATATCACAAGCCATATACTTATGTACTTTGATTGTTATATCTTGCTTCGTGCCAGAGATATTTATATTAAAATCTACCAAATTAACTCAAAAGTGATATATGCGATATAAACTCAACCAAAGTGGTTTAATAAATATATTAGATACATGAAGAAAAAGTCAACCAGAGAATAGGATATCATGACATTAGGAATAAGGTGCTTAGACCATGGTCCAGACCGATTTCTTTTATATTTAGCGCGAAATCACATTGTGTTTAAGAAAACATATCCACTTAATTTCATTAAAATATCACACATATTGACCAACATAAACGGTTTAAAGTCAGGTGGAAAGTCGGGAATTCTTATATCGGGCATTTTTGGGATAAAGGAATATTTGCACCGATCACATTAACTCTTTTCATTATTCAAGTATGTTAGGGAACACGTTTTCACGCAATTTTGTGAAGGTTTACTGAAAGGTCTGCTAGAATAGCGAAAATCATTATATGTAGTATATGGGAGCTGGGATAATTCGTAGACCGATTTCACACATTTTCGGCAGTAATCTATGGTATATTCGATATTACACGTTCACTTAAATTTGCTAAGATATCTTACATATTGACCGAAATATATGGTATAAAGTCTACCCAGAGGTTGAAAATCCTTATATTAGGTATATGAGGGCTATGGAAAGTATTTACCAGATTTTATCCATTTGAAGCACATGGACACACTGTTATCAGAAAGAGGCACTCTCTAAATTTCAAAGAGATAACTCATATTATGGACCGTTATATATGGTGTAAAGTCTACAGGATCTACTACAGGATAAGATCTCGGAAGTCTACAGTCACTCGGATTTCAACTCGTCTTTCCATCCTGATCATTTATATGATCAGACATATATATATGTCTATATCTAACTCGTTTAGTTTAGCACTCTAGGTGTTACAAACAACCGTTAAGTGAACAAAACTAATGTACTCTGTAGCAACATGTTGCGAGAGTATAAAAATCACTCTATTTCTTTAAGGGGGTGAGAAGCACTGAATGCAATACAAAATTTTCAAAAATTACTTACAATAAACCAGTTAATGTTTTATTTTTTTTTTTGGGTATTAAATTTGAAATAAATATTATTATAAATAAATTAAATTTAAAATACAAATATTTTTTAAAATTTCTTATAACAAATTTGTTTAAAACAATATTAAAAACGTGTTTAATACAAAATTTTTTGCAACCGATATTTTCAGAAACTCAAATTTAGTTAATTTAGGTAATATAACAGCTGTAAAGTACAAAACCAAGATTTCAAAAAAAAAAAACAAATTTGAACTGTACAATTGAGCTTAATTTATTTTATAATAATTTCAAACCTGAAGCAATTTTAAATAGTTTACATGCTAAAAAGAAATAATTTTTTATATATTTTTAAAAAATTACACTAATTCGATGTACTACTCTACTCCTATTAAATACAATTCCTTCAATGAAAATTATCTTTACGTAGCAAAATTATACATAATCACCTGCATATTTCAGTAGTAACAACAATCTGTGTTAAACATTTTACGCCTGTACATTAAATCACAATCCCCATAAAAATGTATAGTTAAATATAACTTACGCTAATACGCTTGATATAAATTTTAGTAAAAATAACCGGTAACATAATATTTCTTTATCGATATTACGCCAATTAATCTATGTACCAAAACACTTTTCCACTTACAATTTATCCAAACCCGTCGTCGGCACTTTTTGCAAATGTTTGTATATGTGTAAGTATGTATATTTACATATGTATATATGTATGTGAATGCAACCCGTTAGTTCAAAATGCAAACTCAAATTGCATGTGATACTTAAAACCCGTTGCTCAATAAATAAAATGAAAAATAATATTTCATATGCTATCAGGCTATGTATTTACACAAACAACATCAATGAGTTGTAATAGCAAAACGGTATTTTTTATTTTATTTTACTTTCAGTTTCTTTTATATTGTTGCAAATTTTGTGTTTTTGTGTTTTTGTGCTTTAAAAGTGTCGCAGAATTTTTTTTATTTGCTTCCAAATTTACACACTGGAAATGCGTTGCAAAACGTGAAATGTAGAATGTTGTGTGCGTATTTTTAGCACATTTTCAACATTTACAATTTTATTTTATTTTACTACAGATGCATGCGGGTGCAAGAGCCCACATAAACTAAGCAAAACACGACAATTTGTGACTGGCCACCGGCAAATAGTCGATTACCGCGCGAGAATACTACTACGCTGATGTGCGTCCAACTAAGGTATGCAAACGTAAACAACAGAATGTGTACTGAGTTGGTGTGCCTGCGATAACCGTCAGTTTTGATCTCGCTTGGCCGGAACGAATTCTAACAGCTTTATCGACGGAGCGCTGGCATTGTTGTTTTGGTTGTTATTGTTGCTGCTGTGGTGATGGCAGACCAACGACATGCTTTCATGGTTGCCATTCGAATGGAATGTGAACTATGCAAGCGTTTCGATATATGAACAACTTCCATATTCTCATTAATAAATAACCTTATCACTATATTGGTGTTTGACTAACATATAGAATACAAAACTTTAAATCACTCATATCAATAAATAAATGTTTATACAGTTTAAAAAAAAATGTATGGTTACCTGATAACAACATAGTAACTTCCTCTTTCCTCGTTAATATTACCACGAAAAATATCATACTCCTTTACTGTTATTGAACAATTTTATTTATAATTACACTTACTTACTTACTTACTTACTTTAAAAATCCAAAAAGAATCCATTGCTTATAATGCCAGCCTTATTAATTCGAAACTCTGAAATCGTGTTTGAGAATGTGGCAACATTTTTCGCTAATGTTCGAATTTTAATTAATTTTGCATTGTTGTGTTTGATGAAAATAGTGAAAAGCGTTTAAAATTTTTTACAGTTTTCGCTTGAAATAAAGGTTTAGAAAGTGTTAAATATCAACGTTGTTATGACATCAATGGAACCTGCACAGAATAAAACATGGGATTTATCTTTGTACGAGCTGCAACGTAATCCGCAGGAAATCATCACTGACAATACTGAGATTGCAGTTTCACCTAGAAGTCTGCACAGCGAATTGATGTGTCCTATTTGTTTGGATATGCTAAAAAAGACGATGACAACTAAAGAATGTCTACATCGTTTCTGTTCAGATTGTATTATCACCGCTTTGCGATCGGGTAACAAAGAATGTCCAACTTGCCGTAAAAAACTTGTCTCAAAGCGCTCATTACGACCTGATCCAAATTTCGATCTTCTAATATCGAAAATATATCCCAGTCGTGAGGAGTATGAAGCGATACAAGAGAAGGTCATGGCGAAATTTAACCAAACTCAATCTCAACAGGCATTAGTTAACTCCATAAATGAAGGCATTAAATTACAATCTCAAAACCGACCACAACGTTTTCGTGCCAAAGGCTGTGGTGGTCGTAATGGTGGCGGAAATGGCAATGGAAATCACAATTCTGCCAATGCGAACAATTCTAATAATGAAAGTGCTACGAATGGTAATGATAGTGATAACAGGGAAAGTGGAAATGCACCACAATCTACAACAGCTGCACCTTCAACACATTCTAGCACTTCGGCGGCGGCAGCGTCAGCGTCAGGTAGTAGTGCCAGTACTAGTCGAATGCAACATGATGACGGTGGCTCTAATCCACCGTCCATGCGTAGTACACCATCACCGGTACCATCGAACTCGAGCAGTTCGAAACCGAAGCGTGCAATGTCGGTACTAACGTCAGAAAGATCTGAGGAGTCGGAATCTGATTCACAGATGGACTGTCGCACCGAAGGTGATTCTAATATCGATACAGAGGGCGAAGGTACCGGCGAACTTGGCATAAATGATGAAATAGAATTGGTATTTAAACCACATCCGACTGAGATGGCTGGTGATAATCAGTTAATGAAAGCTTTAAAAGAAAACTGCATACGCTATATAAAAACCACAGCCAATGCTACAGGTAATGTGTACAAAATAGTATTGTTATTTGTACTTTAAATGGATTATCTCAATTTTGTAGTGGATCATTTAAGCCAATATCTAGCAATGCGTCTGACACTGGACTTGGGCGCTGAACTTCCAGAAGCCTATCGTATGCTGAATTTTTGTATCTACATAGCTCCGCAACCCCAGCAACTGGTCATGTTAAATGGTAATCAGACGTTACATCAAGTAAATGACAAGTTCTGGAAGGTATCGAAAGTAGTTATTAAATTGCAACGATAAATGTTAACAAAAGTACTTATTTTTTGCATAATATTTCAGGTTAATAAACCAATGGAGATGTACTACTCGTGGAAAAAATCTTAAGTTGCTGTAGATTCCAAGGCTTACACTTAGGCAATGGTTTTTGAAAGAAAGCAGCATTACATACGATTTAATTAATTTCCACCTATTGAATGTACTTTTGAAAAGAAATATTATTACAAGTGGGCGCCTAAAGCATGAGCCTTGTTCATTAATATAATATTAAATGTATGATTATAAAACTAAATTAATTAATTAAACTTCGTGAGTTGAGTGCAAAAAAATTACATTTATTTTATATTTCTAAGTGTATAATTAAGCACATTGAACACCATATTATTTGCTTAATATTTCAAAAATAAAGCAGAATCTGGCAAAAATACTCATAATATCTATATAGTACACTATATAATGGAACCGGGTTTAAAAAATATAAAATTATTATGATAAGATCACTAACAAAAAGATTTGTGATGTTTCTTTGGAACACTACTTGAGGCAAATAAATACATTATAAATATGTGAGTAGGAAAGCAAATATTTCAGGCAGTTGAGCTTTGTTAAAATATTCGTTGTTTTCGCTTCTGCCTTGTCCTCAAGTTTCAAGTCCTTCGCTTCAATTTATTTAATATTGCTTGTTTGTAATTTTTGTATTCATCACTGGCTTCGATTTCACAACGATAGTCCGCCTGAATGCGCTTTAAATCACGTTCGATTTCATGTATGTGTATATCGGGCCTTTGTTTTTCTTCCAGCATCATTATGTACAAATTTAATTTCTTCTCTAAATAGAACTTTAATTCCATTTCGACAAGTGCATTTAATTGTTCAAATGTTAGAGCACTCTCTTTTAAATAGTCATTGCACAATTCATAAATATCTAAGTAGCTTTCTATTTCCCCTTTATCTCCACAACGATCCTGTTCTAAAAACTTGCGGAAAATCTTTGCGGCTCGCGAGTCATTCAAAGTCTCTTGTGTACTTAAGCGATAAATACGTCGGACTTCATCCTCTGTCATTTCGGAGCAACCACAAAAGCATTTCAGCAACCGTACAGCCTATGGGAAAAATATTTTATAAAACAATAGATTCAACTATTTCTTGTTTCGATTTTTTTTTGTCAGTATTTTTAGTGAGATGACGTGAGCTTAAAAGGGTTGGTGTAGTACTTTGTACACAAGTTCATTTGTACTTTTGTACACAATTGCATTTGTGCACTAACCTTGTGTGTACCAGTTGCCATGTTAAAATGGAATATATATCAATACTTCCACAAGAACTCTTATCAATTTCCAATATGTGTCAGACCCTGTACTGTCCTTTTCAAATCTAAAACTAATGCACACCTCAAGCGTATATGCACCTTATTTTGCGGATCATATAAATCTTATTTAGATTTTTATTAAAACAGTTTGTAAGCGTCCACAATTGACTGTTAAATAGCACAAGTTATAGAAAAAACAATTACAACGTGTTTTTCTTTAAATTACAACAGATTAACAACATCAAACTTGCAGATTTTGACAACACATTTGCTTTTATTTGCAAATGTAAACAACATTTGACATCCATATATAAATAAAAACAACAAAACAAAACAATTAGTGACGTGAACTGAGTTTGTCCCAATATGGATTCTTTTTGTATACTTAATATATAACATAATAACATATATAACAAAAGATAATTTCAATTTTCAGGCATCGCAAAAAGATTTTATTTATAAATAAAAAATTTATGTTTTCCTACCGGCTTTATTATTCGTCTATGTATAGCACAGTGCTGCCAAATTATCAAAATCAAGGCTTTAGCCTTAACCTTTTAGCCTCATGCCGTACGCCTTAACCTTTGCAATCAAACGTTTGATGAGGCTTATTTAGCGTGTATTAAATCTTAATAAATATGTCTCTCCCATTTTTTGTTATTCAATCGATAAATTACAACAAATGTTTTCGATTCAACAAGAGAAATTTATTAATGTATTAATAATTACTGATTAATCTAAATTATATATCGATAAATATGGGTTAAACACTTAGATATCGATAATTTTATAATGAAAACGTTTAACACAACATATGGCAATGTTCTTTAAATGCAGCTGTTGGTAAACAAAAATAGTGTCTCGGTTATTTTTGCGACTCCTACGGAATATTTTTTAACTAATTTAAAAAATTGTGCGACTTTTAAGATAATTAAACAATTTGTTGAGTGTAATGGCTGCAACTCGTTCACGTCGGGTCAACGCCGGTAACAAAATAGCGAAACTTTTGAACGAGGAGGAGGAAGATGAATTCTATAAGACATCCTATGGTGGATTTCAGGACGAAGATGAAGATAGAGAATACGTGTAAGATTGATAAAATTTAACTCACTTTAACAATTAATGTTTAATAAATGTATGCTTTGTAGTCAAAAAGAGGAGGAGGAAGATGTGGTGGATTCAGATTTTAGTATTGATGAAAATGATGAGCCCATATCTGATAACGAAGATTCACCGGAGAAGAAACACAAGCGTGGCGGTGTCAACACAAAAGCCTACAAAGTAAGTATATTAAAATAATTTTTTTTTTAATATAAATTAGAAGCATTTTCGGTTTTAGGAACCCAAACCAGCGGTTAAAAAAGATGTGGCTGCAACACCGAAAAGAAAAACAGGAAAAATAGTAAAAAGACCGCGACCTAAGTTTACTGTTATAGACTCGGGTCGAAAATCTATTCGCGCTTCAACTGCTATTAAAACACAAGCAACTAAAATACGTTTGAAGGAAATGGATGATGCACGCAAGAAAAAAAGGCGTGTGAGAAGGGTAGAGGAATACATGCCTACGCAGGAAGAATTGCTAGAAGAAGCAAAAATTACCGAAGAGGAAAATAAAAAATCACTGGGTATGATATGTGCAAGTCCAACAAGCCAATAACTAAATTTTATTTGATTGTTATATATAAACTTTGAAGCAGTTTTGGCATCATATGTAATTTGTATAAGTTATACTTTAGCAACATATTTATTATTGCAGAAAAGTTCCAAAAAATGGAACTGGAAAAGAAAAAGACACGCCCCACAAAGCGTGTTTATACTGGACCAATGATACGTTATCACTCAATGACTATGCCAGTAGTACGTAAGCCTACTAGGGGCCCAACTGGAGTTGGCGATGCCGCAGACACATCTACGAAGTGTGAACGCACATTCATAACACTCGAAAATGATCTTAACGATAAGGTGTTTCAGTCTGTTTTCAAACCGAAACGTTTAAATAACAATTCTGGCTATTTGTGCCCGATCACGAAGTGAGTACAATTCATAAATGCAAAATATTTTGTTATATAAAATAAAATTTTTTTGATACATAGATTACCTGCGCGCTACTTTGACCCCGTCACCCAACAGCCGTATTACAGCATGCAAGTTTTTAAGATTTTACGCGAAGCCTATTATTTGCAACTGGAAGAGCGTGGTAATGCAGATAATCCTGATGTGGCCAAGTGGTTGGAATGGCGCAAGATTGTGAAAGAAAATCGCGCTAAAGCCGCTGCTAACAAACTAAATCCGAGCACGTAATAGATAAAGGCATTTTTACTTTATTCCGTTGGCACATTTTAATAGCAATAATTTTATATTGGTTATTATATCAAACTTACAATACAATAATACAAATTTAACCTACTACAATCAATTAAAAAAGTTCAATTTGTATAAATTATATGTGCTTGCATTATACTTATGAGAATTGTTAACAAATTATATGTACTTTTAAGTACGTTATCAACGCATCCGACGAAGAACTGCAACAATTTCGTATTTAATACCGAAGACAATACACTTTATTGTCTAGAACTGTTAATGCGCGACCGAATGCATCACTCCTCAGTCTGCGTCGGGCTGGACTGTGATTGTTAAATAAGCGTATCCTCATCGTGACCTTCAAATACCATTAGCAAAGAGTGCTGCGACGGTGAACGTCCCAATGTCATGCCACCTAGCGAACCATCGGGTGATAGCAAACCGGTCTGTAAGCTATTGTTATCGCGATAACCGGAAGTGGAGGAAGTTTGGGATACCGAGTCCCACGATATCTCGCCAATTGTTTTTGGGTGCTCTTCCTGTGAAATTTGTGTTACCTAACGTTTAAAAGAGTTAAACACTCGAAAACATATCTCTAAAGAAGTTCACTTACGATACTTGGCGGTTCCATGGGTGTTAGACGGCTACGTCGTAGTCTAAACGTTTTGCGGCTAGACGCTTTTGAGCGTTGCAAACGTGAACGCGTATGATCACCAGAACTATCTTCGGCCGGGCTCTCTGGCGATAGCGGTGTAGTGGACGTCTCACCAGAGGAGTGTCTGAACTCCACCGATGATACGAAACGTAATTTGGGTGGTTGAGCTTTAAATGGCGCCTGTTGCAATGACTGAGAATGGGAGAGTTGCGACATGACCGTTGGTGGCAGAGCGGAAGCAATTGTTGAAGGACTTGTGCCATGAGTGGAACCAGTCGTTACGGTGCCGGTGGCACCCACCAAGGTCGGCGCAGAACCGGCGGCATTCTCACCGCTCTGACTCTCGCTGGTGTGATGTTCGCGTCCTGTCGAGCTGCTCGATAAAGACTCTCTGGGCGGATGTAGTGTTTGTTGCGAGAGCGTGTCACTCGGTGTACAAATGCCACCGGAGCCGCTGCGTGAGTCAATCGGTACGGCGGAGACGTGCGAGTGTGTAGCCTGACCGGTGGTGGTACCGGTGAATATGGATATAAGCGAAGGACGTTGCTGAGCTCTGTGCGTTTCGCCAGTGCTAGTTGCGGCGGGCGTGTCCATTTTCTTTTGATCTGAGCACTCACGATCTGCAAAAATAGCGACACTTAAAGCAGTGGCCTAGGAGTATGTACGCATTTACTTACCGTAACGTTTTTCTTCGAGTTCGTCTCTCAAATCCTTCAGCTCTCTGGCAAGTTCCAACAAAAGAGCACCCTTCGACTTGATACCGCCCGGAGGTGGTGTGCCGCGTAGGCGTTCCCGTATTATGAATTGCATATGTCGCTCATGGTCGCCGATCGGTGGCTGTGAAATCTATATGTTTTCAACGTGAGAAAATAGAAATAATGGGGAGAGATCATCAAGTGTTACTGAGAATATATGTTCCATAATCGTAACATACTTTATGCAAAATGAAAGACATCAACGCGATGTACAAGGATGTCCGGTGCGTGACTACAAATTCGAGAAAGCTCCACAAATCCGGTGCTGCTTCATTTCTTCGTCCCAGATCGCGCATTACACGCACAATGCGCGGCCACTCATTCGATAAGCGATTCTCGAAACAAATACACACAATTCGCAACGCCAAAAAGGCAGCCTGATATAGTGATCCTGAGATGCGTGCCGGTCGCTTGGCATCACGACTGCCAGTAAATGTCAACGAACCAGCGCGCAGATCACCACCCACTCGATTGGTCTGTATAACTGCTTGACCGGTGCGACCGGCCGGCGGGCTCATAGCATTTAGTACGACAGTCAGCAGAAATGAGACATCGGTCATCTTGAGTTCACCAATATCGGAAACACCGCGTCCCGAACACACCTTCAAGCACAGCGGCATAATCAAATGCATTAGAAAACCTTCTGCCTTCTCTTGCGTAGCAAATTCGCTGCCACCACATATCTGCACTAATGAGAAACAATCCACGGGGCTGACCACTTGCAGCGCTACCAAACGCACCACTGTTGAACAAAAGAAGGCTGGAGGATTCTGAGACATAAGAGCAGCGCCTGCGCTTGATACACCCTCACCAGCGCTCGTACCCTCGTTCACGATTAGATTTTGCACCGTGCTTATGAGTGTCTTCATTTGCTGCCAATGCAACACATACGGATGTCGCACGATCGTCTCATGTATACCCTTAAGCAAGCCGGCTGCCGCCTCCCAATCCGTGTTGCGTCGTATCGAGGGTTTTTTGGAGATTTTCAAAAATACTTTATCCACGCGCCGCAATATCGTGATCAATGAATTGCGCAGTGCATCATTGGACCACTCGGCGCGTGGCAGTATGGCTTGCATATAGCGCTGTAGACCACGGCATGCCATAGATTCAGGGTCGTAAGGTGAGACTTTCAACAGCGAATGCGCAATGTCCGCCAAACGCATATGGCACTTAGCGTCCAGCACCTCGTTGGTCTTATTGTCGTTCGGCAACTTTTTAGACAATTCCACCAAACGAGTGCTGGACTTGCTAAGGAAATCGCCAACCACAGAAAGCAGCACGTCACGTGGACGTCGATACTCCGTACGTATCATTTCGGAGTCTTCACCCGAATCTGCGACATTCTTTGTGCGTGGATCATTTATATATTTCGAGTGGGATTCTTCCTCAAAGTCCAGACCGGGTGAGCAAGGTGGACCGCGACTGCAATTGCGTTGTGATGAGCCTTTGTGCTCTGGACTATTGCGATACGGACCATTGTAGCTCTTTGCTAAACCCTCACAATTATGCACCATAGTTCGTATGGCGACGGCCAACTGTAGAATAATGTCTCGTTCCGATTTGCCCTGTAGTGGAATGTAGCTGGGAGATTGTATTTGTTGTAAATAGCATGGTAATATAGCCTCTAAAATTATCTAGAAAGATAGTTTGTCAGTAATTTGCATTGCAACGGTAACATAGTGGTCTCAAACCAGCATTTGATATCCGCGTGTGCTCTCAGCGGAGTAGGAAACCACCATGACGCATAATGTAATGCAATCCAGCACGGTGACGTCACCATCCTCATCGTGGTAACAAAAGTCAATGGCTTTCAATGGTTTGGGCTCCTTAACCAGCTCAGCGATATTTAATGGATCAGGTGAAGGGTCCTCTAAACTCAGCAGTAAATTAAACAAGCAACTTGATTGTACCTGAGAAAGAAAGAAACATGAATTGAGTGTATTTAGGGTCAATAAAATCTTTGCATCCATAACCAGTTTTGGAACCTCATCTATAAGTAATGTATATTTTTAAAATTGATAGTTCCAACCGTAATCGAATGCAATGATAATATATGATTGATTATATATGATGATTATATATCAATGATTATGATATATAATCGGAAGGAACATTCAAATACCTCGAAGTTCGAGTTTCGAACCCACAAACTTACTTTGTGCGCCTCACCGTAGGTACCATCTTCGTCTGTGTCGAGTATAGCCGATACCGAACCAAACATTTGTAATATGAATGGTTTCCGGTTAAGCAAATAGAACTGTTTTACCGCATACTCGATGGTGGTGGTGATCAACTTATTGGTCTGATGCAACGAATATACTTGCAATAAAGTCGGCATAATCATAAAATATCCATTCGTGGAAAATATGTTCTTAAAATTGAAAGCGGCATTAATATATGTGGCCATAACATAACGCATAATGCATGAATCTTCCGCATGTAAAATAGCTGCCCCGGAAAGAACATTCAAGAATAGTTGTATGTCGGCGGAATATGCGAAATTGCCGGCCATCGCTTCGAACATGCGCGCTATCAATCGCACCCACATGAATTTGTGCAGAACGTCCAGTCCCAGGAGTACCTTGAAGGTGGGGAAATATTAGAGACAACTCTCATCATTATTATACCATATACTGAGCATACCTTGCCATATTCACCACCCTGATGCAAGTCTAAATCCACTTCGAGTGCTTTGCGTGGAAATGACGGTAGCTTCATGAGTTCCTCATGTAGAAAGACAACACGTTGTACCACCATATCGACGTTTTTTAAAATGGCCCATGTCAAATGGACCTTACCGATTTCGACGAATTTCTTAGTAAGCTCCTGCTTCTGCAGCGCCAAGAAGGAATCCTCAGGTTTCATGAGAATCAAACGAACTTCAGGGTATTGTGAACGCTTAAAGAAGTACAAGTCGCGTATGTACCAGTTGGGGTTGAGAATTTTGGCTGCAAAATCAAATTTGTTTAATGTTTGTCGTGCTAATGAGGTGAAGTCATAGAAGAAACACTGCATAGAAAAGTTGAGTTCTCGAGTTAATTGATTTTTCTTAAGAAAACAAGGCTTTCTCAATTTAAGGAAATTTATGCTGAGCGCCTACGTTTTAGAGGTTGTCTGGAAATGATTGGCTTCTAGACGATTTCACTGTCAGAGTCTGAATAGGATTTCTGAAACCAATCTATTGATTAACCTATTTGATTGACTTGAGAATGATAATATATCGTTGGTGCCCGAGGTTGAATAATGACAGACAAATGACTAATCTGCAGAAAATGGAATGCTGTAATAGTATGAGTAAAAGAGGAAGAACCATAGGAATTTTAAGAAGATTCTAAGTTGATTTAGGTGCATCTTTCTTCTTATCCCATGACCCACCTATTAGTAGTCAGTTAAGAAGGCTCGGTTGTTGTTCACTCCTGGTGGTTGAAGGATTTGACTGCCGTTGTACAGCCTAACTCCACGGTGTTCAAAAACACAACGGATTAATACAATGCGTTGATCGACGCCCCGAAGGTGGATAGCATTTGCTAAACGCCTGTCGGTACCAATTGGCAGTAGATAATGGACACACTGACCACCTTGGTGGTGTTCGAAGCCTATCTAAAACATCTGCACCCGGTTGCAAAGCAATTCCACATTAAGCTGACGCATGGCCAGCTCTTCCCGCATTTGGGTTTAAACCACATCCACCACAATACTCCCCGAAGGACCATGCCGCATGAGCAGGTTGGAGCGAACTCCAAGGGCTCCTGCTCCCCGTGGTACCAGAATTTAGTCTCCGGTCAGACCTCGTAGCCGAAAACTACTACCAGTTCAGCTTCCATACAGCTCTCGACTGGTGACCAATAGTTGAACCTCCTGAAGAGTTGGTCTTAATAATACTTGCATCGCGTCAGTCGAAACAGTGCGACATACAGGCAAACAGGCAAGCATTATACAACGTTGCACGGAGAGAAGCCTTCGGCGACCCACGACCGTCGTACCAAGTTCCCACCATACTGCAGCTCTATAAGTAGCGCAGGCCACATTTGACTGAGACAGATACATATAAATATATTCGGAGGCTTTAAATAGTCTGAAAATGATAACTGTTGAAAAAGCGTTTTCTATAATTTAGCTTCCCCAGCGAAATAGATAGTTACGCAGTTCCGACTGCCATGGAATCGGACCTCATCCTACTCGGCTATCGTGATTTATAAAAGAGGATGATAAACTTACTACTTTTGTAATCCACCAGACAGTAATGATTTAGATTCTTCTCATCCACGGGATAGTAGTCCAAAGCCTCCTTCAGCAATTGACAGAACAATGTGTCCTCTTGCACCGGGAATTGTGATGGTATATTGCAATCATCATCCGTCGGCCCATGTACGACAATTTTCTTAGCTGCCGGTACATTTGCTGTGAGTAAAATGGAGGCATCACACTGCTCCTTGCGCAGAATTTGTTTAAGATCCTTGAACATAATGCCATGCACACTGTGAACCACCATCCAAAGTACCGACAGGGCTGAACCGACAAGCTCCTGTTTGTGTTCATTGGATGAACGTACATAGAACATTATATAACCAATGATTGAGTTATATAAAGCGAAGGCGGCCTGCTGCGGCAAGCGTGGCACGAAACGTATTAAATGTCGTAGCAATTTAAACATTTGATCTTGACGATCGCGCGTGAGACGCTCAAATACATAGCGCAAAAAGAGCGCAGACTCTTCGACAAGACAAACCCAGATGGCCTAATTTGACATAAGAGAACCTTGAGTTATTCATATAGTTAATGAAATTTTCACTCAAACCTGATAGGCTATTTCGTAGACGGCGTTGCCATCTGTGCCAATGGCGGCATCATCCAAACAACCGACAATCTGCATAACCGATGAGCAAAGTACCGATGGAAATAACGAATGTGCGTGATGCAAATGTATGCGTGTACCATCCAAATCCTCTTCACCCTCGTGATCCTCATGCTCCATGCCTGGTTCGTGCGAAGCCTGCTGACTGATCGGTATGGTGGTGATGAGGAAGCTATGACGCTCGGCGCGTTGCTTGTCGCGTTGTTGGCGCAAAGCGTTTCGTATAGCTTCTGTCTGCTGCATTTTGCGACTCTTCGTTGCTGTGACCAGCGAGCGCTAAACGAATTCAGAGATAGGATATAATGTGACTTTAAGCGAATTTCGCCACTCACGTGTCGGTCCTGGTTGAGTGTGACGTCCATATCTTTGGTTTGCTGGACGGGCATCCAGGGCGGATCGACGACTGGCAAGCTTTCGATGCCTATTTTTGGTGAAGGCAGCGTGAATTCAATGCCACCAGGTGGTACTTTGAAGGTAAGATCGTGGGCATTCTCCTCCATGCGCGGCCAAACATGAAAGCGACTCTTCCATAGCACCAAATATCTACAAATGAAGCATAAATGATAAAAATAACTTCACTTGTAAATGAGTAGTATTTACCGTTGTACAGCCCCAATGCGCACATCGGGATCTTTGCTCTTCAAAGCGCGTTGCATTATGTCAAAGGCGAAATTTTGCGCCTTCACTGAACCCATTAGAAAGACAGCAGCCCCCGCTGAAGCGGTGTCTTGATTTGAATCGAGCAGTAGCTCCCAAGCGGCAGGCATTGCCTCTATAACCATTTCCTCACTGAGTATGACAGCGCCTTTGAGCATGGTTGCGAAAGGATAATGGAATAATGTGCGTATATAGAAGCGTTGATATTTCAATATGGCTGGTTCATCTTGCTCCTTCCTCTCTTTCTCCTGATGAAAGGCATCAGCCAGCTTCTCAGCGATCTCTATATCGGGATCATCGCTTATGCTGCAAGGTAATGTATTACTTGCAATGTTTTCACTCAGATTTTTGTTTTGTTATTTACCGATCGCGGCGAGAGATACTATCCTTACGTTTTGAAGGTGATGTATGTGTTGAACTCTGCTCGGAAACTTTGCGTGTTGAACGCGGTCGTGCTTGATGTGACTTAGTAGTAGCGCTTACGGGCGCAGTCGGTTCCACGGTTGGATGTTCGAAGTCGAAAGTAAAACCAAACTCCTCGCCATATATCTCGATTGAAAATAATTTATTATAAGTATTAATTTCTTATTAATTATTCTGGTATTAGTTTTTAGTTTACCTTGCGTGTTGCCTTCATCAACCGCGTAGAGGAGCGCATGTGCCTCTTATAACAATAGGGATGACAATAGCCCTTATGGGAACAATAATAGTTGTAGCTAGTTATTAGATCGATAACAGCCTTCAGCCAAGGCATATTTTTGGCCGTATCATCGGTTTCGTTTGAGTCTGTTGGCGATTCGGGTTGTTGATCATCACTCAGTATACCAGGTGATTCCTCTCCACTAACCATACCCTGTTCGGAAGTGTCGCTGCGATCGGAGAGCGAGGAAACTTTGCGACGAGACTGTATGGAATCGACGCGTTTGACTGGAAAAAATTTACGGAGGGAAGATTTTAGGTAATTTTAACCCTGGAAGTTGTAAAAAGGTATATAAATTAATCAAGTCAGCTGAAGTTTGACGAATTGTCTAATTGGTGATATGGGCTGCGTCCGACTGATAAATAAAAAAAACGTTGACTTTCCTGAGGCTCTTGCATTTCATAATGATGATGACCGAAACTACGTCAATTAAAGTTATGTATTTTTAATATACCTTACAGACCAAACTTCACAACAAGAACGAAGAGTATACAACTTCAAATTCCAAGTTGGCATATCTATATGTTATACTGAGTTAAGGGAAAGTTGAGTGCCTTTTACAATCATGCTTCAGACGACAAATATCACAACTGAGTCAACTATTCAAAGCATCTCAGAGGTCAGATTAATTATTTTATGGGCCAATACTTACAATCGGTTTCCAAATCCTTGCCATCCTTCGTGTTCCGACGCAACTTCAATGACCGTCGCTTAAATGAGCCACCCGTGGTAGTCGCTGTGCCACGACGCAAAAGGAACGGTCGCACCGCCGAAGCTGCGGGACGTCGAGCTGAAAATAGCAATTATGAAAAGTTAATATAACTATCAAAGCCCGAAATACTTAACGTTGGTACCTTCTTCACCTTCTTTTGTCAGTGTAGTGTTGCTACTATTTTCCGACTCATTATCCGGTTCGTGCAGTACAAAAGATATCTTGCGCTCCGTTTGACCGCCTAAAAAATAAGGCAAATAAGAAGAGACCAACATATATTGGAAATGGATATACTGAACACTTACCAGCTGCATCATTACCGGCAGCAATGGATTGCAAACTTTGCGCTGATGTTTGTGAATGACCCATTGAGCTCAAAGCCATCGACCAACGACGGTTGGCCTCGCGATATACCTTTTCCCATGGTGCATGTTTTTCACGATGTAGCAACTTTGAAGCTTTTGGCAGCATTACATAAGTGTCCCGCAGGAATGAAGTGATTTCATAAAGCAACACACATGCTATTAACTTTAATGCATGTGGACAATCATTGCCATGTGGATTTACAGAGGCTTCGTCGAGGAAGTCCTCTTCTTCGTCTTGTTGCAGTAGTTCTCGTTGACGTTCTGGATCGGCCAGCGTTGCATTTACCGCTTCGAATTGTAAACGTTCGGTGAAGATGATCTCCTCGAGACGAGCGCCCAGCATCTCGGCCCACTGTTGTACCGGAAGTTGCTTAGTACTTTAATATTGCTGTTTACCACACATTTTGCCTTACCTGATGGAACATTTTGCCTGCTGCGCGCTGTAAAATATGTGTGCGTCGCGTGCTAGTCGCTGTTGTCTGATGCTTGGTCTGATTCAGATTGAGGTTGGTGCCCGATGGTCGATAGCCGCTAAGGTTGTGTTTCATCCAAGGCGGCCATTGCCCTTTGTTGCATTGATGTACGAAGTGCGCACATTCCAGCAGAAAGGTGGCGCGTGTAACAAGTGGTGCTTGAGGCTAAAGACACAAATGGGTAAAGATTTATAAGTTGGTATGAGTTAATACTCACCAAATCCAAAACGGCTGCAATAAGCTGAGGATCGGGAAACGAACCAGGCGCACAGGTCTCAAGCAAAAACGACAAACGCAACATACCCATACGTACTGGTTCTAACGGTATTAATTTTCTTTCCTTCAAAACTACCACCTCGGATTCACGTGGCCCGTCACACATATCTGAAGAGCTTCGTCGACTGTAGTCGGCGGCTTCTTCAATACCACCCGCCTTCTTTTTACCCTTAACAATACCGCCAAAACGATTTAAACGTCTTTCTACACGCCGTTTAGCGCGCTGTATTGAGCGTCCAATGCCGTCGCTGGTGCGTCCACGCTGTATCTTCAAAGAGGCGTGGCGTATAAAAGTTGATGTAATTTCCGGATTGAGTGAACCAATTTCCAAATCGATAGATGAAGCCTCCTTCGGTGTGCTGCGAAACCAACGTACCAACCCACTCAAGCGACCAAGTGAATTGCGCTCCGAGCTCGATGTGGAGTCAGAGAGCAATGCACGCTCGCTGTGGCGCGGTGTGAGCGTGGGTCGTACTCCTGTGGTGCGACGGCGAAAATTACTCAATGGCGATTGGCTGCTCTTATAGTGCTCTTCACAGGGCTCCGTCTCCAATAGGCTCTGCAAGGTAACACAATATTCATTTATATTCGTAAGATCATATAAAGCTTACCACAGCACAAGCTGATGATGTACTACGCTTTTTAAGTAACAGGCGACGTTGTGAGCGATTATCATCATTCGGTATGCTTTGGGCCACCTCCGCCTGCGGTATGTGTCTGTAAGTAGAACAAATAAGTTTAGCCGACCCTCGGTCTCAATACCGCAATACTACCTTACCTTATGACACGTGTTGTTTGTGTCACCGGGCCCTTCTTATGTGGTCGCGGCGTCACAGCTAATATGCCACTTAGCGCCACCAATCGAAATGGTCCGCCATGTGCACCCTTCACATAAGTCACCAGCTGTCGTATATCGCTATAGAGTGTCGAACTTTCTGGTGACTTGAGATCCTTAGTTGCCTCTACGAAACGTGTCACGAGTGGATTGAAGACTGCAGCAATCACCTGTGACTCCGGTCCGCCACTCAAGCCGCCACTGAAATTGGTCGAGTAGCCACCTTGGCCGCCTGATGGGGACGTATCGGTGTTAACATTTTTAAATCCACCCGTGCGCTTATGTGCTATTATATTCATTTATACATACATACGGGTATACAACGAAGAGATTTGGTGTGTGTACATATTTCTCACAGAGGGAGCGTGACGAACAAAAAAACAGCAACAGCAACAACAACAAGGGAATGGATGACATTATCCAAAAAAGTCACAACAAAAAGAAAGCCAAAGTAAACATTAAGGAAAAAAGCAAAAACACCGAAAATATTCTACTGGCCATGCAAATTTATCGGGAGAGATATCCAGCGCGCTTACACGAAGTGTTTATGTGGTAAAAGTATATTTTCGAATAAAGATTTTTCATATTTTTTTCAATAAAAATGTTGTGTTGATACAATCTTTAAATAATTTAAATTTTAGATCATCCAAAAGCAGAATGTAAAAATGGGGAAAAATTCGCTTATTGAGATAAACTAATGTAGTTTCAAAAAAGAGCCGCATTTTTTATACTATATATATTTACCTACATACATACATAATTCAACTTTTAAGGTCTTGTCATGATTTATATATTCCTCAAAAGGTCTCGGCGAACAGAGGCTAATTAGGACACCCTCTGATTATATTATCTGAATCTATATATCAAGAGTTTTCTCTAAGAACTCCACAGTAAAGTAGAGGGGTATGGAAAACTCCTTGCAATACATTTCTTATATGAAAAGTACTTAAAGTTAAGAAGTTCCCATAAGTTTTTCGGACACTGTTTAAATGTTGAAAATTTAAGATAAATTTCCCCATGCTCTAATATTTTCAGAATCCTGTCTACAAAATCCTTAATTTCACTTAGTGGGACCCTATTTAATATTTATTTTTTCGAATTCGGAGAAAAAAGTAGAAAAAAAGTTTCTCATAACATTAAAGTGCTTGGTAATGCGGAATCTGAGCTTTTGGCTGATCAAAGCTCTGGTCAATTTAAGTGGCCCACAACTACTTACGGACTTGGTGCTTGGAATTTCAGAGGGCTTACTTTCATCTACCCGAATGGGTAGTAACTGTTGAGACCAATTCCATGCTTTAATTGCATTCGAGAAATATTAATAATATTTGCAGACAGTTCTTTACATATGGCAAATAAATATTGAGTAATTTAAACATGCATCTAAACTAGTTTAGAAATTGGTGAGATCAAGAAAAACTCACTCAGCGGCGACAACAACGAACTTGGGTCCACGCAAAATGCCACAAAAGCATGAAAGAAGTCGACCAATTCATGCAAGTCGGACGTTTTTACCATCTGCTGCAAGTAACGCTTGGTACGTTGACTAGCCTGGCGTAGTATGCGAGAGAGTATCTTCTGGCACTGGCTGCGCAGGAAATCTGCCGGCGGACCACGTGCCCCTGTGAAAACAAAAATAATATAGAAATAGGATTATTATATAGAAAAGAGTATGTACAAATGTTACCATCATTGCAGCCATTGTGACAACCCAAAATCAACAGCGCACGCTTTATAATGCCCATCGATATCTCGTGCGCATGTTCGCCCAACTTCAGCACGCCCATTTCCAGTAGCAATTCGCAAATATTCAAACCCGCTTCCAGCACACGCTGCGAACAAATGGTCATGTCACGTTTGAATATATTAAAAACCGCCAGCAAAACAATTTCATAATCTATGCCGCCATCGCGTGTTATATAAAACGAGCTGCCAGGTGCTTCCGATTCAACGCCCGTATAATCGATGTGCGAGTCGGTGTGCGAACGTAGCATTTGACCGCGGAAGCGACCGGTTGTGAACCCGGCGCCACCAACCCCGCCTCCACTGCCACTTGTGCCGCCCGCGACACCACTAATGCTGCCACCATTGCTCAGCGCGTCCAACTGTGAATCGATGGAGCCCTGCTTGAGGGTAGAGTTAAAAGTGAAAAGCGAAAAGTGATTGATTACATGGGCAAGTGGAAATGATATACTCGCATGTTAGGCAATTAGGTATGTAGTAAACATGTTCTTATACGAATTTCCGGCGATAACTCACCTGGCGTTTGAGATAATCTGGCGACGGTGTGGGCGTATGTTCTGTGACGGTGATTATGGGATTGCGCGGATAGAAGGCCGTACGTGGTCCTGTTGACTGGGAGGCACGCATCGCTTTCGGCGGCTCTACGTACCTGTAAAATCTGGTAATTTTGAACAAATGCAAAAAGGGCGCAATTAGTTGTGATGACATGATATGCGGCAGTGCGGCAGTGCGGCGGCGATAACTGCATAAACGCCCATACATTTGGAGCTAAATAGGACAATGGGTATGTGTGCGTGGGGGTGAGCAAACAAGTGGTTAACGAGTAGAGTATGGACTAAATTTTTTTGCGATCTAAACAGGCTGTGATTTCAAGCGCAAATTAAGGCAAACGCTTGCAAAAGTGCTAATTAAATGAATATAAGCTATTTTAAAATGTTGGCAAAATAACGATGAATATCTATGAAATGCAGTAAAATTTGAGATGCTGACAAACTTTTTTTGAATGAAATGGTTGATTTAGAGCACCATGTTCTTATACCCAACACTTAATGGTGTATAATTTTCAAGCTAGTAAAAAAGCTTTATAAAACTTCTGTAAATCACTTCTCTGCTCTGTAAATTATGTAAGATTGAAGCAACTCTCTTTAGATATGAAAATCTATATCGTTGAACAAATACTGCAGGTCTTAGAGAAAGATATCGTCAAGAATGGATCGACACCTACTGTATATGATATTCTGTGTCTATACGTCGCTACATTTGAATTCCGTATTCATGGAAAACTTTTATCGCGGTTTAAAATAATATTGAGCTCTGAGAAAAATACTGGAAGGCTCTTCTAGGCCAGCTTATTCTAAATTGGGTAAAGAAGTATGACGAATGGGAATCTCGTGGTGAACTGGTATAAGATAACTTCGAAGTTGTAGAAAAATTCGCTTTTATTGAAGCCATCATTAACGTCGAAATGGTCTGAGTCTTAGAAGCCAACTTTATACTTTATAGGTCTCTTCCTCTAAAGAGCACACTCAGGATTTGAAAGTATTTCATACGACAACACTTTATAATGGTAGTGGCAGAGGGAGGCCGACTAAGTTGAAAAGGCCAAAGGCATAAGTGACCTTAATTCAAACGAAACAACTGGTTTCTTTAGGTATCTTTAGGTATATATTCATTTCACATCAATATAAAGAGTTAAAAATCAAATGGGATTCTCATGGGAGCTCAGTAATTTGCTACTTAACCTAACATTTTCCAACAAATTTCTGTGGTGAATATTTTTGGAATTATTTTAAATGTTGGGTATAACATATTCGAAATATTCCGAACGTTTTGTGCTTTATGAAATGTCGTTCTAAGAAACAATTCTAAGGTGAATATCAGAAAATAGTAATATTATTTGGAATTTTAAAAAGCAAACCCAAACTTAATGTAAAATAAGTTCACTATATAGAGAGGACTCACCCGCTATCAAGAAGACAGCTTTTGATATTTTAAGGTTGAGAGAAGAGTGCAACGTTTTAGTAAGAAATAGTAATAAAACGGTTTTGGATTTATATAACACTACGTATTTATTTGTTGTTGTTTGTTGAGTATTTTTGTTTAGAAAGTGCCTTTAAGTGGGTGGTCGATTGCGGGTATATTTTATATTTCTCTTTAATTTTTATACTCTCGGAAGATGTTGCTACAGAGTATATTAGTTTTGTTCACCTATCGGTTGTTTTTAGCACTTCGAACTAAACGAGTTAGATGTAGACATATATATATGTAAATGATCAGGATGAAAAGACGAGTTGAAATCCGAGTAACTGTCCGTCCGTCCGTTCGTCCGTGCAAACGATAACTTGAGTAAAAATTAAGATATTTTAATGAAACTTGGTGCACGTATTCTTTGTCACCGTAAGACAGTTGGTGTTGCAGATGGGCGTAATTGGACATCTGCCACTCCCACAAAATGCCATTAATCGAAAACAGATAAAGTGCTATAAATACCATATATATAACTAGATATAAACAACTTATACTACTACAGAGGATCCTAGTACGGCGGGGCATCTTTGGGAAAAAATTTTGTAAAAGTGGGTATGGCCCTGCCCCCCGATGGGTTTAATAAATACATCTCGGAAACCGTTAAAGCTATATCAATCTAACTTGCTCCGACTAAGTTTTTCTAGCATCTTCTCACATACTGAGAAAATGGACGAAATCGGATAAAGAGCACACCTACTTCTCACAAAACACAATTTCAAGTTTCATCTGATCCTTTCAATATAAAGTAGATAAATCGAGCAGCAATTAAGATATTGGAATAAAGCTTTCCACGATTAGTACGTTCAAGCTATGTTATCTCATGCGTAAAAATGGACGAAATCGGATATATCGAAATATAACTACCTAAGTGTCTCTATCTGAATTTTGATCGAAAATATGGGGAAATCTGAAAGATATTGTAATGAAATTGGAGGATTATCTTTCCATGATAATAGTGTACTCTGGTATCAAAAATGGTGAAAATCGGGTAAATACTACCCTTAGCCCCCATATACCTAATATACGGATTTTTAACCATCCGGTAGACTTTATACCATATATAGCAGCCAATATGTAAGATATCTTAGCAAAATTAAGTGAACGTGTAATATCGGATATACCATAGTTTACTGCCGAAAATGTGTGAAATCGGTGAACGAATTATCCCAGCTCCCATATACTACATATAATGATTTTCGCTATTCTAGCAGACTTTTCAGTAGACCTTCACAAAATTGCGTCAAAACATGTTCCCTAATATACTTGAATAGTGAAAAGAGTTAATGTGATCAGTGCAGATCTTCCTCTATCCCAAAAATGCCCGATATAAGAATTCCCGACTTTCCACCTGACTTTAAACCGTTTATGTTGGTCAATATGTGTGATATTTTAATGAAATTAAGTGGATATGTTTTCTTAAACACAATGTGATTTCGCACTAAATATGAAAGAAATCGGTCTAGACCATGGTCTAAGCCCCTTATTCTTATTGTTATAATATCCTTTTCTCTGGTTTACTTTTTCTCACTTTACTCATGTATCTAATATATTCATTAAACCACTTTGGTTGAGTTTATATCGCATATATTGCGTGCTCGCAATGTTCGTGTTCGTATCGCATTTATTGTGTTTATATCATACATATTGGTAGATTTTAATATAAATATCTCTGACACGAAGCAAAATATAACAATGAAAGTACATGAGTCTATGGCCTGTAATATAAGTTAATAAGAACCAAATATGATTGCAATCCATTGACAATCTCGTCGAATAATGAATTTTGAATTCTTCCGCAACATTTTATAATATAAAATTATGCCAGCAGATGAAAACATTTCCCCCCCTCTGATCCTTGCACATTGCGAGAGTATAAAATGTTCGGTTACACCCGAACTTAGACCCTTGTTTTACTTGTCTTACTTGTTTTATGTTGTTGTGTTGAAGCTGTGTAAATTGTGTTCAAAAAGTTTCATATTTCATAAAGTTTCATAAAGTTTCATGTGTTCATAAAGTTTCATATAACGGTATGTAAACGAACATAACCTATATTCTTTTATGTTTGTAAATATTTACATGTGAATATAAAAATGTTTTTGTTGGAAGTATAAAAAAAGTGAATACTCGCTTAAAACAATGCTATGAATTTATTAAACACAGTTGTTTATAAAAAATTTTTAAATTCTAAAAATTCCTTTAAAATAATTTTAAGGAATGTAAAGATTAATTTAAGCTCAACTACGGGTGTTTATAAGTGGGAAATTTCTTTCGCTATTCTTTTTTTTTTATTTGGAAAGGATTGCGGAACATAACTGGGTAAAATTCTATGAAGAATTTGTTTAGTAAAAATGTGCTAATGTTAATTGATAGAAAAATTTAAATTTTTAGTGAATAGAATTTGAAACTATCAGCACTAACAGTTTTTGTAGAGTGGTGGTATTGCAAGTATTTTTCATCCGTGTTAGAAGCGCAGAGCCTTCTGACTTACGGCGTTCACTTAGGATATGAACATGTTTTTCAGATGATTGATAGCTACAATTAATCAATTAGAGGAAAGTAATCATCGATTAGGTTCGAAAATATTTCAATTTAGTAATAAAAGTAAATATTTTAGCAGATGAATTACAAATATGCCAAATATTTTTGAGATGTAATGCAAATTTAAGGGTTCTTAGTTTGAGGAAGGTGATAACTGCACAATTGGAGTTTGAATTCATGTCAGTGAACCTATTTTAAGCTATTTATTCATATGGAGTCTTTCGATTTTTCATTTTGATATTTATCAAATATCGTTTTGATACCGATTTCTTTTTGTAATATAAATATGACTAACAGCAAACAATCAACGAGCATATACACTGAATTGATGTTTTTGACTGAAAACTTTTACTAAGCTGAACGCTGAATTTAAACGAGTTGTAAATTTTGAAATATCTTCATTTTAGCACTATGAAGGCAAACATCTTTGCTAGCAAGTTATCGATTGCACTTTTGGAGTATTTGATAGTATTTTGCTGTTATCAAAATACGCCATTTTTTAACATTATGAAAAAAAAATATATCAATATGTATTGATTCAATTTTAATAAAATTTGGTGACCCTGATAATATTTTTTCTATGAATATAAACCTTCAAAAGACTTTCTTATTCCAGCTTTGTCTGAATTCCGGAGCGTTGGAAAATTACTACATTGCTTCGCGGTTTTATGTTATTCTCCCGTATTAAAAACTTTTTAAAATCGTCGCTAAATATTGAAAGGCACGATTACCGAAACTTTTCCACAGATTGTACTCAGAAAACATTTAAGATGAACGGTATTATAATTTGAACTTCTAACTACTTTGCTTATAAAAAGTATTACCTTAGTTAGAAAAGTGAAAAATATCAATATTTATCGCTCGGTCAATTATAATATACCGATTTTAGCAATATTCTCTGAAGGCACTTCTGATAGAACAATAATAGATGAATCGAAATTTATAAAAGTAATATGAAAATTAGATCTACTTTTATCACAAGATCTAGTTTAACGATAAAGAGCGAGCGAAAGTTTGTAAGAAGTATTTCGTAAAACAAAATAATAAATTGTGGTTACATTGAGAAATTTATAGAAAATCGATAGCAGAGAATAAACATCGATTACTATGTATGGCAGTAACAAATAATATATTAGAAATTTCTACCATTTTTCTTAAGCTCGATTGTGCAAGGGCTTAACAAACCTTAACAGCGGATAGATCAGTTTTTGAATTGATTCCAAAGATAGTAACTACTTGGAAAAGATTATTTTCTTTTTATATTTCTAGGTTATATTGCTTTTATATTTCTAAGAATCAAATTAGAGTATAAATTCGGTCATTGTTGCGATGTCAGAATCTGGAGTGAAAATTCAGCAAAAGCTTTTCTCACAGTAGTAGTCGAAAATTGAAATGATAATTTTTCCTCACCGAAGCTTCAATTTACTAATCCAAAATGCTTCGTAATAAAGAGATGTGTTCTTAATTATAAGTAGATGTAAATATGTTGTGATGTCTTTTGTTTCCTACTGTATTATCTCTGGTAATAATGGTTTAAAGCTACTGATTTACTTAAATGTATGCATTTAAGCTAAATAGAATATAAAGATAGCATTTGGTGTGTGACTGGAAGGTTACCTTAAACTGGGCATCGATTTGCCTTTGATGAGATTACTGGCCGGTTCTCTAGTGATCATAGAAGCTGAGCGTGAGAGCTTTTTCTCACCGGTGTCAAGACTGCGATGATATTCCTAACGGGAAGCATAAAGTTTAACTAGTTAGGTAACAAATTAACTTCTTTGAGAGCAGTTATATGAGTATTTAGCAAAAGTAATTGAACTTTCAATATAAGAGTATGTATGTGTATAGTATATAACAATCATTAAGCAAAATAGATATTTTCGTATTAATTTTCAACAATTTTAAATAGAGCTTAAGTTAGAAGGCATTGGGTTAAATCATTAATTACAAATATTAGTGCATATACTTTTTAAAGAGGTTATTTAATATAGATTATTGTGCCATAATATTGATGGATATAAAAAAGTAAATCTAGGGTATTTAACATTGAAACACTTATACCAAAACGTAAAACAACAGAACCAAAAACTTAGTAAAGTTCAATCTTACTGCATGTTGCAGTGGTCTCTTGCCATTAATAGAGCTTGTATCTAGGCCTACTTTTTCAAGATTCTTCTCGGATTTCGAGAACATTTTCGTTTCGACGAATGCGCGCAAATCCGCCATCTTGACGCGTTTCTTCTTCTCACTACCGCGACGTTCCGCTGTCGGACTGGAGTCTTCTGCAAGAAGAGAAAAAATCAATAAAGAATAAGCAAAAGATCAGTTAGTAGTCCAGTTACTATCTGCTTTTCCACATACCAACTAAGCACGCTGTTATGGATGCTTCCGGTATTTCAATATAGTCCTTGGCTACCGAACTGCTAGGGCTATCGCGACTGTTGCTACCCGGTCCTTGGTATAAAGAAATCTCGATTTGTGGTATGGGTAGCGAATTAGAGCGTTTACGTGGTTGATTCAATGTAATGGACGCCTCTTCACCAATTTCACTTATACTACATTGTTCAAAATTAGGTTAGTTATTTTGACACTTAACTGTATGTTGCTATACCGATTATACATGTACTGTAAGCTCCAGAAAATACCCTCCTCCTGCCAATGTGAAATGAAGAGACAACGCAGTACGGCCACGTCTAGAAAGGTGGCCGCCGATACGTCCACGCGCACGCTGTCTGATTTGTCCGACTCGGTCTCCTTCTCCACCGAAGGACTACGTTTTTCTTTAAGCGAAGCGCCACGCATTAACTCTTGCTGATCAAATTCGAATTTCGTTGCCGGTTTATCTTTATCTCGTGAGTGTACCGACTGACGACTGCCGCGTCGGCTTTGCGATTGCTGTTGCTGCAACCAGCTCGCGTCGGCCTTTGTGAGATATTAGACATCATTAGAACCCTATAACTGCTGAGAAACAAATCTTACTGTGAAAAATGAGTTGTCCATAAGATGTGGTACAGAGGGCAAACGAAAGATTACAACACGTTCATCCTCCACGCTGGACGCCTCTTCTGGTATGGTCTCGGGAAAAGCGAATTCTTTCGGCGATGAAACCCAAGAGTTCTACCAAACGTCAGATTAGTAGAGGTTACAATAGCTTTTTGTATATTATATAGAAGCTTTTCTTAAGGGAACTTTCTTAGAACTTACATCTTCGTCCTGCCTTGTGTGCTCGGAGTGCTGGCTCTGTGGCGAGTCGGGTTTCGGCGATGTGGCTTCGTCTACATTAGATGATTGTTTACCTATTAGTTTATGGGATAGGTTAACGTCTTTATAGAGCTTTCCAATTCTATTTCGCACTTACGTCCCGGAAAGACATCCGTGGAGCCTTTTGGTGTGGGCACGCAAAGCAAATTACGTGCCTTCGGTTTTACAGGCGCCGTAAAACACGGGGAACCTGGTGCACGATTATCCCACATACCCTGCCACAACTTAATGCCATTCTCCAAACGAAAGTTCTGGAAATCGGACTCTTTCAAATGATGTATGATGGGTGCAAACAAGTAGACGAAGAGCTGAATGTTGTAAATTGTTATTATATAAAATATGAGTACAATTAACAATAAATATGAATTATAATACCGTTATTGTGGGCACCGAAAACAAATACTGCTCCATCGACTTTTGCTTTGGTGTCTCATCGCCTAAGACCTCATTGCCACCCTCATCGTCAGCGCATTCCTCGGCGGCATAGAGCAATATCCATTGCATTGTATAGAGTAGCTTTGTTTCTACGGGACCAATCGCCTGCATGTCCTTGACACGATTGTGCAGTAAAGCGGCAACACAGTGCATAACGTGTGGCAACGCTGCTTGCAGTAGACGCCAACGTGGTATGTCGCCCAGCGCTTTGGTGAGGGGCGGAGACAAGCCGAACTGTATATTTTGTACGAGTACTTTTTCAAAGGACTGCAGTATTTAGCAGCGAGTGAATATATTCATAGTTAAAAGAATGATTACATATTGTTATAGCAAAGTTAGAAGAATCCTTGTGCGTTTTAATAATGCTTTCAAAACCATAAGAGAGGCATATGTTTCTTACGATTCGAGAATTAAAAAAAAATTAAGATAATACACGCTTAAATGTTTAATCAAATTAGAATTCATTCATTTCGTAGAATGAAATAGCGTGGATTTAAGAGTGGGGTTAGGTTTTCTCAATTTATTTAAAATAGGCGTTAGGGGTTTGCTATCTACTTCTTACAAGAAGTTATAACAAGGCATTAAATTTGAAGAATGTATTGAATGTTGGAACAAAATCGGGCAATGTAAATATTTTTTAACTTTTGGCAGCCTTATGGAGTATTGCTATCCCATGAGCCATATGAATGTAAGATAATCAACATTGGGAGAAACGACAAAGTGAGTAGTTCTTTGACACAGATGGATTATATGAAATATATTTCTAATTCGTTTTGTTATAAATACATCTTATTTTGGTTCTGATACCATTTTCTTTTATGAAAGCTTCTTGAAGTAAAAAATCTGGTGAGTTTATGACTGAGTAAACTCAAAACGGCAAGAACACCTTTATCAACTCCAAATATCACTGGGATGAACTTGAACAGTTAAGATGCCTCAGCCGCTTTAATTTTTCTAACCTCACTTATTATTATCTTGACTTTTTCTCCGACCATTGTCCACTACAACTATAATTATTGAATATTATAAATTATTTTACAGGTTAGATGCTGCCTTTCCTTTGTAAACAATTAGATAAGTTTATTGAGGATATGAAATGGATTTTTTTCATTTCAAATTTAAAAAAAGTCAGTTTTATAAGCTGAAAGCTTGGAAAGAGCCATTAAGCGTGCAAATTGTTAAAAGAATTATAAAAATGGTTTTAAATTAAATTTTCACCAAGTTGCATAGTTTAGGAACAATGATTTAATATGAAAAACAAAATGTATTAATACCGTGAAACTTCTAGAAGCAAGGACACTCCTAACTATTAAATATAAAATTAGTACCTTGCAAGCTTCTTTCGATTCCTGTTTAACGAATTGCAGTTAAGAGTAGAATATAATTAAGAGTATTAAATATTTTTTATTGTGATAAGTAGAGGAAGCACGCGTCGAGGTCTACAAAACCTTTGGGAATTCCAAAAGTGCTGCATGCATAGTACAAACACATACTAAAATCATGCATACATACAATATTAAATATATATATAAATATATATAATTAGATTCTTTTGAATGGGAAATTGAACTAGAAGAACGTACAACACAATTTTACATCGAAAATACATATTAAAGTGTTTCGAGATTACCCTTGCTAGAACGAACATATTATTGCGATATTTGACCTATTAACAGATATGAAAGGGAAACCAAAAAAGAAGACCGATTTCATCTACGAGTAGTTTTGAAACCGAAATAAATTATGATTATGGAATTATGCCTATTTAATTATATTAAGATATGCGTACCGATGTCTGGTGTATAAAGACTAGCTAAAGGAAGGAGGTCTACGTTATAAAAAGTTTAGTGGAAGGATGTACCGATTTAAACTATTTTTGGAGCATAATTGCCATACGTGGGGAGCAATATTTCTGTTGAGTTATATTTCGATATTTTGGTTGCTGTTTTAGCTAACTATTGTGAGCTAGTAAGCTGCTGGCATTTAAAATAGCGTTATGTTTTTAACCGATTGTCCGCATTTTCAAACTGTGACAAGAGAATGAGACAAAATTTGTGTAAAGTATATTTATATGTAATACCAATATTCTCTGAGTACTAAATTTGTTCAAGATACCTTAATTTTCATAAAAGTTATTGCTTGCTCAATGAACGGACGGACGGACAGACATGTAAGCCTTATATCTTAGGTTCGAATTTTAGGTTAGGCAAATAATACCATAGAAACGTATGTTTGATGAATATGAATTTTGATAGCACCAAAAATATCAACTTATGAAAGCTTATTCAAAATGAATATAAATTCAACATTCTAAAATAGTGGAATAGAAATGGAATGATAGATAATGGAAAGAATAACATTTTTACAATTATGTATATAATTATATAATATATGTAGATATATATATATATATAGCACATATATGAAATTGCATGCCACACTGTTGCCACCTTCTACTTAGAATAAGTCATGCTTCACAAAATTTTCATTGAAAATAGTTTTTAAGGAAGGAAAGGTATCGAAATAGTTTGTCTAAATGCACAAATTAAGCAATTAACATTTTTCTTTTAACATTGTATGTATGTATGTATGTTAACTTACATGATGTCCTGGTGCATGTTGACAAAACTACATCAAATACGAGTATATGTACGTATATCACAAGTAATCACAATCAATTATGAGAGCATTGCAATTGGCGTTGTTTTTGTTTTTGTTTGATTCAATGAGTTTTTATTTTTTTTGCCATTCGTGAACAGAATGAAGAGCAAAAATATTACATAAAAAATAATAAAGAAATGAAAAACAAATAGAACATTTATTTTATACAATTCAAAGAAATGCTCATATGTATGTATGTTTGTTTATATGTTTAAGCAATTTGATGTTAACAGAAATATGAAGAATACAGCAAAGTGGTAGAAAGAGTGAAAGTTATGTAAAATACGAAACGATTTGCAGACAAAACATATATACGTATATATTGCACACACATAGGCTGATGTATGTGTGTAAGAATGTCCGTATGTACGAATGTTCGAAGCCAAATTTGCATAAATAGTTTAAGTACACGTAGAATTTTGATTAAAGACTGTTGCCAAATGCGACAAATTTTTTTTGTTGTTGTTTTGAACATCTATAGCGTTTATTTACAGCTGAAAACTTAAACTTCAAAATTTCCGTTATTCGTTTTTTAAAATTATTTCTAAAAACTTTTTTTTTATTGTTATTTTAATTTTTTTTTTTTGTATTTTTATTTATTTTCTTTTACTAGTTTATCCACATAAACCGTTAGCGTCCGTTACTTAAACACTTAGTGAAATTTTTGTTTGGCGTTGCCACATTTATATATAAGTGTACGTATGTATATTTACCACTTCTTTTACACTTAACAATCATTTAAAATATATATATTTTTTTTCTCATTTTAGTAAAGAGAAATGTCTGTTGTGGCTAAACTCACCATGCAACTAGCCTCATGCAATTTGCCCAGCTTTGGTCTTATGAAAGGCGCAATCTGACGCCAGAGGAAGGTTTGGACGGACACCGGCAAACCCAGATCCTGCATGCCATCATCCTGATCGATATCATTTTCCTCATTGTTATTCATATGCAAATTGTTGTTTGTTGTATTTTTGGTGACCATTGTGCGGTGTCGCTTTACGCTCTATTCCTCGGCTGCAATGGTTTTTATGGTTGTCGCCCGTTAGGGGCGCTCAGCGGCATATTATAGGCAGCTGTGAATGAGCAAGAAATGCATTGAAAGCATTTGAGTAGGAATAATAACCTCCCCCCCTTTGTTTTTTAGCTATCACCACCAGCATAAAAGTATAGAAATAGGGGCCAAAAACCTGTGGCAACTGTTGCTCATGACTTGTCGGCTGTGCTGCATATATTCACACATACGCAAGCATGAAAATGCCCTAAAGGCAGGTGGGGTAGGCAAATGGGGTTGGAGTGTGTGTGTGTGTGTGTGCGTGCGTATGAGCGGTTTGTGGTTGGGGGATTTCATTTGAATGGCGCTCGTAAATCACCGGTTGGCAACAGGTGTTCGCGTGCGCCGTCTCAATTCAGAAATATTCATAATAAAGCACTCATCATTGCAGGCGTCTAGTGGCGTTTGTTTATGTTTACAGCTTTACAGTTATAATTGCAACCCAGCATTTGCAGCTAACTGTGTGTATATATATAGTGAGATATGTATGCCTGCCTTTCATTGATAAAACCACTTGGCCAGCTGTGTGCTAATGTTAATCAGCTGTTCGCTTTGTTGTTGCACAGCGTTTGCTCCACTTTTAAGTTGGACGCAGACTCCGCATCTCGTCGGCGGTTGCTCCGCGTATACAGACAAAATTCAGTATCCCTACCTAGATGTCGCTGTGGTAAGATGAAAATTTTTTCTCATATATTTTCAGTGAAAATTTTCACTTATTACATAATCATTAGTAATTTTCACTAAATTCCAATTAAATCGCAATTTACCACCGTAATTTAGCTGCGTAGCGCACAAAACCGTTATCGCTTGTCGTCGATTTAATTGAACCTGTGCCGTGGCGCACCCACAAAGCTCATAAAACACCAGCACTTGCTGGCAGACGCCACCGTGGAAAAATGGGTTTGGCTTCACTACAATTTGTTCACTTGAACTTCTGCTATTTCATTTGCACTCCGTTAAATGCGTTAAATGCGTTAACTGAATTGCTTCTTTGAGTTGTGTAAATTTACTAGCGAAAAGCTGGCTGATTGCAGTGTTAAATGCTTCAATTGCAAGACTAATTTTTCACTTGCACTTTTTTTTTGCTTTTGCACAGCACAAAGAGAGTTGGCGTTGTATTTACCGTGATTTGAATGTTGACAGTTTGGTGGTTCGGATGCGACTAACTGTTATTTCTATCAGGAGGAGTACGACGAGTGACGAGTGCGTTTACCCGAATTTAGGACATCTGGTGGGTAAATACAGGATGCGCATGTGAAAAGTGCGATAAGCGTTACTGTATTGAATTTGTATTGAATAATTGCGTTTGCTGGCTATTATAATATTATTTATTTATTTACTAATTTTTGAAATATAAATTAAAGAGACCCATATATTTTATCTTATGGAGAGTGGACCTCTCCTTAAATATAATTGTCATTATTTCTACAATTTTTTTAAATAGTAGTAATAGTATCAAGGAATTTTTCGATAGTACAATATTTATTACTAATACCACTAATTTTCGAATTAAATTTTCAATTGTTTATCGATTAATTATGGAACAACGAAGTAAATCAATAAATATAATCTTGGTATCAACACTTTTTGTTTGCTGTAAAGCTATTCCAATCAAAACATTCAGAATGATGAATGTCCATCTGTTTAACGATAATTTGGATGAAGCTGAATTATTTTGTTGAAACTTGGTACGTATTTGAAACTGTTAAATTTTTATGACTAATTTCCTATATGGGCCCCTCAAAAACAAATAGATATTAATGGAACAGTTAAAAATTTCGTTAATTCATTAATCAATAAGTCTAGTTAGTTATAAAACCATACAGTGGGTCAGAACGATAGAAATTTTGTGTGCCCCACACCTTTACATACTTGGTATACATACGATATCTCACAAACCAGTTATAACATCTAACTCTAAAAAAACATGGCTGGTGACAGCATTGGCATTCACTCCCTGTGCTTTGATGTGAAATCAATGTTCCTTCCCTATATAACGGCATTATGAAAAACTATGAAAAAAGCATTAAAATTCTGATGAATAACACCAGAAACTTAAAATTCAGAGGTTACATTAGTTTTATTTATGAATTAGTTTAAAAATTGTACTATAGCCATGACATCGCCCACTTAATGATAGTTAATATCTCAAAAACAACTTGACTTCTTCGAACTGAATTTGGTAAAAATGTGTTACCCTCTTATCAAAATTCAACGCCATTTTTAATGCCTTTTTCTGCAAGACTTTTGTTGTTCTTTATCAATTTCTAGCCATATAATCAGTACTCCTACATACCAATTCACATTTTACGATATTACCATGAGTGAGTATAATAGGTTTAACATAATTTGTTATTGTACCGGAAGTAACGACATCGATTTAATTCCTCTTCTCGCTCCCAAAAGCAGGTATACTATCTTTTTTACACTCTTTGATTGCTTATGACTAGTGAGAGCCTTTAATATTCGGTTTTGTCGCACTTGCAAATTTTTTCTTTTCACTTAGAAAATACTTGCTTTAAATTAATTTAGCTGTATATTCAGTGCTATTATATTGATAGCTTTACTTTGGGTTAAATAAATATAAATTTTCTAAATTATGGAGTGAATTTCAAGAATTTTAGGGTCTTGGCAAAGCAGTGTTGTACTTTATGGTCAAAAGTAAAAATCTCGAAGTGTATTTTAGGCATTAAAGGGCATTCTTATAAAACTAAGCTGAGCCTTGTTAGCATTCAAAAATATATTTTGAATACTCCAGTACAATTATAATATCAAAATGCATTACTCCAATTTAAGCAGACAATCGGAAGGAGTCTGTTGTTATTTATATCTTGAGAGCAATATGTAGTATTTTTGTGAAAAAAATTTATGATATTAAAAACAACAGAAACATACAGTTAAAAAGTTGTATTAAAATAAAATACAAATTAAATACTTAGTATAATATAACAAAATAAAGCGTTAAACTAACGTATTTGATAGGAGCAAAGCCAAAGTCACTTATGTCATTATTTCAAAAATTTATAGGATTTCTTAAGATTTGCTTATTTGTGTTTTGCTTTATGTTACCGATATCACAGATACAAACATATTTACTAGTCTGAAAATAGATACGCATGATTGTGTATGCTTTAGAAATAAAACAGCTATACACCCAAGTGCCTGTAATAATAATCTTATAAGCAATTTTATGAAATACTTAACAAATTGTTCTTTTTTCGTAAACTTTTATTTTGATCTTGAATTTGGCTTTCATCCAATCGTTCAATACTTTTTCGCTTTTGTAAACACAATACGATAATACAAACATACATATATAAGTAGAAAACTCATAACCTTTGCAATAAATTTCGAGGAAGAAAATTAATGACAATAAGTTTGATTTGAAAAGTGCAATAATGCAGTGTGTGTATAGTATTTTACAACACAATTTGGTCAATATTTGTGCGATGTAATTGAGAATTTGACCAAAAAATAAATATGTTTAATTTTAGAAAATTAATATAACCAAAAAATACTAGTTTGAAATATAATTATTATCATAATTTCGATTGTTGTCTATAAAATTTTCAAAACTTTATTGATGGCTTTTCAATTTATTTTTTACTTGAAATTCTTTTTTTTTTTTTTAATTAGCAGTGATTTTTCTGAAAATTAATTTTTATCGGAGAAGTTAGAATTTTATTTGTTAATTACTAGAAAATAATAGCAGTGAAATAAATTATTTATTAAAAGTCAGGCGTTTGACCTTTTGAACATAATTATTGAATAATTCTTAATAAGGAAATCTTATGATAAAACAAAAATATTATACAGCATTAACTACTGAAGGTCATAATAAGCATAATGACCTCTAAAATACTAAAATAAATAATATTAAAATGAAAATTTTAATTTTCCATTGTGAAATTTTTAAAATGCAAAATAAATATTTTTTTTCTTTTTATTTACCATACTCATTGCACGAAGCAATTATAAAAGATTTTCTAAAACTTTTAATTAAAAATTTCTAAAATCCGTTTCCTTTATTTAAATGCACTGAAACATTTTGAAACACGTTTATGCAATTTTTAATTTATATAACTTTTTCATCAAAATATTTTAATCTTTAAAAATTTTCTGACATAAATTATATTCCAAAATAAACATATGAATCTTATTTTCTTCACACCCTGTATTTCGAACGACACACATATTTTATCAGAGATAACAAGCAGCATGCCACCACACATTCATACGCGCACACTCTAACTCGACCACCATATACACACACATTCGGCGCTTTGTTGTCATCGTTTACTTGTTAAGTGTACACAGACACACACTCGTTACACTGCCGAATGCCACCGGCTCCACCAACGCAGGCCGATAGGGTTGACTGCCGTTAGGCAACAAGCAGCACAGTCGGGAAAAGTGGGTCATTGATGAGTGAAAGAGGAGCAGGGGGTTAAGTTTCTCTTATTAATTGTTTGCATTTGCTCGCCATTTCACCGATAACCTAATGAAGCTACTGGAATGCAACTCACTCATAAAGTGATTATGGTAAACACTGCGTATAAGCGACATATATGTAGGTATGAGGGAACTAGTAGTATGTGAATAAATTGAAGCCCCGCTGTATTAAATTGTTATGTGCACTTATCGGCTTATTTGTTCGTTACACTCCGTGTAAGGGGTATGGGAGATAACGGTATTATAAATACAATGTAACCGTTATTATTATGATTACATATGAAAGCTTAAAATCAGTGAAACAGTGCACAGAAGCGATTAAATAATAACATTGGTTGGACCAATAAATGCAGATTAAAGTAAATATTTACAAATAATATACTTGTAGTTGTATAACTTTACTGCATCTGAGGCTTACATTTAATCAAGCGTAGATAACTTAGGGGTGTGTTTAAGAAGCAAAAAAAAATACACCTTGTTTATAAACTCAACTCATCAGGGGGCTTGCGCAGTTCTGGTCCACTTCAGATGTTTATTGTAAACAAAAAACAGCTGATTATCACAGCCAAGCCGTAGTTGTTGTTCAGCTGCGAGTTGAAAAACTTCTAAAAATGTATACATGTATATATATATGTCTCGGCATAAGCGGCCGTTTAGGTTGTTTAGAAACACTTAAACAAAAGAAGTGATAATAAAAGTGAAATCAAAGTGAAAGAGCATTGAAGAGATAGGTGAGATACTGAGTTTGCGTACTTAAAGCCATCAAGCCCATTCATGAATTGGGATGCTGGCAGGAAAGCAACAGTTGGCAAAGCTGCTTTCGCTGACACCACGGGTTAATGAACCCTATATGCATATGGAGGCAGGGGTAGGATCCTATGGAATGAGGTAGAGAATGGACATCTTGTAGCGAGTAGCACGAAAACACAAAAAAAAAAGTATTATTATTGTAATAAAATACTTCGGCAGCTATCTAGAAGTAAACTTCTAAGAAAATAAAATTGAAGAAATCTGATTATTATTATGATTCTTGACTGCAGTTTTGAAGTTAATATTATAGAATGCATTTTAATATTATATATATTACATATACTTTATATATATATTATATTATATATATTTATATATTAAACTATATCTGCATTCAATTTATGTTGATTTTATTAATTGATAACTTTTCTTCAATTTACCTCATCCAACATTGAACTTCACTGAAGTGTTTTTCAGGTTTTTTTTTTTTCAATTTGCCTAAAAAGTTCAGCAGAGTTCAGGTTGACATAAATTCACACAAGTAGAGATATGTGTGGGTGTATGAGTGACATGTGTGCTATAAGTATTACTCATACGCCCGTCAGTTCAATGAAAAATGTTAGTTGTGTTGGCCTAACCAAAGTTATTTAAAATGAGGAGCAAAACTTGTTCTTAGTTCAAATGAAGATGCCATTTAAAAGAGACTTCGATCTATGGAAGATTAAAAATAATATTAATTGACTACATATTGTAATAATGCCCTAGCGTTTTTATTATTATATATAATTAATATAAATTTTATTGAAGTAATATACTCCAATACGATTATATTTACCTCGAGTCATAAGCCTGAGTATATGAGCTATTTAAGTTTTTAATTATAGACACAATTTTAGATTTGTTTTGAAGTTGTCAGCATAGTTGAAAAATTTTCACCTCAATTTTGATAGTTTTATGAAGAGAAATTAATTGGGGAGAATATGTATTTGGAATTAAAAATATGGTTGTTCCCGGAAATTGTTGTGTATATAAACTTTTGATCTTTTAGATCGCGGAAGCGCGGAAACTAAAAGAATGTAAATTGTTGTTGTTCAAATTCCTGCTGGAACCGCCCTTAAACTCTAATTTTCGAAGTCATTAATGCTTTATAAGCCCTACAAAAATTTGCATATGTTCTTATATAATGGAATTCGTTTGAAGAAAATTTGTTTATTTTAAAAATAAATTAATAAGAATTTTCGAACACTAAAAGTGCTAAATATGTTTCTGCTACCCCGCTAGACCTTTTCACAGTTTTCTATTTTCACGCAAGAAGTGAGCTCGTCAACTAAAATGTAATTTATTGCATTATTCTGGCAGATCGATGTGTAAATTCTTTATAGAAACTACACTCTGTCTTGCCTATACATCATTTTTATATATATTTATGTATTTATTTTGCAAATAATATGCCGAATCAGCGAAAGCCCCACAATAAGATAATAAATGAAAAGAATTTCTGTGTCATCGCTGGTAAAAATAGTGAAACCAAAAACATGTTGCGTGGCGGTGCTAACCAAATGATTTTCACGCGCATGCATACATACATACAAGACATAAGCGCCATGCAATGAGCATATACAGTTGGACGAATGTAAGCAGAACAACGGCATTTTTCGCTCGATGCCTTGCGAAATACATACATTTTTAATAAGTATGCATGAGAGGTGGCGAATTTGAATGCTTCTATGCGCAAACAGTATCAGATATGTAAATATGTATGTATGTATAGTATGCGTAACTGAAGCTCACCCAAATACTGTCTATATGTATGTGGCGAAAGATGACGCTATGCGATGGTCTGCAAGAAAATATTAGGAAACAATCAGCACACACATACATAGGCATGACGAAAATTATTAGAAACATTGAAGTGATCAGGGTCAATAGGCAAACAATAATTGGATATACACTCATACTTATTAATCGTATAATATACGAGCATACTTATAATAAGAGCAGCGGTTAGGCTTAAGTACGTAGTTTTAATAAAATGCCGGGAGCTACTCCTACACACATATCCACAGGACATTCTCACACACAGCTATTTGAAAAGGCAAATATCTAATGATATTCAACACTAAGGCCCACAACGGCTGATGATTATTACTGCCTGTACATACCTCTATGTTTGTATTGCATGTAGTTTCCTAAGCATATCCGAGTAAAAATAGCAACGACCACTGAGAATATCGTAAAACATGGTCAATAGAGGTCGTAGAGGAGGTGATGGTGCTGTTGGCGACTATTTTGTAGCTTTCATTGGTGCTATTGCTGTTGTTTTGGTGTATTTTGTGGCGGCCAGCTCAGCAAGTAAATCACCTGTATGCTATGCCGCCCTTGCCAAATAACAACTACAACAATACCAAGAATTGAGAATCTGAATGAGTTTGTGTACGTGTGTCTTTTCACTTAGAATTATTTCAAACACATGTATAGGCAACCACACACACACGCACACAAACATATATATGCATGTATACACACAACATAAAATATTTTGTAGTGTGAATGCCACAAAATACGCTAGAAAAATATATTTATGTATATATTTCTTCAGAGGAAAGTAATTTTTATGAGCATACGTTGAACAACAACAAAATTTCGAAACATTTCAACCATGTGTACACATACCCATGCGTATGAATGCCTGATTTGTATTAGTGTGAATGTTTGTGTTTGTGTGTGCGTGTGTGCTCACCTCAAACAGCCGATTACCGTCGATCAAGCGAATTACCCGAATTACCCGAATTACCCAGTGATTTTACGCATACATCGATAGCTAAGTGATCGTGCAGCCACTCGGTTTCATCTACACGTTCGTATGTGTAACGGGAAAATTGCGAAGACTTTTTGGCTGGCCAAGCGACAGGAAAGTACCTAACACGCGCACTGTAGACGAGAAACGTTCAGTCGAGACAGAGCTCATTCACGGGTTAGTTGATTTTTTCTCATCCAACAAACAAAATGGTGAGTGACTGCTGTTATAGCGTTTGAGCAGCGCTACAGTTAGAAAAAAATAATAATCGTTTGTTCCTACATAACCTTAAAAGTTGGAGCAAATATAGAATTTGCGATTTTAATAAAAATATTTTATACAACAACTGACAAGTAACAAATCTTTTCATTTCTTCCAATTCTAGGCCGATTTACCAAAACGTGATGTTGAAAGTAAGTCAGAATACAAGTTGTTATTTTAAAAAATAGTGATTTAAAAATTAATGGAAAATGATTATACAAGAGTTTGCAAGGACAAGTAAATATATATTAAAAGCTAATATTAAATTAAAATTAAAGCAATTTTCACAAATAACTTTCGCAACAAAATGTATGGTGTTAACTTATAAAAGACCTAGAACCTAGACAGCCATAACCAAATATCCACTAACCGGATACAAACTACACTTACATATGTACACTTACATAACGGTACAAAGTGATAACGTTATTTTCGAAAGGCTGCACAATCTTCGCGTAGATTTCGAAAAAAGAGCAACACAGCCGCAGAATTTTGGAATACCCGTATACTCATAAGCAATTTTTGTTGCCTTTTGGATACATCGCCACCCACATAAGCATGTACACCTATATGTACATAACGGTAACAGCCACTATGACAGCCAACAACAGCAACGCTGCCATATTAACGCAACACCTATGTATTTGACTGCCTAAAGTGGCCATAATAAGTCTAATATAATGGCATAAACGTAACGAAACGACAATGAAACGAAAGGGAAATGGGAATGGGAATAAAATGAGAGATTTTACAATCGTTTGCGTGCTATTTTTAACGGACGGCTGAATGTCGCTGGTGTGTTCAAAAAAAGCTCAGTTGTACGAAAGCAAAGTTTTCGGAGAGAAAAGTTGAGAAAGAAATTTAAAATAAAAGAAAAAAAACAACACTTTTAAAAATGTGTCCAAACTGACTGCGCAACGGTAGGTGCTGTGACAAAAATAAATGCAAATATGTGAACGAAAATAAAATGACAAAAAAAATAAAAAATTAAAAATGAAGGACTGAGCGTAGAAATATATGCTTTGTAGTATATGATCTAAAAAGTCTTGACTCCATAGTGACCAATACAAGTATAAGTGAATATTAGTGTTAAATGCGTGCTCACGAAAAAGCACTGGCCGAAGGACGGCACAACGAACGCATTTCTAATTTTGGGAAAAAATCTTGCTTTTAGTTTTTCCTCTGCGTACCTCACATACTTAAAATATACACAAACACATAATAACAATACAAAACTTATACTGGGCAAATTTTGCATGCGTGTTCGGTACGCTAACTCGTGTACTCAACCGATCGTGCGCTCACCTAGCCGTACACTCGGGTGTCAGATTTCTTTCTCACGGAACGCTAATATACACTGAGCGAAATTCCTCTCGCTATTCACTGGCAAAATGTATACTATGTATATTTTGCCAAAGTTGAAGAGCCGTTAGATGTGGGTGCAATGCATATATGGCATGTGTCATAAATATCTTTTATTTTATTTGTTCTTGAATCTAAGCATCAAGTTCGTTGATTGGCGTTAAGGAGGAAGCGAATATATGGTTTTATGGATGAATTAGCAAGGCAAATGGAGTAGTTTATATTTATATTTGTTTAACAGTAGTAGGACAAGGACGCCTATTTGAATAAGATTGATGAATGTGAGACTTATTCTTGTTTTTTCTTCAAATATATATGCAAAACATAGCGATTCGTTTTGAAAGAAATGAAACTTGTTCCAATTTTCGATTTCAGTAAAATACCGTTTTCGCATTGAAATTAAATTTGTTTGTTTTACTTAAACATACTTAACTAAATAAAAACATTCCAGGCTTTTCAATAGTTCTTAGTTAAAAAAAAAATGTGTAGTTAATTTTGTTACTTTAACTTGATAAATAACTTGAAATTTTCAAACTTTGCTCCAACCCCCAGAAGAAGTCAGATGTCTGCCTTATATAATGGAAGCTAAAAGTTTTTCCGTTCTAAAAGTAGAAATATTTTAAGGTTAAGATTATCCCATGTCTATTATTTATGGGAATATGTTTGTTGACAGAGAGATTACTATTCTTCAGCTTAAGGCAGTGATAGCTCCATAAATCGCTGAAAGTGGAAACTCTGTGAAAGCTTGATATGAAGTTGCACTCTACAAAAAAAAACAAGCTTTCGAAAAATTATATTTAATAGTTTAATACTTTCCAATAATTTTAAAGTCACTTCTTTTTAAAAATTATTTCATTTCAATTTATTAGAGTCTAAACAAATTTTTTGATAACTTCATTGATAGATGTCGAATTCGTTTTCGAAATCATGGGCTCTCCCGGAGTGGGCATTGATGCCGTCGATCTAGGTGATGCCCTCCGTGCTCTCAACTTGAACCCAACCTTGGCGTTGATCGAGAAATTGGGCGGCACCAAGAAGCGCAATGAGAAGAAAATCAGCTTGGAAGAATTCCTCCCCATCTACGCACAAGTTAAGAAGGATAAGGACCAAGGTTGCTACGAAGATTTCATTGAATGTTTGAAATTGTACGACAAAGCCGAGAATGGCTCCATGCTTTTGGCTGAATTGCAACATGCCCTCCTGTCACTTGGTAAGTGTGGTTGTAGAGAAAAAAATCTTAGAAGTAATTAATTTGGAATTTAGCTGACATTTCTTGAAAGAAAAGTAGCTTAAAACTCTACTACATTGCAAGATCAATCTTTTAGAGAGATCTCCGATTTTTATATATCTTCTGTTTATATTTGAATGATTTATATTATCATTTATATATTCCATAGGTGAGCAATTGGATGATGAGCAAGTCGAGACTCTGTTTGCTGATTGCTTGGATCCCGAGGATGATGAAGGCATGATTCCATACTCCCGTAAGTAGAACTAAAAAAATATTCAAATACACTTGTTACCACACACACATACATATGAACCATATATGTATGTACAGTGTTTATTTTTAAAATTCAAAAAATCGCTTTTGTTGTTATTCACCAACATATCAAATATATGCCATATATGATATCATATAATATCGCATATAATACATATCCTATATGGATATGTATATTTATATAGTTTCGCATTTTATCATCTTCATCGGCAAAATATATAATATATATTTATATAATTATGTGTACATATGTCTATGTATATATTTGTATTAAATTTGTTTGTGTTTTCCATATATATTTTCATTCTATGTCGATTTACGTATATGTACCATCGTTTTATGTGCCCGTCGAATGTCGAATGTCGAAAAATCCAAAAATAAACCCCAACGCACTGTGGAAAAAATACAAAACCAAAAAATGCACCACCTTCAACACCACCTCACCCCCCCATATGTATGTATGTGTATGACGCACTATCACTTTGTTTTACAATCGCATACACCCACAAACTCACACACACGCTCGTGCACCTACGAATGTGAATGATTGTTTGCGCACACAATTGCACAATTCTTGCGTGAAATACATATATGTATATAAAATGCCTACAACAACAACAAATCATTATGTTTACAAAACGTGTGCGCCATGCAGAGTTCATCCAGAGGATGATGAGCGATCCAGTTGTCTTCGACTAAACGGTAAGTACTAGATAAAATATACGCGCACACACACACACACATACATTCGTATGTGTGATTAAATGAGAGGGTTAAGTTTGAGGAGAATTAGGTGAAATTTAGAAGGATTTTGGGAAAATATGGAAGTGGTGGAAGTTATATTTGAAATTTAAAGTAAAGAAAGGTCTCCCATATATACATATATACTAAAGTATGTAAATGCAGTTTATGGCTGCAGACACTACGAAAAAGTATTAAGATAAGGGGCAACAATATTATGAAAACATACATAGGTATATATGAAAATTATTACGTAGTCTATGACACAAATAATAAATAAAATAAAACAAAATGCAAAAAAAATTTAATAAATAAATAAAATAAATTTAGTTTAAAAATGAAAACAATAATATAAAATGAAACGAAATAAAATAAAATAAATTAAAAAAAAAAAATTAAAATAAAATAAAATTAAATTATAAATAAAATAACACAAAATAAATAAACTAAAATTAAATTAAATAAAATTTAGTTAAATAATGTAAGATAAAATGGATGAAATAAAATTAAATAAGTAAAATATACCGAAATAAAAGAAACTAATAAAGAACAGATAAATAATGAAAAAGGTAGATTACAATATTTGTTTTTAATTTTTAACGACATAAAATATTAGAGATATAAGGAAATTTCGAATATGACAGCAATTTAGAAAATTATTTGTGAATTTCTCATACCAATTTAGAAAACCAAATATATTACTCCAAATATTAATGAGAAATAGAATCTCCGGAGGCCAAAGTAACTACACAACGAAAATACGCACTAATGAATAATACAAAATTTTCAGAAATTGTGGAAGTTTTTAGAATACAAACAAGCCTATTGGATTATCTATTATTGTTGTGTTTAAAAAGATGCAATTCCCAGTTCCCTTAGTTTAAGTTCGCTTTAGTTAGTCTTAGTTAGTTAGTCTTAATTAAGTAATTTCGAAGTCAAAAATGTTCGTTATCAAAGTCAGGGACATCCATTAATTTTGAATCTGACAAATTGATCGATTGCAAACTCAAAACATGCATAATAGTTTAAGTCCCCCACTATTTACCATGTCTTTATTTCTACGCCAATCTGTTGCACTTTTTGTTTGTATGTATGCACAACATTTATGTGGGCGTGTTTGTTAACGTTCTAGGTATAAAACATAATTTTTTTTAAACTAAACATATTTGAAATACTTAAAACTAATTACATCTATTCTCTATTTCTTTCCTCTTACACAGCATTTCTTGCCAGAATGTGTGATAGACAAGATCAGCTATAAAAACGTCAACCGCTTATAGCAACAACCATTCTCCATAGATGTTTTATTCATCTCTCTCTCTCGTATATTTATTTTAAATTAAATTTTAATTCTCTCTGCTTATAAATACACTTAATTGTATTACGAATGTGGTGCAATTACTTTTGAAGAAGCCATACATACATTGAAACAAAGCAAACGAACTCAAAACAAATGGTGCAGAACTTAAAACAATTTTTAAATTATGTATATAAAAAGTTAAACCAAAAAAAAAAAAACTAAAATTAGAAAATAATTTTGTTGTTCATTTATTTAATTTTAATTACATGAAAAACGAATTTAATATATAGTAAAACAATATTTTAATATAGAATGTCGTTAATAAACAATGAAAACGACAAAGCACGAGTAGCCAACGTTACAAAAAGGACTTAAAACAATGTACTTGTTACTATAATAAAATCACTTGGAAACGGATAACATAAACTTATATTATATAATATTTAATAACGAAAGGGAAACAACAACAACAAATGAACCCTTTTAATATTGTATTCAGTAATACATAAAAAGATATTTTTTTTTTGGAATTCCCAAATTTACGTGGAAAACTCTAGCCGGTATCATATTCTCTGCCAAAGGTGTGTGAAAACGGCAAGAACTGAGAAAACTAAACAACAACAACGAAGCGAACGCATTCGACTCTATAAAAATATCTCTCTCTCTCTTTCGTCTTTTATTATATAAATAAATATGCAAAATATTCGTTTTTTCTTGTGTTGTGCAACATATATTTTGCGAACAATAGCAACATTTCATTTGATACAGACGGTCATTTTGGAACAACAATTGGTGAAAAAAAACAATTGCCTCTTTATTTGATATCATCAAGGCAGGCACCACCAGCGATTATCGCTTCGATAAATCTTCATAGCTAAATCCCTTGATTTACATATATGGAACCATATGATCTAGCCACCATGAGCTCAAGTTTTAAATTCGTTCGGCGATATTCTTCGTCATTGACAATAACCCTTTGCAGAAATATTTTCTCAACCACCTCAAGTGCCCGATTATTGGAAGTTTTCATTGTTAATAATTGTAAATATGAATATTAGTTGTATATATAGGTTCCAAGTTAGAGAAAAATTGTCAAAACTTACATGGAATTCCGGACGTGAATCAGTTGAATTTTTAATTTTTCAAGATTTTATCAACAAATGCATCGGACTTCCTTTTTTTCATTGGAACCGTTGTCTTTAATTACGTAGTGAAATAATAACATTTTTCTTTATCTAAACTCCTTATGTATACCATCGTGTTTTGGTGGCCACAAGTTCCGACTGGTCTAATTTCCAATAATACAACTAATACGAATGAATTTGAGCCATCTTTTATTGGCATGGGTCTGTGATGTCAGTAAATCGCGCTAGAGATATTTAAAATGAGTGTTCTAAATTTAAGTGGCACAAATTTCTATTATTCTATCCCGTAGAGCCTAGAAAAGTCTAAGTGGTAAACTGGGTTATTGGAATTCAAGACCATCTCACAATCGCAGATTTTACTGAGAGACTTGTGACTTGAGGAAAGCCTATTATAATTAAAAAAATCGTTCAGACGGCATCAAGATAGGTATAGGCTCAAGTACACGTAGAAATGTTCAGAATGATGAAATTACCCTTCAGACATACCTACGTCTACATAATATGCCTGCATATGTACTAGCGGTAACTCGAACGTCCTAAGGAAACCCAATAGACAAATAAAACTCTTTGGCTTTTATTACTTCATTCATTTATATGCATTTACTGTTTTTTTTTTTCAAAAATAACTTTATAGAAGCTCCTAATGTATTTCTGTTAAGTTTAGATCCTAAAATTAATCGTGTTGCTCGTACGCACGACGTAACCATCGTTTTAGTGTGACTACCGAAGGATGGATACTTTTCAGATGAATAATTGAATATTCTTATTGCCGGATATCCATTTGTTTTCTAAGGCTTTATTTGTACGGATCTCTCAATCAAGATAAAGTGTGTATATGGATGACCTTGTGTCGTTGATCAGAGTTCGACTCGCTCAGCTGGACCGAATTTACACAATACTTTTTCCCAATTCTCCGAAATTATCACAGATGGCGCTGCCAAATCCATAATTCCTCTCCATGAATCTCAATTGAAGCTGTTTTGAAAACCCTTAATTTCTTTCCTTTCCGAATCTTTTCCGAATGAGTTGTTTTTGTGAAATTGTGGTTAAAGAATGAGGCCTTAAACGTCATATCACACATGCAAGAAAAGCCTTTTAAAAATTTTTCCAAAAATTAGTAAAATTAGCAATTAAAAAGGTTTCAAAATAATTTTCGCTTCTATTTAAGACAATTTCTTCTTTAAGTATATTTAGGCGAGAATTTTCTGCTTAGTAATTTTTGTTACATCCATGCATTTTCCGACAGATGTCACTGTTGTAGCTTTTCACGCCAACCGCTATTTGCACCCACTATGCCAACAGCACTGTGGCAATTACATTCCCGGCGTTCATGTACTAAAAGCTCATGAAAAAAAGCGTCTGTACGCTCTCTCACTTAAATCTCACTCTAAATGCCTTCTGCACTGGCTCTCCGCGACATTTGAGCTTGCGATGCGAGCGGTACGCATTCGAACGTTAATTATAAATTCTTCTTTGCAGCGCGCAATCAGTTCGAGACGAGATAACAGACCAAATAGATTCATCCTCGGTGTAACAAGTATTTACGGTGCAACACAACGCTAAGGTGTGTGACAGTGTGCTATTTGCTCTTTTCATTTCATTTCAATTTGCTTCTTGTTTTTTGTACAGCGCTTCTGTGCATATTAAATTAATGTTTTCTTTTTCATATGCAAATAGATGGTATTGTGTTAATTGTGAAATTTGAATTTTATTTCGAGATAGTTACTATTGAAAGCGCATTGCGCAGTGCGAAGCGGAGCAAAGTGTGAATAAAAGAAATTTAGGAAAATTGATGCATACATACATACATACTTATATTATATGTTTGTGTGTATACACAAAAGTTTCTGCGAGGAAAAATTGTCAATTTGTAGTAAATTGTGAATTGAAAAGAGACTTTTCTAGAACGGCGACCATAGTTGGTATACCAAAATGCACGCAAACCGCGAGTAGCCCTCACCGTTAATTCAATTTCCGGTGTGAAAGTGGTGAATGAGGCGCGTAATGAAAACGGGTGATTAATAATGCTTTCTTTACAGGTTCGAAATTGCATATACCTACATACAAACATATTGTTTTGTTAAAAAACAAAGAGCTACATAGGAAAAGTGCATTTATAAAGAGCAAATCGTGAGTAAATAAAAGAATTAAAGAAAAGAGAAAATTAAAATTTAAAGAAGAAATTGTGAATTGGAAAATTTTCAACAAGCAAAAGATACACACACAATCCACGAAGGCACAGTGAGAGCCAGTGCGACGCAGGCGGCAGCAGAGGGTGAGCGCAAAACGAAAAACAAATATTACTCAGCGTACTGTTACTGTAAAAACAAAACCATTAAAATACATGCATACACATACATAGACGAAGCTTCGTGGTCCTGAGTGCAACGCATTCCTTCGCATTATAAAACTCGTCTCTCGCAAGGGTGTCCCTTATCGTTGCTGCGTAACGCAATCCACCCCGCCGCATCCTTTCGAGCGCACGACACGGAAGTAGAACACACACACACACATATATATATATACATACCCCCAAACGAGCACACTAGCGCAGATACAATCGCATAATATACGGCGAGTGCCGAGCAGCAAGTCAATATGGCGGATATTTTGGAGAAAAGCTCCGTGCCACTGGAAGCTGCAGCTGCTGTTAGTAATGGCACGGTAGCGGCAGAGGTCGCTATAGCAGCAGCATCAGCAGCAGGCACAGCCACAACAACAGTATCAACCACAGGAATACCGGCACAGCCGATTGCAGCAACAACGGTGAATGACTCACACTTGCCGCTCTTGCTGAAGGAGCAACAGCATCAACAGGAGCAAATCTACCAACAACAGAAGGAACAACAACAACAGCAGTCGGCCGCTGTGAATGCAGCAGTCACCGCCGCAGCAGCAGCAGCAGCAGCAGCAGCAGCAGCACCACCATCAGCACCACCATTGTCGGCATTGGATGTTAAGCAGGCGCAACCCGAGCAGAAAGGTAAGCAAACAAATGAATACTTGCACACAAGAATGGAAGTCCAAACGGAATTTGTATTAAAAGGAATTGCGAAAATAGCAACACACACACACACACATGCATACATACGCATATAAATAAATGTTTGTGTACTAGAGGCAAGCAGTGGTTATTGAATAAGCTCACTTAGAATCGATTTTTGCTTAATCTTCCGCAAGTAACAAATGCGAACAGCAAAACACAACTTTTTTTAAAAGCCAATTGAATGTTATTTTGCAATTCAACAACAAATAATAGATAGATACAATTATTTTTTCGTGAGTAAATTTGCTAACGTGCTCTTATCAGGTACATTTATATGTCTGTCATTGTTATTGAAAGCTGTTGAAATTATCAAATTGCTTGCAATAATTGATAGCCGAGCCAAATGTACCTTTTTACCCATATATGTGTGTACATTAGGAAGGTACTTAAAATGTGAAAATCAAATGTACTACTTTTTTAGTCTCACTCCATGGTTAAAGATTTATATTTTGGTTCCACTCAGATATTTTGTCAATAACACGGCAAAATTAAAAAATTAATATTAATATTTTCTTCATCTGAAGCCACAATCTAGTAATACTAAATATAAGTATACTAAAGTCGGAGATTCACATATAAGCTTCAGTCGCGACAAAATTTTTGCCTTAATTATTTCCAATCAGCACAAAATTTATGTTCGTCTGAGACAGAGTCGACGAAAGGGTTAAGATTTTGGAAATCTGTTGTAAAACTTTATTTTCTATATATAAAAAGACCCTAATGTACGTATACATATATGCACTTTTACATATTATTATGACAGAAGGGGCTAATAATAATAAAATTGTTTTTATATTCAAAGTGTCTATTTTTAAAACAATTAAATGACAATTTATTATTTGTTTCTTCAAGTCACATTGTCGCTTTTCATTTAGGGAATTCGCGTACGAAAAGTAGTCACGAATGTTGCTTAGATAACACAATTTAATATGTATAGTATAACTAATAAATGTCTCTATTTTATAAATTTGAAATCATTGTAACGAAAATGGTATCAGTTAAATAATCAGTTACGTTCGAAACGATCCTACGTAATCATCTCCTCATATTGTCTAGTTTACCAGGAGTAAGATCTTAGGTTTAGGAGATCTTATTTAAGTACACCAAAATGATCCGCACTAATTGCAAAAAGAACTCTAGTAATATCGCGAATCACGTATAAAACAACGACACCAATTTGGTATTACTTGGTTCAACCCGAGTGGGTTAAACAATATCCAACTTGATTCAAAACATTGAAAATAAAAACGATCTGAACTTATTTTGATGAGCCTCAGAAACTATTTGTTAAACGCAGCTAACTTAACATTATTAACTAACTTAGCAATTAATTATAAAACCAAACAAAAAAGGTGTTTGGATACAGGAGAAAATGTTGTCAGGGTTTGCATAGGGGCACATCATTTGCTTCCTCTGTCTCTATAAATCAACGGGATTCTTTTCATTTTCAATAAAGAAAGATTTATTATTTGCAAAGAATAATTAGCTATTAAAGATCTATAAATTATCCCTAAAATTTAACTGCTGCTCCATTTTCTTCTTTATTTTGACAGTGGGGTTAAATAAATATAACGAATTAAATTTACAAATTTTACCTAGTTGCAGCGTTCTTTTGCAGTTAGGTTAGAAAAAATTCGGCTAAAGTTGTTTTTTTTTTATCAGAATATATCCAAAGATGTGTTAAATACAGTTCGTATACATATTCCAGAAAGCAGCTTTAGTTTTTGTTGTAAAATTTATTTCAAACTGTGTTTTGAAAGATATGCTTACAGTTTCGTGTGCTTCGTCAGACAAAATTTCCGATTTTTCGCCGGAAGTTTACTTAAGATTAAAGCTTCCGCCAATATTAAGATTTGCGATAACCAAACCATCTAAAGATCCTCTAGAAAACGATTTTCTTACATTGTAATTGAGAATATTATTTTTTAATAAAATCCAGTTCTTTTTTTTTGGAGACTTTTTTGAGACCGTTGAACCAATGCAAATCTAAATATTTTTTATGAATAATTTTGACAGTTGTCTTAAAATATAACCAATTTTGTATTTGGTGTAGTCTAATATGCATTATGTTTAAACATAAATACATATTTTAACTCCTTAATAATATCTAACCTAAACTTTTTTTTTACATACATTTGTATATCAACTTGATATATGCATGTTGATATCTGTGTATATATGACTTTCCAAGCATTTGTGGAATGCCTCCATGTACCTGATACATTTCAACGGTACTTGAATCCCAAGAATAAATAATTGAAATGGCACGTATGTGCTGCTTGGTAGACACCACTTGGGCCAACTCCCTTTGTTTAGTGTCAAACGCAATGGAGTGAGTGCCATAAATACCAGACAGTAAACTGTGCCACACAAACACATGTACAAAGTAATAAATAAAAAAAAACGCAATAAAGAATATCTATGAATGAAGGGCAGACACGCAACCTGAAAATTAGGTATTAACCACGTATGACACTTTGTTATTCACTAAAAAATCGGTGATGTGAGTGCGAACAAGAGTGTTGAATGCTTGTTATATATATATGCTTGTATGTATATATACGTATGTAGATAGGTGTACGTCTGCGGAAAACGGCAGTCGGTTAGACTGAATGTCTACCGCGGCCAAGAAAAGTCGCACCGCTGCCGCTTGCCGGTGGTTACCGATAAGTCAGACTTTGAGACGGCGCAAGTGTCCTTCTAAAATGGAAGCGACAGCGACAAGTGCTTAACTGGCGAACAAGTCTTTGTTGTCAATTGTTGTAACATGAGAATTGCATTGTGATAACTCTACAGAGAGGGAAGTAGAGGTTTATCAGAACAGAGGCACACACATACATACATATCGACATACATAGCTGGAAACATAATTTTCATAAGTGCCAGATATGTTCACATAAGTATGTGCGCGTATTTGAGGCATGCAACACCCACACTACAAACAAACAAACAAACAAGCAAATATTAAAAGAGTCTAAGAGAAGTTGTAGAAAACAATGGCATCATGTTAACTCCCAAAGTCGCTCGCTGCCTGTCTACATGCGAATATATATATGTTTGTACGTATGTGTGTATGTTGACTTTTTGTCTTAGAGTTTTGTGACTCTTTTTCACAACTCCATTGTCGTCATATTTGCTGTGTGCCTCTGCACCCTGCTTAAATGTGCAATTCGCAAAGAGAGAAGATGGCGCTGCAATACTCAGTTTTTCTCAGATTTTTTTAACACTTATTTATATGTATGTCTGTTTGTAAGCGGTTATGTGAAAGCGATGAAGTGATTACATACAATGTTAGAACAATTACAAATCGGCGTGTGAGTTGAAAGACCTCAAAGTGTGACAATTGCCGTATCTAGCATCTGCGAAATGCGACAGAATACATACATACAAATATATATCCGTATATGTAATATTGTATATGTCTGTAGTTATCGATGTCTTAACATTTCTACATTCATACAACTTATATATTTGTATGTATGTATGCATGATAACCTGTGTACACTAAAATGCGTGTGTGTTCTTTAACTACATTTGAGCTTGCGTTCATGAATATAAATATGTTCATTCGCCTATAAGCCGATCTATTGATGGATATGTGCATTATGCGTAGTTTCTTTTATAATTTCAAACTATGTATTTAACTGCAATTTATGCTTTATGGTGTAATTGTACATATAAGCGGATGCATGTTGGGCAAATGTCACGCCAAGTGCACGATTACAATGCAACGATTACATTTTAATGCAAAGAAATAATTCTTTCCAATATTATTCTATCTATATCTAACCGACTTTACTTAGTTGACAGTATGGAAAGTTCGTTTGCTTCATTAGAATTACACAAACACAGTAAGTGCATATGCAGGAAAACTACTTTAGAGAAACCGCTTTAAAGGAAACACTATAAATTTGAGTCCCGCTTCCTGTCACTTAAGTCTACGCGAAGATTGAATTGTGTAAAGCGTTGAAATATATTTTCTTGAAATCAGAAACTCTCTATTTTTTTAAACTCTCCTGGGTGGGTATTTATAACATTTTCGTTGCTTTAATTCAATTTGTCATCAGCTATTTAGCAGCAGGCTTGGTCCCTTTGGATAATTTTAGCTGGTTCACATTTTGTTCAATTTTCGTCATTAACCATACTTGAAAGCTTTCAGTTTGACCGACTTCGGCCATTGTGTGAAATAGTGGATTTGTCCGTTCTAATTTTTTTCACCACAAAGTTAATAAATTCCTTCTGCTTGATACCCATATTGTACTACTTGATGTGAAATTGTTAAAATATTTTTGTACTCAAGTCTTTTAAATACAATTTTCCTTTCTTTTAATATACATATTTTCTTAAAAGAGAAAATTTGCTGTTTTTAAGACAAACGGTAACTCTTTCAAAAATATTCAAGCTACACAGGAACACTTTTCCGGTTTCAATAAACCTTTTCTGAATTTCAAAAATCGCTTCAGTGGTTTCAGTTTTTTCAGTGTCTCTCATTTTCTTATTAAATATATAAATTAGCAAGTATATGAGTAATATAACTCATTTCAGTGAGTGTTGTAGAAGACTGGTTTCATGCGGATTAAAGAGAAGTGCTTCTATTTAAGAAAATAACAACGATAAATGAATGAAATTGTTCGCAAAATACTTGTATTAGCATTAAAGAGTTAGCAGTGGGTCTCAGCATCTACTATGGATCAGCCCAACGTATTTTGGTTTAGGTTTATGTATGTATTACTCAAGGCTAGGAGACTCATATCAAAAGACATTTACCAAACAAACATCAAGTAAATATTGTTAAAGAATGCTTGGGATTCGAACATATTGGACTGTTGCGACTACCGATAGACATTTTTTGAAAAAATTTAAAACCATCGCGGTGGAGGCCATTAAGAAGTTTATGGAAAGTTGGACAGCTGGTTGGCAGTTGGAATATTTTTTAACTACACATATATATGTGTGCGTTTAGAAAACTCATTCTCAGTATTTCATTACTGTTCATTGGACAGTTGATTGTGGTCAGTGTATGTGTATGTATGTGTATGTATGTATATTTTATGTATGTTTATATTATTGAAGGGGTACTCATTTATGAATTCTGTTGTTGTTTTAGTGATGCCATAATTAATGCGTTTATGGCATTTATTCATTCCACTAACTAACTGTAGCACACATTCTGAATGCTCAAACACCCACTTGTATACAAATTACATATACACACGCACACATGTAATTGGATCAAAATATTTAGATGAAGTCCATGCGCTGCGCATTGGACTCAATTTCGCGGCAAACATTCGGGTTACGAGCACGAATTTTAAAGTCAACTGTATACTTGGCCACACGTTCTGATTAATTCTCAGCAATTGCATGTTACAATCTATGGTAAAGCAACAAAAAGCTGAAATGTTCGCCATTGCCAATTTGCAATATGAAAGTGCTTATGACCACCACATTTCCCCCCTCAGTGTTTTATTGCAGTTATATAGTAGAGCAGAGGCAACTCAGTTACTGTTTTATTACCCAGTCGTATAATAGTTACACATATACATATACAAATTTTCTATAGATTTAAATTTGCACCTTCTATTTGACTTTGCTTGAGACGCTTCTACGTCGACAAACTTTACTCCTCCCTCACGATTTCCACCTCAGGTCAATTTAAATAACCAATTCTAATTTATCTGTCATTTTGTTTTATGATTGTTCTGAGTTCCGTGGACAACAAGCTATTTGCACAACTATTTGTTGATGATTTTATATTTGTGATTTCTCAAGTGCCGTTGAATGTGTTGCGAATTTAGATCGAATGAAGTCATCGAGCATTGTGTGTTGAGAATTGCGGTTTTTCAATGAGTTCGTTTGAGAAACGAGATAATAATTTGACATCCAGTCCAATGTTCATTTGCCCGAAATTTGGCATTTTTTGTGAAAAGTAAGATGTTGAGATAAGTATTACTTAAATATTACTTCTTAGTCAGGGCCTACTTGTTTTGGTATAGCAGTTACTTCCTTGTGAATGTGTAAGGCTTAGTATATAGTAAAGCGAAGAAATTTTCATATTGTAGTTGATTCGCTTGATTGTCTTCGCTTTGCACACTCTCTTCTCAATATATTTGACTTCTGCTTTATAGCCAAAAGATTCATAGTTTTAAGCAACAAAAAAGTTATACAGTTGAATTCTATGCAAGAGAATATCTGGCTACCACAATGAAATGGTATTTAGCTTTCTCTACTCGATTATGTTTGTCTATTTTTTTTATACCAGTTGTTTGTTCGATTTACCAGTTGTCACTCTCCAAGGTTGGCAAACTGGTTTTAATATTTCGTTGACACAGCCGTACAAAATTTACTATTTAGCGCTTATTTACGTGTTCGAAAGATTTATTTTATTTTAATAAATGTGTACTCTATAATAGCTTGTATCAAGTTAGACAATATCAAAGTTATCGATAGTGCTTGTAACCAATCTTAGCATATCTATCTATTGCGAAAGGCTACTGGATTATAGTTGCCACTGTACTCGCGTTGGATACCGTAACAGAATTTTACTTTGTGAACAGCTACTGAACTCAGCATACGTGAAAATGCAGATAACACCCTGAGTTTTTATTTTTGGGAAACACTGTTGAAAGTATTTGGTGGCGGTGCTCAAATTTGTGACATAAATCGTAAAATGAAAAATTAAGTTATGGAAAACAATTTTAGAATTTAAAATCGTTTAGTACATTTGAATTAATTTGTATAACATTAAGTAAATGATATAAGGAGCAATGATTTGGATGATGGATGATGATCGAAGATCAGTTTTGGTAAATTATTCAGTTAGAAACGTTCGTATATAAAATTAAAAAAAAGTATACATAACAGTTTCCTGATTTTGACATTTCTGCATACTATAGCAAAGGTTGGTGGTTGTCGATAATATACACAAAATGGCGACTACCGACTCAGTTCACTGCGCTATGTAATCGATATCCACTAGTAATGTGAATTTTGGTATACTGTTGTCGATCGGCAACTATGCTAATGCTGTTACAGATGCGTAATAGCCTTGTTAAATTACGTGTAGTATCTAGACGCCGGATATGAGGGCCTTAATGCCTATGTTTAACTTTATACTGAACTTTTCGGTCAATTAACAAAATTAAGTGTACAACTTTTCAGGATAATAATGCGCGCTGGTGCTAAAAGTGGATGAAATCAGTTCAGTACTTCCTCTAGCCCCCATATACGTATTACAAGGATGTTCAAATTTTCGGTTGACTTTATACCATATATATCGTTCAATATGTAAAATATGTTAACAAACTTGAGTGAATATTGAATATACCATAACTTGGTGCCAAAAATGCGTGAAATACGTCTATGAATTACCTCCGGCCTCTATATACAACTACTTTTCTAATGATAGTGTCTTCTATGGCATAGTGATCCTCAGAATTTCTTCTACAAAAACATCAGCAGTAAGTAAGATTCCATGCAAAATTATTTTCCGAAAGCATTGACTTATTTAAATTCCATTAAATCATATACTTTAGCATGCATTATATTATTATATACGTATTATTACATTATCAAGTGGGTTGCAATACCATACTCGATATTTAGTATACAAATGACCAAAGCAATCATTTCAATTTGTACTTCCGTTGGGACAATCACACCTAGAAAAGTATGTTTTCTCCCAACCAACCACAAATGTTTGTATGCGTACATATGTATGGTACATCATTATGCGCTCATAAAATCGATATTTGGTCAGGCTGGCCTTAATTAGTTATCATGTACGTGTGTAAGTGCTTCCTTAGTTTCTTCTATATAGGCATACATATACTGAGTGTGTATTAGGGCTTCCATGTGAAGAAGAGAAGCATGACTATCTCACATATTAAGATTTTTCACCAAATCTTAAATTTTTCTGCAGTTGGCACTTATAAGCTTAGATAATCGATAATATATATATAAACAATTTAAAGGGGTGTCTCAAACCAAAGAGTTAAGACAGACATTATTTACGAAACGTTAAACACGAAATTTATAAGAAAGAAAGAAAGAATAAGAAAAAAAAAAGAAAGAAAAGAAAGAAAACTTAAGAACGATGTATAATCAAAATATATGGCATAAGAAATTTTCATTGGCAATTTCGTCTCATTTGAGAAATCTTGAATGCAATCGCAGTCAATAAATAACCTTAGCCTTGAATTGAAAGAAGAGGAAAAAAAACTTAAATAAAATTCCTGTTGACTTATGTCATCGGTTGTTCGTAAAATACCAGCGACCGGTCTCTAATTGCTTGAAAAAGTACAGTTACGTGCTTAAGAAATCATGAGAATTGCCTGAAATGTTGAGTGGACAGACGCAGCTGGAGATTTCGAGCTGGATATAATTTTATTGTTGAAATTTGCTATTGAAAAATCGCGAGATTTCTGCAAACGCATATTCAATTGAAAGAATTTCCCACTCAAAGCGCTATATACATACACACATATGTATTTATGTATGTGTGGAGTCATCAATTTCAACTTGGCCCCCATAATGGAGCACTCTTTAAGCAGTGCGTTTTATAGCATGAGATCGGCATCAATTACCTGTTGCTTAGCTAATTTGCATGCAACATTCAAGTGCAACTTACAGACTTTCATTACACTGACTATATGGATATATATATGTGTGTATATGTATGTACAGAAATATATTATTTGCATATTTACTTTCCTTTACAAGCCCAACTATATAGAAATTGTTAGTTTTTATAGACATTAAAGCATTTCCGACGCTTGCTCAGCGCAATTAATTTATATGCAACAAACTTGGCTTTGTTGTTGCACCTTTTGTTGCAATTCTTTAAGTGGTAAATTTGTGGCTTCAAAGCATCAAAGATGCCACAAAGAAACGTATTTAATATGCGCTAGCACTAAATACCATAGTCACACAAACATTTGTACACACATACATATGCAAGCGTTGCCACTTCTCAGTTGCGTTTCGCCGTCGTTGGTGGAAGTGGAGCGTGTCTATCTTTAGCAAAACTTTCGCGTCGGTCACTGTGGGTGCCCTTCAAGTGATTTAGCAGGCTAATGATGGCTAGAACGTGTTGATGACTTGCTAGGCGCACACACTCGCACTCACTCGCACACAATTGCACACACTCGCACACATATATATGCCAACATACATATGTGTGTAAGTATAAATTTTGCATGCACTTGTGTCTTGGCTGTCGTGTAATGTGGGCCAAACTGTGCGAAGTGTGAATGCACTCAATTAGAGCGCATAAGATAAAGAAAACAAAAGCAACAACAACAACTATTACAGGCAGTATTAAGAAAAAGCGCATTGTCTTGTTCTGCGCCTACACGGTGGAAGCGTGTGCATGATATATACGTTTCCATTTCAGTAATTAGATAAAGCACTTTTATTCCGATAATCGTTGCCATACATGTATACATGTATACTCGTATATACATGCATTCACACATACATTTAAGTCGATTGACTATTAGTTATTTTCAGTGCAAATTTAATTAAAACGCATAGAGAATCACACAATAGCAAATCAATTGCTGGAACAAGCATACGCCACTATCACTCCACATATGTATATATGGTCTCAGAAGTTTTAAACCACCTCCAAACTACTGATGACTTTTTGATAATCAGAAGTAAAGAGCGAGCCAGAAACTCTTACCATTTCCTTTACAGATTCATTTTCATTTTCCTTTTTATAAGATTAGAATTGAACTTAAAGAATATTATCAGTAGCCATTCCTCTCCCAAAATCTATAAAGGGATCTAAACTTCTTAATTGGTCCCTTCTTGTTTGGCGCATTCAATCAACTTTTATTTATGACACGAACTTCTGCCGCTCTCTATTTGGTGTTCATGATGGAAATTTCCTGAAATCCAACGTAGAATCATTCTTACTAACAAGTATTGTTTATGAAGTGTATTATATAGTATATCTTATCACCAAATAGGGCGACTTTAGAGATTACTACTTTATTTACACAAAAACAAATTTCTCACAAGCCTCAAAAATATTGAATTGAATAAGGAGAGGCTTCGACTCATAATTTTAGACATTAATAGTAGAGTTTATCTATCTCAGGGAATTGTATAACTGGTTTATAATTACTAAAAAACCATACGCTGATCCTTTTGAAAATTATTCCATGTACTTGAATTGTTTGTCAAATACTTTTATTTCATGTCCATGTTGTAATATTGACCTTATTTTATCATTTCGTTTGATTTAAATGTTTCAAATCACTGATTCTGTTTCTCTGAAATATTTTCAAAATATGTTTTTATATCTGCTTAGTTTCATGAATTTAATTACATACAAAAATTTATAAATATGGCAATACTTCTCAGCACAAATTTCATTTTCGAGTCTAATTGAATCACTTTAGCTTCATATCGAAATAGTAGTAATTTGTTTTTCTTAAAAATTTTTTTGAATTAAACTTTTATGCAGGTGGCAACCGCAAAAAATTATTTTTAACTCTAACCGTTTTTTTTTTTAACTTTTCAGTTTGTTATTCAATTATATTGAAGTTATTTTTTCTCATAATTTTCTTCACTTAAAAATTTCGAACAGTTGGCAATCTTCTGACTTTGTTTTATTTTTCGCTGGAAAATATTTGAGGTTTTCTCAGTAAAATATAACGATGTTTTGCAATTTTAATGAGTTAAAAATATTTGTCTTATACGTATATTGTAATTAAATTAGGTACGCATAAATTAATTAAGTATTTTTGTTCACTCTTTATCGTAGGCACTTCTTTCAATTCACCTGCATATGCATAAACTAGCATAGTTTGATCAATAAAGTATATGAAAAATTTAATTTTTGCATGCAGATTGTTGTGTTTAACGAAACTTCGTACAAAAACAATAACAAACGATACACATTGGCATGTAACTGTAATGAAATTAAAATTGGCAAAACGGTAACAAACTTATAACAGCTACAGGTTGCATTGAGAAGGGAAAACTAAAATATGTAAAAATTTTGCACATTTACCGTTAACGTATATACACATAAACATATGTAATGTTTTAACGACCTTACAAGAAAAGCACCAAGTCTGGAATGAGTTCGCGATTAGACACTAAGGAACATATAATTAACGACACTTTTAATATTTTTATATAGAACGAACTGCTCCATTGTTTTCGAGCATGACATATGAAGAGAGTACTTCTACCCTTTTATTCCTGAAAGGCTAGTTCTAACATTTTACAACTAACCAATATTCAATTATGTCCTCAACTACCAATTGTGTCGTTTGGAATACGTAATTGTATTTTAATTCATTCCAAATGCGTCTTATCAAAAATAATCCAAGTGTACTCCCATTAAAGATTACTCGCAAAATTTTTTGCATTGAAAATAAAACTTGAAGTAACTTGGTGAGCGGGGCTTTATTTCATTTGAAAATTAACTTTGGCAAAATTGTTCTACCGCTAAAATTTGGTAATGTTTTAAAATAACATAAGTCGACTTAAGCTAATGGGAGCAAAAAGAGTTATTATGTCTAACCTATGCGATCTAGATACCATATTTTATCCTGAATGATATCAAAGAATTAGAAGCTTTAAATTACTATAAAATTTTGATAAAGCTTCAACATAGGCTTTTACTATAAATCTATATATTCTCTTTAACTTAAGTCGACATACGCTTGTTTAGCATATTGCCACCGGTATTTTCCTCATTCGTTAGGGCTGAGTGCAGCAAATGACAAACTTTTCGAAAACTTTTGCTCAACTTATATGCTTACATATTATATATATATTAATTTCCAGAAGCCTGGCACAAACTTACATATAATAATTATAAAGCATGAAAACCTTAATAAACATGCGAACATGCGTTTAATATGCACGAGTGTTTGCGTGTTGCAATTACAATTACAAGGGAGCGCACAAATTTTCATAGTATACATATACTCGTATGCATACATAAATATGGTGCGAAGTATGTTTGCACAAGCATCCACCATAAGCGGACTTGTTGTTGGTGGCTTTACAAATAAGGCAACGGAAAAAGCGGCAAAAATCTCACTATTCAATTTGTAAAGTTTTCATGTAACAGAAAACTTGACAAGTACAAAATACGTTGAGAAAGAAACAAACCGATGCTTACATACAAACGCTCAGCACATTTAAGGAAAATTCAGTCACTTTCGTTTTTCAAGTTAACAACAAATAAAGCAAGTCATAAATACAATTATATTTATACAAAGTAATGAGTACATTGGTTTGTTTGTAAAAGTTATTAACTCCATCGAGATGCTTACGAGCATAAGTGAGCTTTTACGGCTATCAACATGTTTATCAACATTAACAATTTGCGCAACAACATTCCCATGTTGATGGCCAGGCTAATGATGATGTTGTGGTTGTGGTTGATAATTACCGTTTTGATGTTCATAATTTATGCATGACCATTTTCGTGTTCTCCGGTTGTTGGCGTTAGATGCCTCGCTTTTGGTCACTGCTGGTCGGTCGCTTTGTCCACTTTGTTCACTTTGTTCATTTTGTTTGCTTTGCCGCTGCCGTATATAATACCCAAACATATAAACACAGTTACGTATTGGCTTTGGCCATACAGATCGAATAGCATTCCGTTGCGTGCGGTGCTACAGGAGTCACCATTGCGTAGCTGTCAATCGCCAAGCAATCGATATTTTCCAAATGTCCAAATGTGTTGTACGAAAGTAACCCTAAACCGAAAAGGACTGCGCATATACGAGTATAATGTGTGTAGTTATGTTTTATTTTTCAGTCGTTTCCAATTTGTGCTTCAAATTGTGTTCGAGTCATTTTGGTTGGTTGGTTGACCTCAATGGGCAATAAATTGCTTCTGTATATAATTGCTTCAGAAGTTAATACTAGCAGTATATCGAGCTGTTTATAGCAAATAAGTTAAAAATATATACATATTTATATACCGTTATTGGTGTATTTGTCTGCATGTAATTATAATTTATGACTCTGGGAAATGGTGTAACATTTCTACATAAGCAAGTAGGAGTACAATATCGATAAATATATAAACTTAAACTTTTTTATATACATATATCAACATTTTTTATGTATTCATGTTGCAGAAACTGTACTGCAACTAATAGTTTGATTCGAAGAGTGACATAGCCCGGTGTCTTATTGAAATCGGTTAACTTTGAGGGTAAGCATATCCTTATGGTCAAATTCATTGTTATCGACTTCCATCTACTGTTTTGTTTTGTGTGAAAATATATAGCCCAATGGCGGTTTCGGTGTATAAAAATTTTATATATAGTTTAATGAAAAATCGAATTTAGATTTATGAAAGAGAGACAACGTTTTGAGTCCGACGAAAAAGACAGTCTTCATGAAATCCTACCTTTAGCGGTATTCACACGAAAAAGTGGAAACCCTTTGGCTTACATTATAATATATTAAATTGGTTAATAAAAAATTAACAGAGTCTCAGCTATATGAATTTCTGTCAAATTTTTAGGTTCATTCTCAGCAATATCAAAGACAAATGGAGAAAATATCGGTTAATTCAAAGAAATAGAATTATATTACCAAACAGAAGAAGGCCAGTGAAATATGATACATTTTAATGTTGCTAGTAATGTTACTAATTCTTTGGAAAACTACATGCTCAAATTGCACTTATATTAAAGACAGAGGTTACAGTGATCCTTAAGCTTATTCTTCAACACGCGAATTTCCTTAGCTGAACTTTTTCTAGGTACATTTCAGTCAGATCGGCTTTGGACTAACTGCAGTTTGTTGATAAACTCTAATCTAGAATAAAACCAAAGATTGATAAATTTTGCTTAGAGAAAGTAAAACGCTATTCACACCAATATACTCTAAAAATGTTACAAAAACAGGTTTTTTGTCTGACATTTAAGCGATATACCAAAGCGAAGTCCGATCGACAAAACTGGAGTGCGAATATCGTTAGTATTATTATTATAATTGATTCAGCGAATAATATAGATTAACATACTCATTGGAATTTAAGTCTCGAAGATTAGCTGTCTTGCCCAAAAAGCCTGAGAAAAAGGCTGAAAGCCTCAGCAGCTGGTACTCCTTTTATTTCATATAAAAATAGTTTAATATATTTAAAGCTATTAAGACCAAGGCAATCGCAGCATAAAGAAAATTTATAAAAACAGGAACGAAATTTTGTCAAAGTCCATTAGTTCATAATATATGATTCTATATTATATATATTCTAGTACCTATTTTATTTACCTAACTAGCTAAATTACTTACTGAATACCCAATATTGAACATGTGTATGTTTTAACACTCAAAAATATTTCAATACAAATTAAGTAGTGCTATTCTAAACTGTATGGTAATATATTTTGTAACTGTGATAATTATTCTAATAACTTCATGTTGATTTTGACGAATATATTTAAATAATTTAAGTAGTCAAAGAGCTTAGATCACGCTTTGAAATAACTTAAAATATAACATAATATAAAATATATATATGCACAAGTGTATGTATTTATTGTTTACACGTTCTAAGCGCTATTTATTTCGTGTTGTTATAGTTTTGCATGGTCTTTGAATTTAGATGTATTCTTCATGTGGCTGACTCATACGCATACTTATGTGATTATACTTATATTTTTTGTAATTTTCTGTATGAAATCACATTTCATTCAAGCAGCAATTAATCAAATATGATAATTTATGAAACCAGGTCTAGTTGATTTATATGAATGCAAGTTTTTTGAAGAGCTATTTCGTTAGGGCTAATCCCAATAACAACATGGATTTGAGTCTTATGTTAAATTTACGAAGGTGGAGAAATAAATTTCAAGAATTCAAAAAATAAAGAGAAACCCCACTCCTTAGAGCTATAGAAATCGTCGAATAAGTTGATTCACATTTTCTTCAAATTCATGAATATAAAATAATATTATACTTTTCCAATTAGAGTCAGGATTGTTAAATCAACAAATGTTTCACCGAAATTATCAGAAAATGTGGCCAAATTCCCCCTCCCGTCTTAAACTGTCTTTACATGCGATTGAAATTCACAGTTGCAGAGATATCATACTCAAATTAAAAAAAAGTGATTTTGAGCATGAGGAATGTCCGAGAATAAGGAAAATTCAATAAAATTGATGCCTCTTGGAGGAGACTTTTCAATTTTAGCGCATACGCCTTCATGAATTGTAATAAAAGATTTATCATTACAAAATTCTACGGATTCGTAGCATTTCATGGGCTCTTTTAGGTCAATGTACCAATAACACTGAGCAGCCTTTGTTTCATTGAGGTAGGTCCATGTAAATCACTGGTTTCACTTTAATTGTGAAGCATCTGTCTGCAGTCTTTTAACATGTGCACTTTCTACATTTTGCTTATGTATTATATATACATATGTCATCCCTGCAATGCAAGCATTTTTTGCACCGTTACATGTGCAAAAAAACAGCGGGCGAGCGCAGCAAAGTGCTCAGCATGAATTTGAAAGTTGCAAATTGAAGGTCTCAATTATTAGCTAATTAAAAGTTGGAGAAATTTAGCATGCATTTTTGTTACAGTTGTGTACAGTTAGCACCTGAAGTCATATTGTGACTGTATTATATACATACATATAGACAAACAACACTAAATAAAAACACTTATGACTTTAGCGAAATATTGTCGTTTTCTTTTATTAATATTGCACTCTGTAATATATGTATGCATATGTAAGTGAGACTGCAAAGTGTATTTCTTTTACAGTTTTTTGTATACAAACATATATATTTACTGTTAGTTAAAGTATAATATACGAACACAAGCGATGGCATTATGTGCTTACAAGCTTAATTGCGCAGTGCGCCAGCGCATTCAGCCATCAAACAAGGTGGCAGTGATGACATCGCAGTGCATATGGTTCATAAACTCTGCCAACACACATATACATACGTACATACATACATAAATACAAACGTACGAGTACATATGTAATCAGTGGCTTTAGTCTCTTAAGAACCAAATCACCAATGCCACTGCGTACATTGGGTCCACCCCATTTAGACAGCACCCCTATCTGCCTTGAATTCCCCATATGTTGTTGTTGTTGTTGTTGTTACACTATATTATATATATGTATATATAACACTGTTGACACACCCCGCTTATGCCAAGCGCCGACTGAGCGCCGACTGAGCGATTAGTCATGTAAATGGGGCAAGAAGTGCTTTAGGGAAGACTGGAGCTAACCGAAGGGAATAATGGGGAACTGTAATAAATAACGGAAGAGAGTGAAAATAGTGAAATTCATTTAAATAGAAATTTTTAGTATAACGGTACTTTGCTTTCAAAAGATATTAGTCTACATTCAGCACAATTATAGCGCTTAGAAAGCAACCACAACAACCAAAGGGTTGTTGATGTCATATAAAAAATGCGAAAACAAAAAACAAAAGAGCAAAAACAAAACAAAGCCATACCTTAGCTGCGGGTCTGAGGGTGACCACTGGTCACTCATTGTTGACATTTTCTAACATTCGCGTTTTCGGTTTTTTCAATGGCGTTCGTGCTGGCTTATGCATGCATGTGTGTGTGCAATGAGTTGAAAAGAGTCAATTTGATGAGAGATATCGGAAAGACAACTAATTAACAGCATAACAGTAATATTGAGCTTTCGCTTTTTGCCGAAAGCTTTTTAGTACATTCATATAAAGCTTTAGTGCGGCGATGCTCTAGCGGTAAATGGGCATATGTGTGTGAAGAGCTTAATTTGAATGTGAAAGCACTTCCGGTTCACATTACCGTTAATTTTAAACTAGTTTGCGCTTGATATAACATATTGCAATTTTGTATAAATTATATAAATTGAAATTTTCAAAATTAAGTATTTTCTATATTCTTTTATTTTCAGGTAAGTCCTATGATCTTCAAAACTCGACTTCAATACTTGCACAGCAGTTATTTAGAGGTGGTTTGAGCTTAATTATTTTTTATTTAATAAAGAAACTTATATGTATTATCAGAACGTTTATATATGCATATATGTATATGTATAAGAGACATTTTTTTGACTACAATAAGTGAGAAACTTTGATAAGACCATTATTTGAAAGTAGTCCGAACTCTTTGCAAAATATCCTTCCCGAACTCTTTGCGTCCAAAATAGAACAGACGGGATGAAATTTCATAGAAAATTTTTTTGGTAAAACATATATAGGTGGCGAAAAATACCCGAAGCGCTGGAACCTGTAAAATTGACGAACTTGCAAAGAAAAGTACCGGAATTGGAGGAGGTGAGCGTTCTCTTGTACTCCATTCCTATACAGCTGGATTTCACGCAACCTCAAAGAACGATGGACAATCAGCAGTTTTTGTTAGACCGAAAGGCCCTGCAAGCATTGGGAGAAATATTGGAGTTCCATTTTTCTCTAGTAATAGCGGTTCGTTCGTTCACGAATGCAAGGCAACTGTTATGCGATTTTGCTTACAGGCTCTTTCAAGAACTTGTTTGTTCAAGAACTTATATAAAATATAAAACTTTTCCTCAGAGCAGTTCCAAAAAGTGGACCTTGAAAAGTTGAGCACTTTTGGAAATTGAAAAAGTAAGTTCAGGCTAAGCATTTCTGTCTGTTTAAGTGTTTTTGCTTTTACATTACACTATATTTTGGACCATTATAGGAAACAATAAGTTATTGCTACAGTGAACCTTTGATAAGAATAACATCATTTATTTAATAATTTATAAGGAGAGTGTCAATTCCGAACTTTTTTCCTTTTTTTTGGCTTTCTAAACAACTCTCAGACACGCGGTTTGCAGTTGTTAAACTTTAATAACCTCTTCATCGGCTAGCAAGGTTTTTATAGTGTGTTAAAATGAATAAAAAAATCCTTTGTTGGCCTACGTTGATTAATCTATTGCAGGCGGATTTTCTCTAAATAAATTTTAATCTCTCTATATCCATTGTTATTTCAAAAATATAATTTTTCTTCTATTTCACTCTCTTTAAATTATTCCTCCTCAACACAAATGTCCGCACAATAATTCCACAATTTACTGTGAAAACTTTCCCGACTCAATTAAATGACTTCACCAGCAAAAAGTCAGCCCGATAACGCCACACCGCAAATACGACTATACTCGTATGTACAGCTATAAAATACACCGGTACCACCTGCCGCCATCCCTTAACAAATATTTTACTCTGTCGCCTTTCGGCTTTCCTTAAAGAAACCCGTTGCACAGGTGCTCCAATTGTTTTGGTTTAGTCACCCAGTTCACCTCCAACTGCGATGATTTACCGATGTGGGGGCGTTTAAGGATGCATATGCACGCAGTGAAACTAATGCGTTATATTTTTATGTCAATAGATATCCTCAACTGCTTGTGTGTATACCAATGTGTGTGTGTCACAATGCGGTCGGAGGGTGTTCGATTGCATGAATTCGCCACTAATAACCAACAAATAAACTGCGCAAGGACATTTTCAGTTTACGAGCACGGCCACAACTATTCCACTACGTTTTATTTTTGTAACGCTATACAACACAATCGTTCCACTTTGAGTGGAGGTGGAGATGTGTTAGTCTTTTATGTTTACCTATTCCTTTTTTACAACAGACTTCGAGCCGCGAAGAACCGCAAACGAAAAAATCAAAACAAATTTCTAAGAAATTCCATTCCTTTACCAAATCGAACGAATAGTCGTGTCTGAGCGTTCGCGTTTAACAGTTGATTGTTTGAGTTGTCCGCCGAAATTATTAAACTCCTGGAAGTGAATTCAACTACTTGCAAGCCTCATTTGTTTGGTGAATTTTCGTGTGATTTGTAAAATTTTCAGCAAAAAGTGCATGAAAATAAAGAAATTTCGCAATCTTTTCAAATTTAACCGGAGAACGCCATAACTTATCAGTGTAAATAAAATTTATGTAAACATTATTTTTTTGGCATAAATCGCGTGTCGCTAAAAATAGGTTTGTTGTAGGAAATAGTTCGTTGCAAGTGCAAACTGACCCTTCATTGGGTTAAAGTGCATTATCCTGGCTGGCGTCGAGTGCTAGTGCCCTGCTGTGAACCCATGAAAAATCGATAAAATATCATTTTAAGTAATTCATTGTTAAAATTTTGCACCTGCTGCGACAATTGCCTATCTATAAATATAGCAATGGCTTGGTAGGCGATTGTTCGAACTATTTATTATGACGCAGTATTTAAGGCATATATTTTGTGAAATGGTGAGAGAAGAGTGTTAAAATTCTTCTAATTGCCATTAATAATTGCAGTTAAGTTCGAAGTTTGTTTTTTCAATAATATTTTAGTTTTCCAATATTATCCATTGGCGCGCTACGCCATCGACTACCACGGTGATGAAAATCCCAAATGGACATAGTGTTTAAATTTGCAATTTGCGCAAGCTTTTTGGGTTTTAATATTAGTATGAGAATGAGTTTTTTGTAAGCGAGTGGGAAAAAATATGCGCTTTAGATAAACTGTCTCTGATTTCTGAGTCTCTGAGTATTTAACAACAGTACATAAACGCTGTCAATAATATGACCCGTTAAATTTGATGTGGGTATTTATATGTTTACTGTTTTTCACATTGCAATACTCATGTCAAATCGTTTATGTAGTTATTAACCTTAAGCGTGTTCGATTCGTCATCAACAAGTCACTCGTCATTCATTCGAAATCAAAGCAAAAACAATTTTGTCCAGTTGAATTTGTTGCAAAATTGTATGTGATTAAGCCAGTGAATGCGAATTATACCAGTTGTTGTTCGAAACAGCTCTCGTTGATCTTGCTATTCCGGCAACTATTCTCCCACAAGAGAAATGTGCTGTTCTAATAAGAACATTTAAGATTATAAGTTACTTTCCCTGGCAAAGAAAGTAAACATTGCATAATTAGACACACAGATCCCTTTCATATTAGACAGCTTCAATTTCATGAATGTTTTCAACTCAATACATAGAAGCTTTCTCTTATTACAATAGGCAGAACTCGAACCAAGTAGTCGCGAAAAATTTTTACTAATCTACACACTATCAAGTACTTTTTGCTGTTCATTCTATATCCTTATAAAAGTGGTAGTATACCTATTCACTATACTCTAAGCATAAAATTTGTACTTAAACCTACCTATTAGTCTACGTTCTCTGGTTTTCCGACAATTGGAAGGCTCTACAATTTTTAAGCCGACTCCGAAGAGATGTTTTTAAGAAAAGCGTTTTCAGGGCGGAAATATGCTTTGATGTTGGCCTTTGCTTGCGAGAAAAAATATTTTAGTCAAAAGCCTTGATTGATCCCACCCGTTGGAACGCACCTCCCTCAATTAAAAGGAAACTTCCGTCACTATCCTAGAATGATTTTTTCTAGTGAACAGTTAGTGAAATCTTGTCTTAAAAATGTCTACGAGAAATTCTCTTAGTTGGATATAGTAACCATTAAGTGCAAGATCCAACCACTATTCCATGCGGTTGGACATACAACTCTATCGAAACACTTTTTCCATTCTGATTATATAAATGTTTATCGAAAATCTATTTGGACGAATCAACCATTTCAGTCGACGAATTATATTAAATTGTTGCATTAAAAATCAGAATCAGGGCAGCAATCAGAATCTTATATTATTTATTCGTGGGAAAGCTATGTCGGAGCTCCCAGTATTAGGGGTACTAATCAGTTTCCGAATCCCCCAATTATAATAGGTATAACTATAAAGAAGATTATTACGAAAGCGTGGGCAGTAACGATTACATTATAAATCTGATCGTCTCCGATTAAGGCTGCGGGGTGCCCTAGTTCTGCGTTTTATAAACTCAACAAAATTCCTTTGCGTTCAAGTTCCCTTTCCTCAGAATACTTCTGCAGAAACATTTGTTGTTGTAAGAAGTCTTCAATACATTTTGTTTGTTCCTGTTTTGTTAAAAACTAATTATTAATATTATTTTATAGAATTTTTCAATCTCATATTAACCTACACAACACCACTGTACATCGTCAGCGTCGCGCAGAGCTGCCGATAGCAATCAAAAGTCGATTGCCGCAACAATGGCGTCGAAAACTTTACCGCAAACTGAAATTATTCGTGCACTTCATATCCGTCAGCTATTTGTGCTTGCAGTATTAGATATCCCTATGAAATCACACACACACACACACACACATACACACATACAATCATATACATATGTTTACAAATAGAAGGCAGTTAGATGCTCTCATATTCACACATATATCTGGGTGTGTATGTGTGTGTGGTGCGTGTGTGTGGAATTGAAAGGGTATTTATTGCGCGCGTCTAACTCGGCGGCCGCAGCGAAAGCGTTCGGCTGTGGTTGCGCATTCCTTTTCATTCGCCTCAAATAGAGAATCGCATGCAAATTAGCAATAGCAAAGTTTTTTCAAGTTTCAATAGTTCCAACTTTCAACTTTATTGTCAACATGAAATAGGGCCCAGCTACTCGCAACTCTCTCGCTGGTAAACTTCCAACCACATGTGTGGGTCGTAAAAAAGGAAATGTTTTGCATGCAAGTTTGTAGGTCAAAAGGCGAATGGCGAAACAATGCCGAAAGTGTTATCCGGCGCATTAGAATATGCTAAGTAGCGAATGGCTTAAATGTGTGGCTGCTCAATGGGCATTAATGGGCAATAATGTGCAATAATGATGGCATCGCATCGCTTCATAAATGTATAATTGATATTAGTAGGCTCTTAAGTCATATTTAGCACAGAAGTAAAGGGGCTCTGTTTTCGTATAAATACTCCGAGGATTTTATGTCCCTCTTTATTTGTAATGGCTAATTTGTTGGTGTGTTGAAGCTTGAAAGTTTTGAAAGTGCTTCAAAGAATCGGAAATGAAAACGTTTCATTGTCTGACCTGGTTTCGATTGTAAACATTAACTTTTATAACAAAAAGACGGAAACAATAGGAGAAAAATTTTTTTTTTTAATTTTTATTTACAAAAATGGTGAAAATTATATATATAGTTTTAAGGACAATAAAACTTTTAATTCAGTTGAGTTTGAAATTCAAATATATTTATGATATAAATAATATTTAATTCAAAAATATACGCAGCACATATTTTGGGGGAAATAGTTCACACAAGTGAAATAGATATCAAAAGTGAAAAATTGTGAACTAAACTAACTAAATAATCTTTAGAAATATTTATAAAACAAAACTCTAAGTCAACTGATTTCTAACAATAATGGGGGACGCAGAGGCGGTAAGTGATGCAACATTACTTACTTTATTCCGTAATATAAAAAAGAGCATATGTATGTACGTGCTTTTAAATGAGCACATCCTCAGTTTTCAAGGTTCTCATTAACAGGGTTGGAAAGATTTTTATAGCATATACTATGAGTATTAGTTTAAATCATATATAATATTTTCACTAATTTTCCAACCCTAAATTCGGGTTTAATTAAAACATTATCAATGAAACAAGTCTACTTTATACCCCAGGACAAACTTTTTTTCCAAAGCCGCCTTACAGAAATATTTTATTTGTTGCATGACAATTTGGTCATTTACTTTCTATCTTTCTTTCAGGACGTAACGTTGTATTTCGGGACTTGCGTAAAAATTTAGTTATCCTGATGGAATTTGGTACACCGATTTTTAGGGGAGGTCACGTTTATGGCTAAAATCCAACAAATGCCACCCTCTCAAAATGTTAAGCCAGCTGACAATTAAGCTATAAAACTCATAGGAAGTCACCACAAGGGGATTTCTCGCCTCTAATAGGTTTGAAGTATGTACCATTTAGTATACAGTTATGAGAAATTAATCCTTATGATGCAGCTTATAAAATAGCGCTTTGGCATGTGTCAACTCTGATCTAAAAATGGTCGAGATCGGTTCATGCCTTTTCTAGACCCCATGAAATTAATTTGAGAATCTCCGCAATTCCAAACCACTTTATATCGAAGATATTAATCAACATGGGAGAAATTATTGATTTCTAAACCACTGTCCAAATATGGTTAAAATCGATGCAGGCATTCCCGTAGTTCCCATATACTTAATATGATTTTCGATTATCTGGTTGGCTTTATGTTGTTAGTATGATACCTTAATAAAAGTATAATCTCTTGAGTACAATGTAATTTAGTATCAAAAATGTAATAAATCGGTTTAGACGTTCCTTACCCTCCAAACATCAATTCTAATTATTTCCGTTTCTCGGGTCCACTTTATATTGTATGGAAATTAAGTGGGCATATAACGCTGAAAATTCCTATAATTAAAAAAACACATTTTTGGCGATATTTGATCATCCAATTTGATTCCATCGGGGGCTAAACAACTTTTCTATACCAATACCATTATCATTTCAAGTAAGTTTGTCATCGCTTTCTCTTTAGCTGTAAAATATCTCGATCAGCCTCATTTTACATATAAGATACCAAGACATCCATTTTCTCTAATAGCGTCTAAAATTTAATTCATCGACAAATTTTTGGTTTACAAGCTTCGGCACAGACCTCGACATATTTTACACACTTTTAATTTTGTTTAAATTGAGCTAATTCTTACTTGTTTCTGTTAACAATGGGCATACACAATGCTATAATATGTCTTGGTAATATGCATCATTGTTTGGTTGTCAGTTTCCTTATCAAGGAAAGTGACGCAGCTTCGAAGCTTTTGCCGTCTCGTCACATAGAGGCATATTCTGATTCTGCCAAATTTTTAACCCTCTATGTCGCATGATTTGCATACAGATTTGTGTCGCCGCCATGCAAATTTTGTGCACAAGAATTTGTTATTCAAATGATGCAAAAAAATGGTATGAAAATAAAAATAGTACTTTCGATATTTATTGTAATAATGACCTTGTTGAAGCCGACGTTGATTTATGGTGGTATAGGGTTAAGAAATACAAGAGTCAATGTTGTTACAAAATCATTTTACAGGACTTGCTCGATGGTATTGGAAATATATTCTAATTTTTTATTGAGCAACATATTCAACAAATAACAATACTTTAGTATGTATATGCCTTTATAGGTATGTATGTATGTATGTATGTTGTTAGGAAGGAATATAAAAGTCAAATTTTGTTGAATCAATAAGCGTTCAGCTCTGATTACAAGCGCAATTCATTATTCAGGTCAAATCTCCTACTCTTCACCAAAATGTCGCTGGAAGAATCACGAAATACGACACCATTAAAATATAAACAAATTCGTCAAAATTGTGTGGTAAATACCTATAGACAGCCAAGCATATTTACATATTTATAACAAGTACAACAAGCTCGATATACCTGTACATAACTATGAAGAGTCGGACAATCTTGTAGGCTGACATAAACGGGAAAGCGGGACTTTTACGCGTTTTCGTGGCTTAGAGCCGTTAAGTTGTCGTTCATTCGATTTTAGTACTCCCTTTGTTCTTCGCACATACAAACATATGTTCTCAGACATTTCTTTACATATTTTATCTTCTAAAAACAACAAGTAAAACGATCACAAATTGAAACCGTGTAGATGCGGCCACCCATTAGTGGACCACGGCCGCCGTTCCTCAGTGCAGGCATGCCACCGCGTCCGATGGCTGCGCCAGCACGCGCTCCTATGAATATGGCTGGCGCTCCTGGCGGTCCTCCGCCTAGACCAATGCCACCACCGTTGCGTAATACAGACAGTAGAGGAAATCTGTTAATGGGACCTGGACCTGGCGGACAACGTCCACCACCACCACCATTACAAAATATACAAATGCGTCCACCTAGCGGTAATGGTGGTCCTATGAGTCCGCCCGGACAGGGTCAACCACGACCGCCTGGCACATACATACCATGGTCCGCCGCAGCACCGGGACAACAAATGCCTACCGGTCGTCCACCAAATCCTTACCCAGGTAATCCACCCACACGTCCACCATTTGCACGTCCACCTGGCGCTCCACAAGTGGGTGCGCAACAACCATCGCTGCGTTCACCTTACCAACAACACACACAGCCACACACACAGCCACAGCTGCTGCAGCAAACGCAACAACAGCAACAGCACAAACAGCAGCTGTATCAGCAACAACAACAACTACAGCAATCACCGACACAACATCAGCCACCACCGCATCCACCCTCAGCCGGTTCGTACAATAATGAAGATGACGATGACGTGGTTATGGGTCAGGCGATAACACCACGTAAAACACCGAATCTAAACGAAGATCCCATGGGTCCAGCGCTATCGGAAGATAGAGTGGGCACGCTGAAGGATACCTTCGGCATGGGTGAGACACTTGCACCCATAGCCGAGATAAATATGAATGGTGTGAAAACATTGTCGAGCATACAGGAAATGCTCAGCAGCGGCGCGGAGAATGTAAAACAGCAAAGGGAGGGTGTACACAGTAAGCGTATGAAATATTGCTAAGGCGGTAGTTGAAATAAATTTTCTAAATTATTACGCACACTATAAATTATACCTGTATGAATTAAGTCACCTATTTTTCGAAATATTTTTTTGCAAGTATTGAAGCATTCTATTTTTTTGCATTTATTTTCTCACTAATTCAATTAAATACTAATAAAATCATTTCATTGCAGAGGGGGACAATGATAGCGGTGTTGATGAGTCAACTCAAGAGAAGGTGAGTGAGTCTCCGTTATTTTACATATTTATATATATACATACATATGTATTTATGTATCCGGGATATTTCGAAACACCAAATACGTTTTTGGCGCATTTCCGACAAATTGACCAAACAGCAATTAAATGATTTTTATGTAGTACATAAAAGCGTAACCCAGCAAGCTTTTTTGTGTTGAAAATTTCATAAATGAGTTGAGTACTTATAGCCCACTATTTGAAAGTTGGAGATATTTGGCTCTATTCCTCGCTTTATCTTCAGTTTATGATATTCTGTCAGTGAAAAAAGTACACTTTCTCAGAATAACTGAAATTTTGTTTGTCAAATAATTTCTAGCGATGAGTTTCCAAACTATTTTACGCTCTTCCTATTAGAAAATATTCCCAAGTCTCGAAAAAGGAATGTATCTCAGGAATATCAGGAATTCGTATTATTGCAACATTTATATAAAAAGTTGTAAGCTAAGAATTAAATATCCGTAATGTCAAATTACAGTATTTCATTATTGAGCAGAAGTCACATAATTATTTCTACTAGACTGCAAAATTCCGGATATTTTTATTCCTACTGAACTTTTTCCAAACAATGCAAGAGATTGGATTTTTTCTAACTTAAAAAAAATCTGTTGAATTAAACTATATAATTATATGATTATACGATGTAATATATGATTAATATATAACATCACTCAACCTAACATTTGGTTTGTCTAAAGATGAATATTTATGTAACCTGTATAACTTCTTCATTTAAAAACATTTCTGTAAAATTTCGTCTAATAAATTGCTTTTAATTTCAAAAATTAGGACGTCTAAATTTCTCAAAATTCTAAAACTATTAGTAAGTCAACATTGTGGGCCAAAGTCGAGGCTAAGTTTTTGTGTTAAGTGTTATCATTAGGGCTTTAAGAAAATAAGATTTTAATTCGACATCTTTTATATATAAAATGTGTTTGTGGGCAAATTAAGTGTTTTATTAAATAATCAATAAATTAAAGTTTACGGCGTCTTGGGAAGCATTTGTGGATTTTTGAGCCTTATTTAAGAAAAATATGAAATATGCGGAAGAATATCCCTTGCAATTAGACATACCTAAAAGGTTTACTTCGCTGGAAAGTTTCAAATTTCTATTTTCTTTTATCACTCTTTTATTTGCTTACTGGGTAATTTCACTAAGGAAACGCAAACGATTTTCTATTAATTTCTTTGCCTTTTTAAACGCTGCCTTAAAAGGCAACCAGAATAATAATAATGAAAATGTAGCATATATATATTGAGACATCGAAATGAAGGAAAATCGATTGAGATCCACAACTACATACACACATAACGATCATACTAATAGCCCACACACACAAGCATCCGCTTTAAAGCCAGACGCACGAAACCCATGCTCGTATATACATATACACATACAAATGTAGTTGCTTGTGATGAATATCGTTGATTCTTGAATGATGTTGCTCAACGCTTAAATGGCGCCACGCTTCAATAGCGAACCCACCCACGTGCGGCACATACCGCGGCAAACCAAACCAAAAAAACTAGCAGAGTTGGATTAGGCGCACACACATACACTTATAAATATGTCTGGTTGACCTGCCCTCATTGAGGTAGCTGCCTCGGTGCTTTGGCCCGAGAATCGGTAGCTGAAATTTTTCCTCCATTCAATTCTACAACTCAGTGCCGAACGAGCGATCTCAGCGCTATAACTAAACCGTTATTTCAGCAAACAGATTTTTAACTGCTGTGCAGTAGAATATTAATAAAATTATTTGCATTTTATTGTGCACTATTGTGCCCTAACAATATTATTGCAGTCTTATCGGCGCTTAGTTAAAGGCACCAGAACACCAGAACACCAGAACAGGTGTGCAAATTTCCACAGCTGCTCGCTGTGATACGGCCTGCCGTAGCGATAACTGTTTGTCTGTTGTAGGGACAGAAAGAGAGAGGCGAGCGCCGACTGGCGGCTTGTAACGGTTTTTACCTTGCCAATGACACGACAAGGATGTGTTTGTTGTGTGCGAGCAACTTGAGTTCGGAGTCAAGAAACTTTTCGTTGAGCTAAATAAACGCAAAACTAACGGCAAAGATTCGCTTGGCAAAAAGAAAAATAAAAAGCGAAGAAGGCAAAAAACTTGCATAAAACAAAACCCAACTCAACACAACTAATGAAGGATAATTCAGAACAAATGTTTATTGATGAGTAGAGAACGTAAAGGCATGTCGTTAATGGCCTGGGCGAGGGGTAGAATCGCAGAAATACCTGTGCGCCGTAGCGCGCGCGCGAAACTCTCATCCTTGAAGCGCCTGAAGAGTGTGGGAATATTATTTATGTTTTTCGCATTTTCGCTTGTGTTTTTGTTGTAGTTGTGCAGATGTGTATATTTATAAATTTTTTTTTTGTTTTGTGTGAAATTTTATTCAACTGTCTTTTGCACAAAAAAAGAAAACCAAAAGTGGTACACTTTGCGTCGAGTTGAATCGATAAAACAATGTGGAATTCCTGCAAAATCACATTCGTCCTTTGAAGTCATAATGCTCGAATTAGTCGAAATGTCGAAGTGTACACAGGCGGTGTAACAAAATAAGTCGAATAAAAGTCGCGCTTGCTTAGCGCACGAGAAAAATTGCATTTAATAAAAAAAAATATATTCCAGCGAATTTCCGCGAGATTTGGAATGCGCGAAAAAATGCATTTGGTGATTACAGGCGATACGAATTTTGTTATTGTAAAGGGTTTGCGCGTCGAGCTGGCAATATTGCGCAAACTATATATAATATTTGTCTATATATACATACATAAAGAGGCGCAGACTTGTGCCTTCTAAAGGGATTCGAGATTTTGTAATTAAATAAAACTGATTTGCTTTCTTTGACTTTTAGGAACGCAACGGTCCAGGTTCGCCAAGTTCCCCAGCAAAGACACCGACGTCTACCACTTCAAAGGGCGAGAAGACAGGCGCCTCTCGTCCGCCCAGCGCAACGCCATCGAACAAATCGTCCAAATCACGTTCAACATCACGAAATCGCTTGTTATTGAAGACCCCCGAACCGGAGCCAGTAAAGAAAGGTAAGTGAAATATTGAAAAATATTCGTTTTCTAATGCAAAGAAAAATATTGGCAATGGCGTTCCTTAAGCGTCGTCAATTTGCAATGCACAACTTCATCAGGAAAGTATGTTAATAATAATGCTCCTATCGGAGAGTTCCATTAAATTTTATACGAAATTTTAAGGTTAGTTCATTCAAAGCACACAAGCCTACATTTTCTGTTGCTTGTGAACTTTAACCTATAAATCGACATTGCTATATTATATTTGAGATGGAATTATAATATATGACATCCTCAGCGACTTTAAAATGGAACAAATCATCAAATTAATACAAAAGGCTTATTTGTTCATAAAAAAAAGTACGTCTATGAAATTGGATGAGGTTTTGTCTGAGAAGTTCTTCTCAAAACAAAAATGGAGACATATATTCAACATTTTATTGAGTGTTTTCTCGGATTTAGTTTCTGATTCGAAGCCTTCTCAGAACACCATATCATCATAATACACACAGTAGTTCCGATAATACTTATCAAAGGTAAAAACTTATAAAGAATAAAGCATTTTCACAGCTTTAACATTGTTCTGAAGGTTTTTTTTATGAGAGAACCAATGAGAAAACTCTGTTACTCGCTCTGTAGAGAAATGTTTCCATCTTATACTAGACCATCTGATTCGCGAACTTTGTTTCTGCTCTTTTATTAAATTTTTCACTTCTTTAACCAATTTTAGAGATTTCAGATAAAATTTAGTCAGTGCTATAATACTTATAATAAACGATTATGATAAATCCATTAAAATAACTATTTGAAAAATGTTTCCACAGTACCAATGAATAAAATACAAGTCGGTCACGCTCCTTCGCCCAATCTAAAAGCCGTGCGTTCCAAAATTGGATCGCTGGATAATGCCGGCTATAAGCCAGGTGGCGGTCATGTGAAAATCGAGAGCAAGAAGATCGAAATAAAAGCCACGCCCAGAATTGAGGCGAAAAATGACAAGTACACGCCACGTGGGGGAGAAAAGAAGGTAAGAGGCAGAGATCTAAAAAAAATTTACCTATACAATTACAAATAACGAATTCAAATAAGCGATTTAGAAGAAAATAAGTGAAATTGGAAATCTCTGTAGTATTTACTTATTTGAGTTGAAAAGACACGACAAATTGTTATAAATTCTTTAAAAATGTAGTTTAGTGAATAGAAGTATGATGTATGAAATTCTTGTAGTTTTGAACACATTTAAAAAAAAATCACCGAATTACACATTGTACATACTTATAAACGTATGATTTAAACTATTGGCTTACAATTAGTTGAGAATTCTCACTTTTTAGGAACTGTAGTCTACTATTTTCTTTTATCATTCATCTTATAAGCATTTACCACGTAGATATATACATACAATGTTGTCGTGAAGCAATTTCACAGTTGATTGATTTTCTGATTACCTATTTTTGATTTGAGACACCATTGAACATATGTTGGACTTTAATGGTCGATTAGTTTTATGCGTTCCATATGAAAGAAATGAAAAACGAAAAAGTGTCTACAAATATTTGTGAGATGATTCGACAGGCTTACATGAGAAATTGTGCGAGGAAATATTTTTTTTTGTCTTTTTTTTTAAATGGTCAATTCATTGATGAGGTTAAACTCAATGTTTTATACTCTTATAATCCTTTGTGTGTATTTATAAGTTATAAGCCACAAAAAATATCACTTTATTCTTTAATTTGCAATATTATGGGCAACACAGATAATTTCGACAAAGCTACAATGGAATGCCAAATCGAAGATTGGCTCTTTGGAGAATGCCAATCATAAGCCGGGCGGCGGCGATAAGAAGATCGAAACAATTAAAACGGACTTCAAAGACAAAGCCAAACCGAAAGTCGGTTCGAAGGATAATGTTAAGCACGCTCCGGGCGGTGGTGATATTAAGGTAAGGTGTTCGCTACAAGTCAACAAAATTACAAAAACATTTAGTATCGATACAGTCAGGCGAATACATACTTACATAAGTACAATTGTATTTGTATTTGTTGAATGGTTCGGCAGCATGTTCGAGTTACTTTTTCTTACTTACATACAAATTATCTGTATTAAAATGGAATGCTATGCTATGTACATGCATATCCTCGTATTGAAGTTGTTCAAGCAATTTCTGTATTCAAGCATAATTTTGAAAAATTTGCATGCCCATATTGAATTGGCTCTGCGTTGAAATTTGAATGTGCTTTAGTTAATATCTTCTTACTCAGATTTGGCTGCGTTATTAGTTTAATTAATTGTCTAGAGTTGTTGGAATGAAATTTAACAAGCATTAAATTTGAATGTAAATATATAAGCTGTATTATAAACATACGCATAAGTAGATTTAGTATTGCTTTTACATAATTTAGATATTTACATGGGTACTCATTCATATTTGTATAAAAAATTTCATATAGGAATACTTTTTATTCAATAACAATAAGGAATTTCGAACTTCTTAAAAAAAATTTGTATATTTAAACTATTTTTCAAAACGAAAGCAATAATAGTTATCTGGGTAAATCTAAAAGTTATACGATCTCCAGAAGAAATAAACCTTACCAACCTTTATTAAATCGCTATATTGAATTCAATCTGATATGAAGTTGAACTCAACTATGGGTGATTTCGATAATTCAAATCTTTACCTTATTTCCACCACAATAATTCTTAGAAATATCGAAATAGCAGTTTCAATAGTCAAAATTACAAATGTATACTTGGATCTACTTCCCATGATTTTCGAATTTGAAGTGAGGTGAGTTTTAAAACATTTCCTTCGTTAGATATACCGAATCTCCAGCGTTCCTTTGTGAGCAACTCAAGTAAGATATGATTTTCAACCTGATTATATTGAATGATCGCAACCGCATTGCCACATAATTTTATGCTGAGTTAGAGCTCAGTATTTGCATATACTTACATAAGTCTAAGGAAATTTTTGGTTTTCGATAAAGTTTCAAATAATTTAAAAAAAAATTTTGTTTAATTATATGTATATATATCGTTGATAGAACTTATGATATTTAAATGTATGAGTCCTTGGGTCGCAGTCCAACAAAATAGTGCAAAGTCTCTGAAATGACCATAAATATACTGTAAGGGTTATTTTATGGAGTTTTGAATACTTCTTTATATTGTCCTATAGTTACCGATATAGAGATTAATAATAACAATTATTTTATCCATATATAAGCTTATTGTAAATAATATATGTATTGTAAGTTCGAATATATTAAATATGAAAACACGCAATCCTTTAAAGTCAACTTCGTTCCAAATCTGATGGAGCTAGTATAATACAATATTAATAAACAACATACTTTCACTCAAAGAGACTAAACTCTGGTTTAACATTAGAATAGGTATTTAATACAGCTTCTCAGCTTTGTTCAATTAACTATAAATTATTCACAAAATTAAGGTCAATTCATTTTCATATGTCCATAATTTTCTCTCATGTATCTTCCCTGTTATATAATTCAACGTTTTGGTGTATTTATCAGATTTGAAGCAATACCGAAAGGTTCAAATAGTTCGTTGAGGAGCTTTCCTATAATACAGTCCATTGAATCCCGCATGATAGTATATAAACCACGATTTTAGACGGTTAAGTGGGGAATACATTTTTTTGTGAAAAAGATATTGTTCTTAAATTATAGTTGTTGTGTATTTTAACATTAGTTTAAGGTCTTCCTCATCTACCTAATACTTAAGCCATGCTATTTGAACTTTCTGGTATTTTGGTATATTGTTCTTCTATTCAGTAGCTTCTAAAAAAATAACAGAATCAATTCGATGAGTGAATTCGTCGAGAGAAAGATAATTGTCAAAATTAAAACACCCTACATCATAACCAAGGCGAAAACGAGAAAACGAAAGGAGCTTATGGCGATCAGATGAAGAGAGTTTCGTTTTTTGTCGAAGAAAATTCGTTCTCACTCATACAAATTCGTTATGTTTTAGTAAAACTTTTATAATTCCTGGTGATAACTATTGCATACTGCATTGTCGGATTGTAGGTTATAATTATATAATAGTAATGGTTTGGTAATTAATAAGTAATGTTTATATAACATTATTATAGAATTGCTTATAAGCGACATATATAATAATAGTACATTAGAGTCTTATAATTATATAATAGTAATGGATTGGTAATTAAGAGTAATGCTTAGATTATTCAATTATTTATAAATGATATTCAAAAAAGAGTATATTATTAAAACATTTTAAAGTTTGAATACGTTTATAACAATATAATAGGCGAATTAAAAATATTTAGCTACATGTATGTCATTGTAATTATATTCATAAATATGAATTTATTTTTAATTTTGAGCTGTAGCAATTTTTGGCATTCGTTTCATTTATTACTTACTTAGTATTTGATTTATGGTACTTCATTTGTTTCTTCTCTTTTTCTGCATTTTATGTTCCGAAACTAAACAAACTTTGATTGATTGATACTGGCAAACTAAAATCAAAATAAAAACGACAATATTTATGATTAAATAAAAAATAATTATACTTATGAACTCTTAAAACTTAACAAACACAAAATTAATGTAAGAAATCGCAAATCTTGAAGGAAAGCACAACCGCCAAGGATGTAAGTAGTTTGTATGAATTTCATAAATATGTAAAAACCGAAAAAAAAAACTTTATTCTTTTGTGTGTACTGTCCTTAGTGTATTATTATTCTTATCTCATAAATTTGACATTTAAAAGTGAAGCTAACGGCACAACACGACTCGCAGCTCACAAGCAGGTGCTGTAGAAGAGTAGTAGTGTGTGTTGAGAATCTCTTTTTGTATTTGACAACAAATTTTCAATTTACATTTTCTCTACCACAATTTTTGAATCATTCTGCGTTTAGAATTTTAGTATTTAGCTAGTAAAATTCGCACCTTTCTTTGCACCATTTGGCCGTCTTAGGTGTTTTTTCTGCGTAACTTTGAACTGTCACTCTTTTTTCGTGTTTCGTTTTATTTATATTTATTAAAGTCTCTTTTTCAACCCATACAAAAAATCAAAATAAATATTTGTGTCCACATACCAATACTGTGTGTTAAAAATTTTGCAACATATAGATTCTCTATAAAAAAACGAAAATCGGGTACTTTTCAGATACAAACTCAAAAGATAGAACTTAAGGCACAAAGCAAAGTGGGCTCTTTGGATAACATTAAGCACAAGCCCGGTGGTGGGGAGCGAAAAATTTTCGATGATAAGGACTATCTGAAAAATGTTGAGCATACAATTGCACCGACACCACCGACACAGGTAAACACTATGTGATTAACATTTTTGACAATCGCAAATTAACTTGAAATTGGAATTGTAGTAAATACGAATTTAGTTATAATTGTTGTTGTTTTGCATTAAATTTCACCTATTTCGTTTTTAATTATCCGATAAGTAAAATTTATGCGTTTAAAATAATTTACGAAATTACTTCATTTTTAGAACTTTTTAGTTATGTGGGTTTTGGAAGTAATCAAAATTATATATTTAGCAAGTGGAGTGAGAGCGGTGCGAAGGAAATTTCAATTTTTAAATTACACCTTCAAAATAGAAAGTATTTTATTATTGAAATATTTTGTTATTAAAAATATTTTTGTTTAACCGCTCCTCATTTCAATTGTACGAGTGTTTTAGTATCACATCTGTTTCAAACGACATCCATGCACCCTGTATCGCAATAGTGGCTTGCTTTCGGTATACCGGCGACTCCATTGCTCAGTTAGAAAAGTTTTTTCAAAAAATAAATTCATACAGTATGTCTAAAAACAGATCACTTAAAAAATTTTTTTAAACAATTTTGTTTTAGTACTAATTTTTTTAGCAATTAGAAACAATTAAGTATTAATAAGTTCGCACAAATACACTAACGACACTCATCTTCACCATACGCATGCGAATATAGCGCACATATAATTATGCATATACAAATATGTAAGTAATCGCACACATCTTTGCACACAAATATTCCAAAAAGCAAAAGTAATGCAAAGTTTACTAATTGGTGCAAGTTGAGTTCAGTTATTAGAGTTATTAGAGGCAAAAGGAAAGCGCAGTATTTACTATGTGAAAGCACCACCACAACAATATACATAATTACATTATTGATTACTAATGAAAATGAAATTACCTAATCATTACAAAATAAAAAATTACTTAGTGGATATAGTTAAATAATTGCAAGAAATTCGAAAAATTTGATTACCGTATTAGTCCTAATTACAAAATTTGTCCATAACTCTTTTTAAATAACGGTCTATTAATTTATAGATTATCTACATAAGCTTAGCATAGCACTAACAACTAAAAAATGACTTAAAAGCAGTACCGCCCACAATAGATCTATCGGAACTAAGCAAAAATTCCATTATTAAAGTCGAGTTTATCAGTTTTTACCATTTACTTTCCATTATAATTTATTATTTTATTATTTCAATTGTTGCTTTTAAATTATCCTTATTTTCGTATGCAGGATTTTTGAAAAAAATTATTAATATGTGGTTAAGTAAAACGTCAAAAATTTTAAGACAGACAAAATGTCGGAAAAATTTTTACAAATTCCAGTATGGTTAGAAATTTGTGTAGAAATAAGTTTGGAAAACGAGAAAAATGTGTCGAATAATAGTCCATATTTAAGTTTATTCATTTCGGCCAAATTCATTTTTGGTAGTTTCTCCAAACCTAAATTACCTAACTCGTAGTTTCCCGATTTTATCGATGAAGGTATGAACATTTCTGATTTTAACTAATTTTTTTTGGATATGAAACTCCATTTATGTTACTAAAACCGATTACTTCGATAATAGTGTTCCCTGGATTCGGTCAGTTTATTACCTGAAATTTTGTAACTTGAATATCTAGCTATCGTGCGAAGTGTTCTCAAAAAGTTAAAGAAAGCTTTCCAAGCTTTCGGTGTTCTCTATTTTGAACGGCGTTTCCAATAAATAAGATAATATAATAAATAAGATTTCATTATTTAAATTATGTTTAATTGAGAAATTTCTGCTTCGACATTTATTTTATGGGTATTTTTGTGTACGATTTGGTAATTAATTTGAATTTGTTTTTGGCAATTTCTGGCCATGCTTAAAACTTTTTTTTTAAATGTGCTCTTTGCGATCGTAGTTCTCTTCTCACCAAATGCGCGAATTGGTTTTTGGTGGAGCTTAAAGCAGGGATGCTTTTATTAAAACGAGTATATTTACGACACGATTGCTTTACAGTTATAATGGATTGGCACGTAATTGTTGTGTAAGAACTAACTAAAAATAGAACTCTAACTGCGTAAATTAAGGAGAGAGGTTGAGAGAAATCACTGCTCCATTAATGCCCTGCATACGAAAATTTTTTATTTTACAACTTTGTATTTATAACTAATATAACAATATTAATCAATTATATGCTACCACAAAGTTTGTTGTGATTATAATTTTTTCAATATTTCGCTTATATTTTTATCAAAACAGATTTCCGAATAAAAATCCATTTAATTGAATTTCAATGAAATGTCAATTCGTTAACTATACAACCAGCAACATCCCGTTCTTCTATTCTTTTTTCTCTCTTTACTTTTATTTATAGTTCCCGCAGGGACGCCTTATTGCCACCATCCACCTAGAATTTGGCCTTTGCAATTCAGACTGTGTGTGTAATGAAATATTTCAATCGCTCTTTAAATGAATTTACTTTCAAAATGCTTTGCCAAAACTGCTACAACAACAAGAACAAATGTTTATATATACAAATACATATATGTATATTTACATAGTAAATTCATAACAATAAGGCAAAAAAACTAAAAATAATTAATGCAAAAGCGTTAAACTTAACGAAATCAATCGGCCTAAAATAGCAAATAACTAAAAGTGGCACCTAATTTTGCGCAATTAGCAAAATACGATTTTGTACCTTTAAAATTACGTCACAAGAACGCTTAGCACACTAGCGCTACAACAAATAGAAAAAAAAACGAAAAAAAAGTTTCATTGAAGAAGAACAAGAACTTTGATGAAAACAAAAGTATTTGAAATGAAATTTAAGTAAAATAGATTAATGATAGGTCCACAATGCACACAAACTCAACTTAGGTTCCCTCTAAGTGAACATATGAAATTTCTAGCTCAAAACACGCATACACGCACACACACAAAACGGAACGATTAACAAAAAAGTTGAAGGAATTGTACAAAAACAAAAGCGAATGAAAATTATTTATGCCAAATAAGAATTTATTCACTTAAAATTAGACAATATTTGTTTTGTTTGTTCAAATGCAAACCTTAAACATAACTTACACTAAATATGCTACATACAATCCTACATACAAATGCATAGACATGCACACACACATACATATGTATGTCTACACATTTTACACACACTTAGTTGTACTTGTAGGTGACAGTATTCTTTATTTCTAAGTACTTAGGCTAGCGAATTACGTCATATATCTATTTAAAGTGAGATACAAAAGCATATATAACTGTTTCGAACACTCGTTAAAGTAGCAAAATAATCGCAGAGTGGCAGGTCAAGCAGCCAGGCCAACGCTGATCTGACAGCAAAGCGCATGACGCACATTCTTCGACGTTATTTCATAGGGTTAAGTTAATCAGTGTGGTATTATTGTAGGTATATCCAACAAAATTTTGTAATTGGGAGATTTGGGCATTGAGAAAATCAATCAATTTAAGTATTTGTTTGATTTTCCAAAAGAAATATTTTGGAAATTATATTATATCTTAAGAAAACGACTTTAACACCCCTATTACGTATCTATAATAACACGAGTGTAGTTGCCGTTCGAAAAGAGTATGGTAAATTTTGCATTACGCGTGGATATCGACTACCTAGCGCAGGCGACTGAGTTCGCTATCGCCATTTTGTGTATATTATGGATGAATGTTATAGTATGCAGAAATGTCAAAGTCGGGAAACTGCTCAATATCGGTTGCCTACATTTTATGTATTTCGATAGTTTTGGATGTACTTTAAAAACATTTGTATGTAAGAAAATATGTATACTTCATGTTTTATTTATTTACTAACGTTTCTAACTGAATAATTTGCTAAAATTGATCTTCAAAAAAATCGTTGCTCTTTAAAGACTTTTTGAATTTTCAAGTAATATCAACGCTCACTTTTTTTGTTGTGGAATATTTTTATATAATATAATATTTATAGATAATATATATATAATAGAATATTTATTAATATTTATGATGCTTTAAAATTGCCAATAATAATAAAATTGAAAAACTGAGTAATTTAACACACAGAAATTTAGTAATTTCACAACGAACGTACAACTTAATTCAAATCTTCTAAAAGAATTTAAATTCTAATGAACGTCATTATTTTCCATTTCTTTATGTTTCATTTGATGATTTATAATACAAATTAGCAATGCTGCCAAATACTTTGAACAGTGTTTCCCAAAAATATAAACTCAGGGTGTTTTTGGGTGTTTATCTGTGTTTTTAAGTATACTGACTTCAGTAGCCATTCACATAGTGAAATTCTTTTACAGTATCCAAACTGGGCATAGCGGCAACTATAACCCAATAGCCTTCCGTAATAGGGAAGTGTGACCATTTTGAGACCAATAACGTTTTATTTTTAAGTTTGTTTTAGTTAGTTTATTTTTAAGTTTTTGTTTATTATTTTTACAAAATTTTTATTTATTATTTTATGCTAATAAAATAAAGAAATCATAAACAAATTTAATCCTGCCAAATAACATCATACTCATCCTCTCATAGACAATTTTTATATGTAGCTGCCTTAGTGCCTTACTTATTTTCTCATTAGATAACAAGAGTGAGTTTTATTTAAGAATTATTTGATTTCGCGCAGCTTTATTGATTTACTTAACAGTATTAAATTTAGAAATTCAGAAATTAAGTATTTACAGAATTTCGGAAATTGCAAAGTTCATATAGTTCATTATTTGGTCCCCAATACTAGTAAGGGTGTACTTTCTATAACAATTTATGGGTGATTTTATATTAATTTTTATTTAAAAAAAATTTAAAAATATGAAAATTTAAATTTATATGTCTAAAAAAATTTTTGTTTAATATTCTATCTTTATATACATGTTATATACATTTTATATTTTAATTCCAAAAATCATTAAGTTATAAACATTTTATATTTTAATTGTATATAAATATTACGCTTGCGCTTATATTACCTGACTACAATGGAAGTCCAACCTTCTTGAGAAGAGCATCCCTCTATAAAGGTATATCAATCCAATTGAGTAGCAACCCTAGAGGAATAAAAGTTTTAATTGTCTCGAAAGTTTTTTTAATGCTTGTTGCGCCAAACAGCATCTTTTTTGAGATATATCTTCTCCAAATGACGACTTGTCGACGATATCGACGACGAAAACTTGTTCTAAATTACTACGCTTCAAATTATTTTTCCTTGATCTCTTGGAATTTATAAATTCTTACTCAATTGTTGAAATTTTTGCATGAAAATAAATGCAAATATATTTTTTTATAGCTTTGAATTTTCGAAAAATTTAAATAAAATTCTTATTCCCTTACGCATTCAATATATTAAAAATATAAGCCAGTCGGACCAAAGATATGACTTTGCCTATTAATTCGACGATTTTATAAATTAAATTCGATTAACGCCACCTAAAGTCTATATATATTGGCTATATATATATATATATATATATATAGGTAAATGGCTATAACCTTCTTCCAACTGTATTCAGCTTCTTCATCATTCACTACATATATATATTTATCATCTGTATATCTACATCTACATCTATATATTTTAAAATATCTTGGTTTTCTAACTATTATCGGGCACAAACTTATTAAATTTTCGGTTGAAAATTCTGACAGATGATTTGACCAGATGAATGACCAGATCATTAAATATATGTATATCACATTTCTATGGCATTATTTTTTATATAAAAGAAATATATTTATTTATTTTTATTTTTTCATAATCACATAAATATCTTTTCAACTTGCTTAAGATATATATAGATAAGTATAATATATTAATTCACACCCATTAACTTAAAAGTGGTAATACTGCTCAACTAAAGGTTAAAAATTTTACGTCCTTAGGTAGCTTAAGAAATTGTATAACTAATAATTTTATTTAAATAACAAATTATAATAATATTCTGCGTAACAGAGAAATAAGTTAACTATTTATATTTATAGGAATATTTATATACATTTTACTGAATATGAATATGAAATATTGAACTGATAGTCCCTAGCTGTCATGCGAAACTACCTAAATAAAAGTATATCTGCTAAAATATAAATATATATTCACTCAACCAACAACAACCATCGTCTAATGTAAGTTCGAAAGCATATAAATTTAAAGAAGTAAACTGAGAAAATTATTATTGAATGAGTAAAATGACTAATATATGTAGAGGCCCTTGCAATAACTATTAAGAAGACTCGACTGCATACTACTTGTTACTCCTTGAAAATACAAGCCTAAGTCTATAACACAAATAATTGCATTCGAACATTTTGTACCTGCGATCCATGGACCCTCATTTGCTTTAAAAACATGCATTAACACATATATACTATATATATTATATATATACCTAAAACTGTATATAGCAACACATAAATCGTCTGAGTGGGTGCTCTAAATGCTAATGAATAATGTCTTTCATTTCTACTTTTCATATGTTACTATATGTAAAATAATTCATCATACTGCATACCATTCTCCCTGGCTTCTACTCATTTTCGCATTTTTTTTGCTTAATTCTTTTTGACATTTCTCTTTAATGGTTTTATTCGTCGGTTGTTTCCTTGTTTTTTTTTTTTGGGTTTTTTTTTGTGATAACATAATTTTTTTCAGTGTAATTTTCAATGTTGAAACTTGTGGTGATAGTTTATCATTTGATATTTTTTATTTGAATCATTTCTTCTTAAACGCAGAGTCCACAACCATCCATGACGACTTCAACAACTGGTGCCGATGAAAATTTAAATCAGCAGAGTTAAACAAATTAAGCACGAAAGAATAAAAGCAAAAAACCAAAAAAGCAAAAAAAAAAAAAGCGATCAGCAATTTGAAAAAAATAAGCATCAAATACATACATATTTACAAAGTAATAAAAAATAAGAACAAGAAATACATAAAAACAAAAAACAAGAACAAAACATACTTCATTAAAGCATTATTATTAGCATTAATTGCATACAATTGAATACGTATTTATTAAAACAGAAAAATTACAAAAAAAAAATTTTAAAAAATTAAAAAAAATTTTGAAGTAAAAATTCCAAATTACATGTCTACATACATATTAGCAACACTGTAATTGTTGAGATTGTACTATCACCAACCACAAAATGTGTAAAATTACTATATTGTATTAGGAAAAACAGTTATTACTCGTAAAAAATCGGTGTGCATTTGAAATGTAGCAAACAATTTGCAAATAATAAAACATTTTTCACAAATCTCACGTTTTTTCACTTACGAATTATTTGTACCAAAAACATATTTTTCCACCAAGAGTAGTTCTTTTATTGAAGATTTGCTTAGATACCTTAAGTTAAGCAGCAAAACTTCATATTTACATAATTCAACTCGTCATACATACATATTTGCATAAGTAGATTACGGTTATAAGTGTTCATAAAACCATTATTAGCCATTTAAGAGACCCAAGAGAAAGCTTTTTCATATATTTTTTTATCTCAACTTAAACCAAAACTTTCTGCGAAACTTTCCGCTTTGGTTAGTTTTTGGTTGGGTCCACAGTGGAACAGTTGCCAAATAATATTCAGAACCGATTGCAGAACCGATAAAAAGCTGATTTCTCTTAAAATTGACAAATTGAGTTGAAAGGTATTTTCTTTGACCAATTTGTTCATGCTTCTTCTTTATGAAATATTTCTGTCAGTGTCAAAATCAATGAGAATGTTGTAGACCAAAATCTTAATTATATAAATTACCATTGACTGAAAGCCAATACTACTCGGAGAGCTTTATTTAACTTACGAGTGGGTTAAATTTTAAAACTTAAAATTAAAGTATCAATTAAAAAACCAAAAAATCGAGGTAAGGTCAGTCAAATATGTGCAAGTTTGGAAGTCATATTTTTTGCGGGCGGTAATTCTTTTCAACGGTAATTCTTTTCGTGGATTGTTACACGACGCTACTATATATATGAAAGAAGAATTAAAGTTGTAATTAACTTAAAGCTAAATTTTAAATATAGTACGATCATTTGGGATCAGCAGATATTTCAAAAACCTCTATGGCCCAGACATAATTATAATTACATAAAAATACCTTTTTTATTAAGCGACTGCATGAATTTTTTTTTTTATATACAATCTACATATTTACTCACATACAACATACATATGTATATCCAAATAAAATCTTAGGCAGGAAGCTACTATTTACCAAAACAAAAAATTAAAAAATAACTGAAAAATATATATATGTGAATGATCTGTTATATAGTAGTCTATAAATAAAAGAAAACTAAGTATTATTATATATATTTACATATATATACACATAGATAACTGTTACATTTATGTATATAACACAAGCATACATGCCCTGTAGGGAAAATCTGGTGCATTAAGAATAACAGTAATAATAAAGCGAATGAAGAAGTAATATTTTGGAAAACATATCACAAAATTGCTTCTTTGGGAAAGTTTTATAAAGTTGTAATTTTTTAGAATTTTAGAATTTTTTCTTAGTTTTTATTTTTTCTTGTCAAGAATTTTTTATTGGGCAATTTATTTATTACTTATTTGTTATTAAATTGTATAAGTTAAAAGGTAAAAGCAAATGTTTGTTCTTTCAAATTTCAATTAGCAATTCCTTGCAGGGCTTCAATTATACCAACAACATAGACACGGTTAATAATATTATAGCAAAAAGTATTAATTTTCAACCACCAAAAGTAATTCAATCACATATATTCACACTTTGCTATTGTGTAATTTAATAGCTATATGCTTACCAATATTCGGCGCTTATAACGACCAATTGATTTGCAGTCTGTTGTTTTGCAAATAATATCAATTATTTGCTCAATTCGCTTTAAACTGCGAACATAGTGGAGCGCTGAGAAAGTAGCCATGAAAGCAAATTGAGAGAGACAAATGATTATCTGTTTTGCACTGCGCTTCGCTCTCTTTTCAGCCTTATATATTACATATACTCTTTGGTATATAATATGAACTAAGTGCTTAAATGAAAATTTTTTTGTTCGAAATTTTCGAAAACATATTTATACACTCAAATAGGGAATACACACACCCCCTAAATAATCTAGTAATTTTGAAAAAAATTTAATTATTTAAATTATGCTGTAATGATACCAATAGGAAATTACAAATATTTTTAAAAATAATAATTAATAAGATAAATATATCAAACATAATTTCCAGTGCATTCTTCACACTCGCGGCTTTAGTAAGTTTACCAGAAACATACTTTTTTTTTTAAATTGGAACTGATTTTTTTTTTTAATTATATTAATAAAATTTTTTGTAACAAAACTTGTATTATGAAAAGAACATAAAATGCGTAATTAATTCAATTTAGATACATTTATATATAACAAAATGAAATGAAACGAAAAAATCAAGAGTGTCGGAAACTTCATTCATATTAATATGGGAAATTGTAAACTAACATTGCAACAAATAAAATTGATTTGTCTAAAAAAAAAGTTCGAAAAATGCACGTTTTCTTTATTAAAAATTATTCTACATATACATGTTTTTTAAGAAAATTGCGATTTTTGTAGAAAAAGAATTTTTCCTTTAGTTTTGTAGCGAAATTTAGCCACAAAGAGATTTTTTTCCACAAAATTTCATCGGCATTATAAATATGTAGCAGCATTTGTATTTGAGCTACGGCAAATTTGTGCAACTACACCGTTAGTAAATAAAAATTACCACACCAGCAACAATCTAAATGTACTTGCAAGCCAAGGCAAATGAAAATTCGGCCAACTTGAAATGTATTGGCAAACAATTTGCTGCAACACGCTAAGGTAGTAAGTTTTTTATATTGCATAATATTTAAAAAATATTTTTTGAGTTTTTTATTAGTACATAAATCATATTAGTATATAAATCATATATAAAAATTTAAAAAAAAATAAACTTAATTTGTTAAATATAACGAAAAGTTAAATAATATATATAAAATGTGAATAAAAAAAAATAAAAAAAAAATATGTAAAATAAACAAAATTAATTAAATGAAGAAAAAATTTATAAAATAAATACATATATGTCAATGATATTGACAGAAAAATTAAAAGTAATTTCACCTTATTCTTGAAAAAAGTAGAACCACAATCATTTGTCGTTTAAAAAATTTAGACACGCAATTTAAAATGTTTATTAAGTTTTTAATAAATTTTATTGGGAAAATTAGTTCAAGTAAAATAAAACTAAGCCACGAAGAAAGAAAAAAAAAATTTTAAATAAATCATTAAATAAAAAACATGAAAAAACCTAATTTGAAATAAAATTAATCAATAAGAATTTATACAAATCTCCAATTAAATTAATATAACTTAAATAAAACCACCAAAAAACTGTAAAATATAACCAAATTATAAAAAAAAATAAGTATTAGTGACATAATTTATAATAAATAAATAACTTTTAACCATAATAGTTTCACATTAGAACTTAATAAAACGTAATAAATGTTATTAAACAAAATTTAGCTAACCGGAAATGCAAAAAAATATAAAATTGAAAGAAAATTAATATAACTATTTTAAAGAAATTTATTCAGTTGAAATAACAAATAATAAGAAAATTAATTAAAATAAAATAAAGAGCTATAAAACCAAATAATAATGAACATTTAATAATTATTCCGTCAATCACAATAAAACAATAATAAAAAACAAAATTCAAACGAATAAACATTACATTGTATGCATTTGAATTTACATCTAACATTTTAAATCACTCTCAATACTTTTTCAATGCAGATTTAAACGGCAAATCTAATTTTACAATTTTCTTATATCCATCCCTCTTTAAACACAATGACACTTCGAATAGCACTGGAAGGTGCAGAAAGTTCAACGCGCCACCACAATCACCTCATCCATGTCGCTGCCTGCTGAGTGCCTGGTGCTCTCTGTCTCAATGCCATCACTGAATGCAGAACAGAAACGTCCCAAAAGTGCTGGGCCCAAGAAAAAACAAGGACAAGCGTTACACCCAAAACCCTTCCGTCTATACTAGATAGATATATACTTATATATGGTATACATACATATATATGTAATATAAAAACATAAATTATTTGAAAGAAACTAGTCAGCAGGACCGTTTTGAGTTCGAAGATGCGCCAGGCATGTCTTCAACAATTTAAATCCATACAATATACATACATTACAATTGCATAAAACAACAACACCAGTAAATACATACATTCATACATACATACAATTTGTAACGCATATTCAACGTGTTTTGTGAAAATCATTTGCGCAGCCGCAAAGAAGACTTCATCAATACCAGAGCGATATGTGAGAGACGAGATTGAGTGAAAAGGCAACGAATTCCATAATATTTAATCAAAAAAAAAGAAAAGTATATATTCACAAAATTTGTATAAAATAAATGTATCATTAAAATACAATCAACAAGTTAAAATAAAGAAATTGAGTGAATTAACTTTAATGACTTTGTTTTTAATGGTGAAAAATTTCTTTAATAAATTTTTTCTCCAATTTCTAGTGTATGCAAATTACGATAACTGACTTGTAACAAGTGAGTATATAGAACTGTTCCCTCATTAACAAAATTTACCGTCTATACAGTAAAAACTTAAATAATATTAAATTGTAACAACATGTTATTGTTGAATATAAGGAATAAATTCACCGTTGGCTTTTGTTCATTTCACTTTATTCATTTGCATATATGTATATATTCGCCTCGTTTCACAGTAGCTCTTCTCCTCCATTTTGTTTATACGTACATTATTAAATCTACTTCACTGCCGTTACTTTTCTCATTTTTGATTTCTTTTACTATTATTACAATAATATATAAAGTAAATATATGTACTCATTTATTTTACTCTTCATCTTTTTTTACTCATACAAAATTACAAATAACATTTAAATACATTTTGCAAAATCTTTGAGGTTATAATTTCAAAAACTTGTTTCAAGATGTAAAATATTATAAAGTCGGAGTAATGCATGTGTGTGTGAGTGTGTGTATTTGAATGTATAAGATAAAGCAGAGATTATATATTTTATTTCATTAGCGTTTATTTGTTTTTTTTTTTCGGTTTCATAAAATTCGAATAACGAACTTCTCTAAATAGATTTTTACATTATATCTTCACATTCTACATAGTAACTGTTTTGCAATAATTAAATCATAAGGTTTATGCATACATAATAAATAGTTAAAATGGCAAATGAAAATATATTTGTTAAGAAAAAAAATAAAATAAAAAACTAAAATAAACAATCGTTAATGTTTAGTTGTGACATACATTTTTATATGCATGTAAACATATTAATAAAGATAAAAGATAATTTGATATCAATAATATAAAATGCATAATTTAACGGTGTAGCTTATTAAAAATTCCGCGGCAGCTACGTGAGCACAGAAGAGGGGGACGATGTATGCAATGGCGGTTAATGGGCAGATAAAATTTTCTTTTTTTTTTTAGGTTCCAAACAAAACAAACATTTTTTTTTTAATATTTTACTAACATAGTGTTCACTTGTGCATCAAGATAGAAATGTAAATTAGTTATTAAAATAGAAATTGGGGTATTAACTAAAGTGGGCGCTATAATTTGATGTGTCACAACACATAGTGACCATTTTGTTTTTGTTTTTTGTTTCTTTTGTCTAAGCTCAATTCGGTATGCGCCAATACGCTCAACCAACTTTTTACCTGTTCAATATTTTTTATACAACATACTTTATATACTTAGCTGTTATTTAGCTTCAATTTTTCTCTTAATTTTTATTTTTTATATTTTTTGCTTTTCTCATTACTCAATTGACTAGATAAGCTATTTTGTTTTGTCCAGCTGCAGTTCATAACAAAGAGTAATTGGCTGAAAAAATTTTAGACTTAAAATGAAATTTGTTTGGTTGCTGCTTCTGTGCAGGCAATATTTCCCAATCAAATACTAGCTGCACAATGTTTTTAAGCTGCTGCTTGGTTTACATATATCTAGACAACCTTGTGTAACGCAGTTTTTCATTGGAAAAATCTGCACTATAACAACTATTGTCTACAAAGTTGCAAACATAAAAGTGTATATTGACAAATGGATATTGTCGTCTGAAGGAAGGCTAAAATATTCATACTTTTGCAGTTATTGAGAAAATTAAGATTGTTGAAAAAGTGAAAAAAAAAAAAAAAAAAAAAAAGAAAGAAAAAAAAAAAAAACATAATTCCACAACACATATCTCAAGTTTCTCAAGTTGTCGCTGCCTATACATTTCATATTCGCCGACTTTAAACTTACAACAGTTAGTTAATAAATATTCGAGTTGGAATTCTTAGACACGAGTTGACGCCTTGATTGTGTTTGTGTGTTTGTTGCCGTATAAGGTAAGTGAGTGGTTTGCTTTTGTTTAATATTTGATGTTTTGTTTCACTATAGAAGTAGTATATATCTTACATAACTATACACTTTCGTTGACGACGCTTTTGTGGTTCTGGCCTGAGCACAGCTCTCACAGCTTCTTCGAAGACCTGGAAACGCTTAATATATAGTAAAATCCATTTCATGCTTTTTTTACCAGCGTTACATACCTGCTTCAGTCCTCTTTGCGTTAGTGCCGAACACTCCATATATTTGACGGCACGTATTTTATTCGACAACTTTTGACCCTGCTCTCGTTTCAACGGTGCCAAACCCTGTTCGGCTAGCGCGCTGAGCGTTTCGCGATCATCACGCAAATCAATTTTGGTACCTAAATGCAGGGAAAATAATTTATATTGAAAAATTGGTTGTAAGTAGTTTATAAGTTGTGCTACTAACCGACTAATATAATCGGTGCATCCGGGCAGTGATGCTTTATTTCAGGATACCATTTCGATGTGACATTTTCGAATGAGGATGGACTGGCCACGCTGAAGCATATGAGAAATACATCAGTTTGTGGGTATGAAAGCGGGCGCAGGCGATCGTAGTCCTCTTGACCCGCTGTGTCCCATAAACCCAGCGACACTTGTATCGTGTCCACAGTCATGGGCGCAGAGTAGTTGTCAAATCTGGGTGGAAAGCATATAAAGTTATTTATATGACTTTTATGAACTTGAAGAATACTTACACTGTAGGCACATATTCGCCGGGAAAACTGTCTGTAGTGTATGAAATTAACATGCATGTCTTGCCAACGGTGCCATCGCCAACGACGACACATTTAATGGGCCTTCCTGTCGACATCTGCAAAAAACAAAACACAAAACGGGAAATACATATATCTATCAAATGTAAATATATACAAGTAAGTTAGGTATGAATGCAAGTCAGTGTGACCAGTAAAAATTGTGTAATCAAATAAATTAAACTTCAGCAACGAATGTGGAACAATGGAATGCGTTTAGCTTGCAGCGCTGTTAGAGTGAGGTACATTTAATTAAATACAATTTGCCACTTGCGCACATTTACTGTCTTACATTTTTCTTGGCGTGGAATGTCAGAATGATTGCTGGCAAACACTTATGAATGTATTCATTCTTATACATAGGTATTAATTATTTATTTATAGGTATTAATTGAAAATCATATGACATTTCAACAAATGTTTTAAGATATTAAACATTTTATTTTTTATTTTTAAGCAGATTAAATACAATAAGTACTTTGAAATAAAAAAAAATATATCAATGTGCGTCTAAATTAAGTATTATTATAAGATTTAAACATTTAAACGGTTATAAACATTTTAAAAATAAATTATATGCCGAAATTCAGTGACAATTTTGCACTTTATCCTTCTATCATAAAAACATATACATATTCTTCAGTTTATATTGCTTCAACGCATATATGCTGCAAAAGATATAATAACACCTTTTAGAAGAGTTATATGATGTGTTCACCAATCCCCAAATTTCCAAAATGTCAAGGAACAAGCTACATAAAACAATGACTTTATGAACCTACGAAAGCACTCAACAAAATAATGATAAATGAACGCAAAACAGCTTTAAAAGCTTAACGATAAAGAAATAAAAACACGCCTACACCACAAACAATAAATGAGAAAATCAAACACAACACCACAAAAAGAATAACAAATCAAAAGAGCAATAAAAGACGAAATATAATGGGCATCTGTTTGAGTGAATAGCTGGCTACAAAGCAAACGCCATTGGCCGCCGGCGACATGATTCGCGAAACATACAAAATATAAGCGGCACATCAACCGAAATAGATCTTGTACCCCTACAAGTTAAGCACACCGCCCTGGACGTCAAGGCGTCAGCGTCAGCAGGCGATTGCAGTGGCGGCAGTAATGTTCTATTTCTGCCAGCGACGTCAGCTCAATGGAGGGAACCACATTACTTTCAGCCAAATTTTCTATTTTCGAAATGAACGCAATTAGGTTTTACTATCAGCGCCATAATAATTGCCACTATCATAATATGGAAGTCACCTAAAAGCGATGGTTTTCCGCAACAACACCAACATAATAAAGCGCCTAGTGTAGAGGGTAGGTTGTGGCAGCGACAGTGTGGCACCAACGTTTCCATTCCAGCGTTTGATAGCTGATGTAATTCAAGTGTTATATGCTGTTAGTCAGCGCATTGAGAAACTAATTTTTGTTATTTAAGACACTGTTCCTTCATCAGATCAACGGCAGTATTTACAGTTTCACCATATAATTTATGTACATATATGCATGTGCATACATATAAACAAATTGGACAGGAGTGGTCCGTCAATGGTCACAAGTCTTACCATATACACACAACCGTTGCATATGCATATAAATATATTTCTTTATCGAGCATTTTTCCTATTACCTTACTTTTGCAACACACTCAGCTCCTCCGCTGCACAATCTTTTGTTGTTTTCTTAATCCACTTTTTTTTTGCTGCTACTGCTACTGGTGGTGCTGCTACGTCGTTCCTTTCACTTTTTTCCCTAAATTTTGTACTAAAACGTTTTTGATTTACTCTATTCGATCGCTAAACTGATTGTTTACAATAAAATTCGTTGATATTATATTAACTTTTAATTAATTTTACATAAAAAACGGTAAAATAAATCCTGCTGAACTTTAGCTTTCCTAGTCTTTTATTTCTTATTCGCTTTTATGCCTTCATTTATCGCCGTTTTAGTTTACCTACGAATGCGAGTGCGCACTCATACACACACATTTACACACACCCTTTTCAACAGGCAGTGCTGCCAAAGCTCAAGTTGTGGTGTGTTTATTTGAGGCATTTTGGAGAAAACGTCTAAGGAAATTTAATTAATTTAAAAACTAACGTATTTAACATAATGTTTCATTGTACATTAAAAATACCGAATATGAAATACTAATAAGTTTTATAGACTGAGTGAAATAAGTTAGAAATGTGTGACTGGTGAATCCCATTGTGGAATATAAAAAAACGAAAGGAAATCTTGGCAAATTAATGTTCAAACTGATGGGCAATTGCATAACTTTTAAATAATTATTTCAAGTTTTTAGTACTTTCAACATTGTTAATTTAAATAAATAAAAGTAATAATGAAATATATTCAAAATATATCAGCCTTGTGTCCGAGTGTGTGTGTTCAGTGGCGGAGAATATTTCCATTTCCTTTTCCTTCAACATTTTGACAGTTGTCTTTTGCGAAATTAAATTCCCTACTTTTCGTCCACATTGAAAGTATTAAATTAGTAAATTAATAGATTAAGATTTTTATTGCGTTTTAATAAATTTTAACAACAAATAGTGTGTAGAGTGAATAATTTGTTAAGTTTTGTGTGTAATTTGCTTATAATCGTTTGAGTAAATGCTGAGTTCTACTGCTGCTTGCAGCTGTGTCAAATAAAAAACTCTCCCGAGTAAGAAGTTCACGGATCTCTGAATGTGGATGTTGCATTGCTTTTAATTTCATTATTGCAATAAAATTAAAATGTGTAAATACGTAAATAAATTAATATTTTATTACAATAATTGCAACTTGGTTATGTCCTGGAAGAACTTGTTTATTGTCGGAACAAGAAATTGTTGCGAAAGCCAACTTGCAACATCATTTCTCTTAACAATTTGACTGGTAAAATAATTACTTATCTTAAATAACTTATTTAAAACTCATATATTCTACTTTCTTAGTTTATGAACCAAACGTGTTCATATGAAACAAATTATCAACACTCTACTGTAGCAAACAACTATAAATATGTACATAAGGGGTATACGAATTTGGTTGGAACTTGAAATCATACACAAGTTTCGCAATTTTCGCAACCTCCAATAATTGTTGGCGCGAAATATCTACAAAACTTACATTGAAATACAACTTTCTGTGCTAGTTTATATATAAATTTACGTATGTATGTATGCACATACTACTCCTCCTCAAAAATTTGCTGATTCTAAACATATGTCCACACTTTAGCTAAATTGTGATTGATGGACACACACCGGTTGGTAACTTTGCAGCTCCTGCACATACACACACTGTCGACTGTGCGATGAAGGGTGCAAAATTTTATTATTGGCGTTGATGTGATTTGGACAAATTACAACGGGTCACTTGGTGGTACACATGAGCATGTTATATAAGGCGCACTGCCGTAGGCGGGAGGTAAAAGTAAGGGTAGTAGTGAAGCTGGCGATTAAATTGTTACTTTTTACTGTCAAGTCTCACTGAGTTGGATGCAGTGTCGGCATGTAAATATGTACATATGTATGTGTGGCATGACTAAAGGTGGATTCTTTCTAGTCCTTGGATATTCATAGCTTTTTATTAGACAGTTTAGAAGAGTTTTTGAAAATGTTAAAAGTGCACATATAATCAAGTGTGAACTTTATGCTGCTGTTTTTTGTATAATTGTGTGCAAATATTTGTGTGTATATATGTGACTAACACAACAGGGGTCCTATTTTAATTCCGTGTGAAATTTTTTCTAAAAAACGACAAAAATTAAAAAAATTTCCTTTTCTTCAGCAAACCTCTAACTCATTCCAAATTTCAAGTGTTTTCATTTGACCGCAAAAACTAATTTAAAATGCTTCAAGCGCAAACATTAACATCCTTTTGGCACACATTTTTTTTTTTTTTGCAATAATTTTGTCTGCGTGGATACATATGTATCTATAATCTTATATAGTCATGTATGAGCAAGTGTATATAGGATTAATCTCAAGGGAATCGAATAGACATGCACCACTGGTGCTGGTGCTGGTTGGTGACCATTTTAATTTAAGTTTTGTGCTCCAATTAACAGCTAGAACTTGTGTTCTAAATCCAAATGTGGGAGGGATGGTGTGGAAAATGCAGCCTCGACGGTTCGCATCAGATGAGTGAGCCTGCGCTGATATGTAGATATCTATATACATATGTATGTATGCATTCGCATAAATGATTATCGAAGATTAAACTCGTTTTTAATTAAAAGCTGACAATACAAATGTTAATGCTGAGTTGTTACCTGCTTTTTATTTAATTAAATGTAAGCGAATTTAATTTTCTTTGAATACTAATCTAAAAGTGCAAGTTAATTGATATTACAAGTGCGTGGGCGAAACTGCAGGAAAACATAAGTGCAAACAAAAGCAAAAGTAAAAATAAACCTGTTTGAACATTTTTTGATACTAAACTACATATATTTGAAGTGGATAAAGCTATAGCATAATAAGAATGTAGGTGGTAAAATAATGGCAAATGTGTATGTGAATTACAATTTTGATATTTGTAAAAAAAAGAGTAATTCTACAAAAGCTATAAATATTAACAATGAAATGGTTAATAAAAATTAGTATGTGGTTAAATAATATAAATAATAAATAGTTTGAATCATATTTTAATAACAAATATTAAATAATAAATGGTTAAATAATTTTACCTCAGGCAATGATTTCCGCTCTAGACAATTAATGTGTAATTACCTTCTATAAAATTTTATGGAGAGATTCGAGTCAAAAACTCACATATTACTGTACATTTTACCACTTCTAGGCGACAATTGAATCTTTACTGAGGTAATTGTGGGAAGAGAATGTGTGGATTCAAAATTTTTGATTTGTTTATTTATTTTTATTTTTTTGGATCAGTTTCTTCAAGTTCTTTTCTCTTGTCTGAAGTTAAATTCAATATTTCGGTTCGCTTATCGAGGAACTATTCAGCGCATATGCCATGCTTTTAAAGGTAATCGTTGTGTTTATTATACTTATTATAGCCCCACCCTGCTGTTGTTGTTGTAGCGGCAGAAAAAATTCTCCAAATAGTTTTGAATAATGCTACCGAGTTGGGAGTTTTGGCGGGTGTATAAATCCGTCCTGTTCCGGTTAGGTGAATCCAACTCTCTCTCTCGTAAAGACAGTAGAGAGAGCATCTAAATTGTTAAAGAAATTTTCCCAAAGTGAAAAGTGAAAGTGTGTTTGAAAACATCTTCAGACTTCCAGAAACGATGTCAGAGACTTAAAATTTGCTATGCAGGCTCATATGTATATAGTACTTCATACAAATTAGTTCAAAAATTGGACTGGTTATTACTTTTAGGTAAATACTCGTATCCCAACTCCTTAGTGCTTTTAATTTGAATGAAGAGAATTTTATTTTTAACATTTTGAATTTCCATAAAAAATCCGTATAGGGAAGGTCATGCTGGGGAAATCTTTAAATGAATTTTTAAAGACCACCCTAATGTGCATAAAAATGCTTCTTACATCAGAATTATTCCTAAATTATACCTTATTCTCATAGCTTGATAGCAGATCAATAAAATAATATTTCAACTCTAGTAAAGATTTATTCCTGCATTGTAATAGACCCACAATTTGATATTCATTGAGTATTATATTTTTCACTACCCGACACTCAAATAAATAGCTCAATATTGTTGAAAGTGAACAATACGCTCCATTAATTGCACGTACACACATACTTGTACATATATAAATATTAGCTTGATGTTGTTAAAATTTAATAAACTACCGGATTGTGCATCCTTGATGGCCTCCAACCATTTGAACTGCATTCAGCAGTACTCCTCCCCGCCTAAATGTAATATTAACTCATTCGTATGCGAAAACAGTCGAGCGACATCCAAAAAAAAAAACTCGCCGCAAAAAATTGTTGTGATAATTTGGTTTTGAGGCTGTTTGGTGCATGCAACAGGCGCTAGCACACAATTGCAGAACTCATATGCACCACCACTGTATCCTGCTTATTGCTCGAATGTCAAACAATGGGAATTTTAATTTCGGCACACACCAAAAGCACACCACACCACCGGAATCTCCACACCCAGGCATTCAGCTCATTTGTTGATTACATATGTGTGTGTGTTTCGCCCACCTTTGTTTCATGGTTGTAGCCAAAAGGCAAAAAAACTGCGTATCAAATGCGTTTGTTCATCATTCTTGTGTGCATATTTTTTTCGGTGTGAAGAAAACGCGCAAAGCGTAGAAAAAGTCATAAAGCAAATATAATTTTGCGCCTCTGAGAGAGCTGTATTGTTGCCCCCTTCTCTCCTCGCAGCTTTTATTGACAGTGATTTTGTGGTTTCGCTTGCCAATGGTGGCTTATTAAAATTTCGATTCACGAATTCCTTTCACCATTCACACTCACATATGTATGTATGTGTGAAAAAAGCCGCCTGCTCTTGGATATTTATTTATTTGCTGAACTTTTCACAGTCAACTGCATATTTATGGGAAATTTTTAACAGTGACGTGCCGAATTTCAGTAATACTCGCCGTGTTTCATATAAACCTTTTTGTACCAAAATTTCTCTTCTTTCACAATTTCTTTCACGCAATTTCAGCACATACAAGATATAAAAACCTTATTCAAATTGGATCTTGTCTGCTGCGGTTCATATTCAGTTTTCTCGGCCATATTTATGGCATTTTTTCAAAAGTCATGTTTTCGAGATCCCCCGTGATCTCGAATATTTCAATCCTCTGAAGTCCACTTAAACCTTTTAAGGAAAACTTGCTAAAAGTACTTTTTTTTTTTGGTAAATTTTAGGTAAAACGTTAAAGTTATATATTCAAATACTTTTCAGACAATTTTATTGCGTATTAAATTTCATTATGGTCACACGGACCACCGAAAATTTGGCTAATCGACCGAAAGTAGTATTTATTTGGATCTTTCTTTTAGGATTCCTTCAACTCGCAGGTACAGGGAAATCTATAAGCCTCAAGCCAATGTAGAGTCGTTAAAAATTTTATAATTCTAACTTTTGCCGCCATCAAAAGCAGTAGACAACAATTGAACTCTTTTATTAAAAATGACCTTTAGTCCCTTATTTTCCTCCATTTAAGGCGTTGTGTACAATCCAAAATGTTTTAACGTAAGCATCCTGAAAGTTAGTCAATTTAGTTGCAAAAATTGAGAAAATTCACCGCAAAATATCGATTTTTAGAGACACTTCACCAGAACTCCACGGACGATCTCATCGGGTTTAAATGACCACGGATCTTTAAATCCGAAGTTGTTAAACGAGTAGTTCCACGGAAGATCTCATCGGGCTTCTGCGACTCGAGTATCTTTGAGTTTAAGCTTCTCAAACGTGAAATTACCCTGACGATCTCATCGGATCTCAGTGACCTGGGTGTCTTTAAGTTCATTTAGTTTTAGAATTGCGCATCATTGTGCCTCATAACTTACATATAAGTAAACGTTTTCAATGATTATATCAAAGTTAATATTTCACTGCTTATGCAACTAACCGTTTGTCATTTGTATACCTGAAATATTCCAAAATTGCGAATTCAAAAAAAAAAATAAAAATTTCGTTGCAACACTATTCAAATTCAAATTACTCACATGCTGTTGATGTCATATGGGCATAAAATAAATATATACATATCTGCTCGCGCATTTGTTAATATACCCATATTTGTATTACAGCATTTATTGTTGTGTGTGTGAGTGTTCGTTGTTGCGCATGTGATTATCCTTGCCGCAGCAATCAAAGTCCAAATTGGAGAAATTAAATTAAGTTGCCGCTGTGGCAGTGAAATTATTAGCCCCAATGAAGTGCGGACAATAAATATATATTTTACATGCGCACAAGTGCTAATAATTTCAATGACGTCCTGCATGCAGAGCCATGTGGACGGTGGGCGGTGGACGATGCGTGGTGGTCAACAGTGGTCAACAGGTTCGAAGTCTAAATGAATTATCTAAAAATTCAAGTATTTTAAAAACATTCTTTCGCACTTAAATTGAAGCTTTTCAGCGCTTAGTGACTCAAGTTGCGCTTTATTACGCTTGAGGCAACAAATTACTAGTTCATTTGGCGCAAATCCGTTGTGGTTTGCTCCAATTCTTTTTATACAACACACATACATATATAGTGTAGAGGGTGTGTGTATGTGTGTGGCTGTGGATTGGTTGTAGGAGTGCATATGTTTGCACTTGTTCCATTTCACACACTAAATTTTGTGCTGAATTCCTTTTTTGACAGCAAACACTCCGCTCCGCCTGTGTGTGTGTGTGTGTGATTTTGAGGCATATGTGTGTGTATGTATGTATGCATAGGTTTGCTTGCCAATTTAATTGAGATAGATTGCTTTTACAGCCATTAATTGGATTTTCCTCTTTTTAAAGTCTGCTTTCTTCAGCAAATTTAATCGGTTAAAGTGGAGCCGATTGCTGGATAACGGTATACTAATTTAATAGATTTCTGGCAAAATACAGGCAAGATAGAAATCACTTAAAGTTTTTGGGAGCATAGTTTGCTTAAAAATTTGCTGAAAAATCAGGATAATGAGTCATTATTATTGGAGTTTTTCCTTCAAATAATCAACTGTTCCATATGTTGACATTTTCTTCGCAGATGTCTGGTAAGTAATATACCAAGTTTTACTTTAGAAAATTAGAGTGAACTTTCTAGAACTACCTCTTAAAATTTGATACTTCCAGAAATGGTTTTTTTTTTTTGTAACAAACCTTTATGTTAGATGACGTAACCGCAGTAATCAGTCGTCGTAAGTCATGGTTGAGCGGACCTTACAGTGACGTCACTCAAAGGTTTTCGGATTAGTGCTCCACTAGCTGAAAAGCTTGAAGCATACCAGGATATCACGTTCCAAATCATTATCGATATTTGCACACTTTTCTCTGGACCCAATTATTAAAAGCGGATTGCTTTTTGTTTGCTTTTTTTTTGCTTAAATTCTATTAAAAGATATACAAATTATTGGATGCACTTTTTTCGGCATTTCCTTAAAGGAATTTATTAACTTACTGCTTTAAAATTAAGCATCCTTAAGCATACTAAAAAATGAGTTAAACAAAATCAGACAAATTTTCTACTCAAATTCGTATATATATATGTACATACATGACGAGCACTTGAATTATAGATTCACTCATTGCGAAATGACTGATGCAATTTCAGAATTGAATTGACCCTTATGCAATAAATAAATTTGCATAGCAAATCAATGCAAATGCAAAATCTTCTATTTCAAATTAAAATGGATATGTAGCGAAACGTATGAATAACTCAAATCATTGAGCTTGGCCGCATTAATATAAGTGCCCATGGTATAAGTAGTGCTTATAAATAGGAGTGGCCAGAGCTCGACTGCATTAGGTATTTCATAAAGCGGTATGATTTCATATAAAGCAATTGCATGACTCATTTGAGCGGGTTGACTTAAAGCGCGCACTCTTTGTGCTTTAATGATATATATGAATATATTTACACATATATATGTACACTCTGCATACATGTATATGTGTAATTTCATTATAAATAAAAGAAACTGAATTTGAATTTGACCTTTGCACACTTGATTTATTTAGGCATCGTAGCAATTTAGTTAAGTACGCTATTATAATACTTAATATGTCCATATGCACATATATTTATAACTGTATTCACATAATCAACAGAAAAATTGTAGATATTAGCTGGCAATAATAATCAATTGCCTACATTTATTTCATCTACTTATTTACATCCAATTGAGTTTTGCGCTTTCGCCTGCCCTCTTTGGCTGCTCAGGCGTAGATTTGGAGTTATGTCCTTCCACTTGCCCATCTATCTATATACGAGTATGTTTGTATGCTTATGTATTACTTAAGAAGCATAGTAAAAATGAATTGGCGTAAAAAAGTGCAGAAATAAAGCTTTCCAGGAATTATGCACACACTTGACAATAACTTTGAAGTTCGCTCCGTTAGAAAAGTTACTGGCGAAGAAACCCAATTCGCAAATTGACTACAAATAATTTAGCAATTCATGTGGCAATGCTAACAGTGATGCAAAAAAAACTTTGGCTTATCGATATCCTTTCGACACTATTTCGGCTATTTTGATTGTGTGTGTATTGGTGGTGGGTATTGTGTCGCAGTAGGAAATACTTTGTTATAAATGTGTAGTTTGAAATTAATGTGGTCAAAAGTGTACTATAATACCAGTGTTTGAAATTGTTTCCACTCCCTGATTTTATAAGAACTTTATTTTTTGATAAAGATTCAAGTTGGTGTGACTTTTCAAATCCACAGTTTTTATGGAAATTGAAATCAGTCTTCAATTTAGCAGCATTTGCAGTTACAAGGTCAAATCTTGGTCCACTGGTTAGACAACTCGTACTGTCTCTATGCAGTACTTAGGTTATGATGACTGATGTCATTTAAGCTGCATTAGGAATAGCTAGTTAATATTAAATATAGACCCACATGCTTAAATCCATCTAGGTATCTGAAACTCCCAAAAGGATATGGTGCTTTAAAGAAAGACTACATCTCTTCAATGTCTTTTTGACCGATAATTATTATTTGTTAAAGTTTTTAAAACATTCTTTGGCATACCTGGCACTCAAAAGCTTTTTAAAATATAGTATTAATTGCAATTGTCTGAAAACTTGTTTGTGCATGCTAAAATTAATTTTAAGGTAGTTCCAGGCAGGTACAATCTCGACTTGAACTACCATAGCTTATTGCAGTTAGAATGATTTCTGGTCCATAATTATACACAACTGCTTACGCCTCCATCTTACTTTCCTTTTTGTAGTAATGATCAAATATATTATCAAGATTAGGGACTTCAACCGAAATTTTTTCGGCCAAAGGGAGTTTCATTTTAATATTTTTTGCCTTCATGGTCTCAGATCACTTAATTTTACCTCGAATACCTGATTGATGACTTTTTATCAGGTGAAGCCTAACAGATATTAACAGTTGAAGCTCTCTCGATCTGCTTGTAAAAGAATTCAGCGGTACTTAGGTAAGCTAGGAGCAATCCATAATTGTTGTTGATCATATTATCCGTTAACAAAGAGCGAAGCCAATTTTTTAAGCAGATATACGGAAAATATAGCATATATATGGAAAATATTCAATTTCAAAAGGAAACACCTAACAGTTAGTTTAGTCCATCTATATCCTAGATTATGCTACTAGTTCCTGCTGGGTAGAAATTCTCTGAATATCCCAAATAAGTATGCACTTCCACTGCTTTCAACGCTCTCCCACAACCCATCTCTGCCGCTCTATTTTCAACCATGATAAAGTGGACAGTAGGCGGACAACGAACCAAACGGATTGGTTGTTTCACTAACTGCTCCAGTGAGCGCTTGAGTGCGACCTAAGTGCGACAAGAATACTGTAAGTTATCTACTTGTTCAAGTAGTTTGTGGAGTGCGCTCACGACACATACTCGTATCTGGCTAAGTATGTAGTTGTGTGCGCGTGTGTGCGCGTTACGCTGACCGGCTGGCCCGACCTGCTGACGACCTTTATTGCCAGTCATAAAGTATAAACTGTGTTGGCAGTGCGCACGCAGCAACAAATTCAGGATGTGCGAAACTGTCCCGACCGCAGCGAAGCGAAAATGTATGGCCACTGCTGCCACTGCTGCCACTCATCTCTAATTGTTATGTTATTGCTTCAGCTACTGCTACAACTACTACTACTATTGTTGTTGTTGTTGTTCTTGTTTTTATTGTTACCATTGTTGCTACTAAACGGTTGACTAGTCGAATCAAGAGTTTGGATTGTCGTGGCAACAGCGCCAACCAACGCAATGCTCCAGTGCACAATTGCACGCGGAAGGAATGGATCCGAATGGACGGGCAATACTTGAGCGCTGCGCTGCGCAACGCAACGCAACGCAAGGATATCGTAACGGAAGCGAGGGTCATCCATTTAAACGTTGTCTACATGCAACTTGCGAAACTTACGCAAGCAGCAAGCAGCAAGTAGCAAGTAGCAATCTGGCAGCGACAGCTTTGCACCAAGTTGCAACTTGAAGTGTGTTTTGTTTGGAGCTCACCTTTTCCGTTTCCCACAGTTTGTCAGCGTGTGTGTGTGTGTGTGTGAGTGTGTGTGGTAGTTTGTGCGTTCGCTGGCATTTCTTGTAATGGTCTTGCCTTTTGATTTTGCTTAGTTTTGGTGGCGCCACAGTGGCGTGTAAATTTGTTTTAATCGATTAAAGTTGCCATCATCTTTGGTGCTTCTGTTGCTTCTCCAACTTCTGAGGATTTCCTACCCGTGCGTTTCAGTGTGATTTGGTGAGTAAATTTGCTAATGTGCGTGTGTGTGTTTATGTGTGTGTTCTTGGTGGCTTGGCACTTGTTTGGCGCAGTTTAAGTTGGAATTACCGTTAGCATAGCTGCCTCAATAAACATGCCAATTTTTCGCTAAGGCAACTTCAGTTGTTGATATTCTCCTATACCCATTAAATTACTTGCAATATTTATGTTGTTAACAGCTAAGATTAAGATATACTAAACTTGCATCAATTTCAAGTTCAAGTAAAAAAAGAAAGGGTCTTTTCTATTTTAAATTTTATCTAAAGTCGGACCACTTGTTTTGACTAAAATATTATTTGAGAGTGTATGGTTCCTTAATAAGCGATAAGAATGAGAGATTCAATGAAATCCAACGAGAACTTCAAATCTTCACTATGTCACTGTCTTCAGTCCTAACACAATCCAAGAATTATCGAAATAGGATTATTGAAAATGTAACAAAAGCTTCTTCGAAAGTATTTTTTATTGTGAAGTAAGTATGTGAGTGGCATAAAATATTCTATGTGGGTCCTATGATTATATAAAACTTACACAAAGCAAGCCATGGATCCACCTCCGCTGACAATATCGTAAAAGTAGTAGAGACACTCAATGTCTCTTAGGGGCCTAACGTCTCTTACTCGTCACATTTTAGCCGATGTTGAAAACATTAAAAGAAATTTGCTGGTGGAACTAAAGGTCGTCTATTTAGAAACATCTAACAACTGTGTAAGAAATTTTGCAAGTCATTGGCGTTTTGCATTCAAATAACATAAAAATTTCGGATTAAATTTAATGAAATAAGCCTCGAAAGTGTTTCGTAGTCATGAGTTATATTCATATTGTATAACAGAAAGTTAGCAGAAAATAGAAGAAAATGAGGAAGATGCCAATAAAGACCATCGCCTTAGACCTTGGGCATTAGGCGTCTGTCAGTCAAGTTTGTTCTCAAAGTACCTAGTTTCGATTGGAGGAATCTTCGCTTGAGAAACTCTCAAGAGCTATTGAGAGTTATAGAGAGTTATAGCTATTGAGATTGTCCTAATAACGCAGTTCCCACTACAGTCGGGTCTATGAGAACGGAACGGATCCATACTAATCAGCTCAAACATTGCCAATTCGACAGCAATCCTCAAAAAAAAAAAAAACTGCCACGAGGTTTTATGAATTTGATGCCGAAACTACATCTCAATCTCAGTGGAGTTGTAGTGGAAAAAACAAGCTAGCTTCGGAAACGTTCTCCCATTGCTACTTGCAGATGTTTTTTGTTGCAGAAACAACGCAACCATGTCTTTTTCATCGCATTCAGCAATCGACATTTTCCCAGAATTTAAGACTGTATAAAAAAGTGCTTATCAGATGAGCTGTGAAGGAAGCATTAGAGCAACTGTAATATATCTGAGAGGTTTCTTCGAACAGCAATATACAATATGTGGAAATAAACATCAAAATTTTGTGATAAAATCAAAAGTTTCTCCACGGAGAACCTCGTACATATTTGGCGATAAATATCGTCTCAAAATTAGAATTAAAGTTTTACCCAAAAATTTCGTCACACTTCGTCATATTTCAGCAAAGGAAACAATACTTCATATGTTCTGTTCATATTCCTTTTTTGGTTAGGTTTCTATTTTTATAGTCCCTGAAGCTTTATTGCTATTTGCGGATTGGTATAGTTCCTAAAATAATTTACTTTTAATTGTACATAATTGATACCAAAGCGTAGTAATGACTGAGTAAGACCTCTTAATCGTCTACCCCTTTTCAAACCAGCCGTAACTAACTCATAAAATATGCTGCATTTATACTTAGTTACGTAAGGGGTTGTAGACTATACTGAGGAGACGGCATGTGCGACGCCACAAAACTCCAATCCAAAGTGCTACAGCGTCCATCGATTCTTGCCCACTCACTTGGTCTTTGGCTTCTGTTGTCAGCATTTTTAGTGCAGATGAATGGCAGCGGCTTGCCGACTGGAACAAATTGTGTCTAATAGACTGATTAATAATGAGGATTATATGGCGTAGTCGGCACTTGATTATTTTGGACCTTTTTGTTTTTGCCAAAATTCCTTTCATTCACTTATTGGTTTTCGCGTTAGATTTCGCTCGGACGTTTCGTTTCGTGCTTTTTTTTTTTTTGTTGCACCGCGTGCAACACGATTCTTGCGGATAATATATGCTGAAATTGATTGATTGCTCAAATGATGAATAGCGATTTTTGTTAGTCTTTTCTTTTCACTTTTTCATACAATTTGGCATTACAGTTTTGTTTTTTCTCTCGCACTCTAATACTTTTCGGTTTTTCTATTGATCCAACTGACCGAGTGACTTATTGTCGGTAGCTGCTGGCTTGGTGCGCATGGCTGCACGTAAGCCATGCCTGCTCCTCAGGTGATTAGGTGGGCTAGAATGGAGCGACTGAGACTACAATGTGGCGTAGATTAATTATGGTGAGCAGTTCATGTTTTTCGTTTTTTTTTTTTTTTTTGTTTTGTCATTTTGTGTTGCCTTAATTTGTTAGCTGGAAAGCAGGTACACACTTTTTTTCGACAGTGTAAATTAAACACTTGCGCGGGTGGAGTGCTCATGTGAGTTATGCGAATTGTTTTGCGAAATTTGTGTATTAGATTGTCGCGGCATAGCAAATATAGCAAATATTGCCATATTTAGGTAATTTGGTAGGCGCGCTTATTAATATTCCTTAAGTTCAAATGTGACTTTTGCGCAAAAAATTGCGTAATTTATCAAAATTACTGCACAATTCATTGGCGAGACAAAAAAACTATTCTGTTAGACTCAGCGAATTTCACCAGCTCATACGCCCGAAATATATACACGTATGAATGTATAACGGTAAAGGAAGAAATATACGAATACTTCATAGTTCACTATAAATATCCGAATGCGTAAGTAGTTCCTCCATTAACATTTGCAAGCCCCTCCATCCGCTCGTCTAAACCTCCTGCGCGAAGTTGTCTTTTGCCCACCTTAAGTGAGACCGGAAATAGTCGGTTATGAAAAAGAAATATTACCCATTATTGTCGCATGAAGACTTGCCGGCGACAATATCTTTTAAACTAATGCGCTAACGAGACACTGACATAAAATAATCCAGTGCACACTACAGTTATCCTTTGCATACAGGTACGCATGCACACATATGTGTTGTCGTGTGTGTGTGTGCTCCTTGAAAAATTGCGAATTATGCGAGTTTTGCGCAAATTGCTGAATATCGTTAAATTCAACTCCGAGATAGTTGAGTGCGAAGGCACAATTTGTCGAGCGGATGGCAGAAATTCAAGCTTATAGAATTGCTATAAAATACCTCATACAATATCAGTTGCGCGTTTGAGCGGGTTCGTCTAGAGTCGTCGCGTCTTAAATTGATTGTTAAAAGTTTGCCAATAAATGCATTCGGTGATGAATTCGCATGTGGAAATGATGAAAATATTGAGCAAATTCACTCAAGCATTCCTCCATTGCATCTATTTGGCATATGGGTGCATGCATAAAAGCTTTTGTTAAAGAGTATGAAAGCTTTTGTTAGTAAGAATGCATGTGAATGGCGAAAAAATGGTAGCTGACCATTTGTATCGTTTTCAAATATTCCCATGTGGTAAATACTTTGCACAATAGTTGCGATATGGTGCTGAGTTCCATGCTTTATGCGTGGTTTACAATGTTCATATGCAATTTGTGTGCAACGTGCAGTATTTTTAGCAAAAGCTTTCAGCTATGTGTGAAATGTGAAAAAAAAGAATATAAAGGGTACTGTATTTCAGGTTTTCATCAAACGTGTATTCAGGATTTCTTATGGTAACAGATCTGCTCATCTGTCTTGTTTGTTATGCAAGATATTTATGATAATAACATAAGCTTATAGAGCTTTCTAGATCAAAACTCTTGAATTGTTACAACATTTGACAAACTAATTTCGTTACACTAAATCATAATCGAGATAGATATGGGATTATACCCGTCGAAACCATTAGAGAGACGAGCGATATTCATATCCCGATATATGTCTGCCCATCCGTCTGTAAAAGCCGTAAATTGAAGAGGAAATAAAGATAGCTTGGTGAACCTGGTACACATATTCCTTGAAACTCTGGCTATGTTGCTATTGCAACATTGTAAACTTCAGTGAATATATTCCATTTCACCAGCTAATACAAGGTACAAATACCGTACTACTTTCTGAAAATTGGTAAAACCAAGGGATAAGGATAGCCACCGGGCATATACTGAAGACTAACATCGAAAACGTAAAAAAGGTTGCGAATATGACAGTATTTACGCATCTGTTTAAAAATTTAATGATGAGCCTGGTACAACATACTGATGCTTTAAATTACATATCTCCCAAACTACCTGTACGAGCTCAAGCAAATTTGGGAGAAACGTTCCCATGATGACCTCTTCTTACAACTTAAAACTACTTTCGCTTAGTTGCCTTCCTATACAAGGTGTGTTCAGAAAATAACGGGAATGTTCTTCGACTGTGTTCTTCAACTTTAATGGCATAGCGCATCATAAGTTCTTGCCTCAAGGTCAAACGGTCAATAAGGAGTACTACCTACAAGTTCATCGCTGTTTGCATGAAGTAATGCGAAAAAAACGCCGGATTTGTGGAAAAATCATTCATGGCCACACGATGCTGCCAGATGCTCACATTTCGTTGCCTGTTCGTGAATTCCTGACCAAGAACCATACTGTAGCGATGTCCCAGCCTCCATACTCGCTAGACACGGCTCTGTGTGACTTTTCCTTTTTCCTATTTCCAAAAATAAAGATAACCCTAAAGGGCCGTCGTTTTACAAGTATAGATGAAATTACAAGCGCACCGCTGAAAGAGCTAAAGCTCATCCCAAAAATCGAGTTGGACAAGCGTTTTGATGATTGGACGAAGCGGTGGTATAAGTGCATAATATCGAATAGAGACTATTTTGAAGGCAACAACATTACTGTGGACGATTGAATAAATATTCTTAAAAAAAAAAAAAAAAATCCCGTTATTTTTTGAACACACCTCGTATGCAATTTTACCAAATTTTTTTTTTTCAATTGGGTCAACAATTTGTTTAAATTTAAAAAAGTTTAAAAGTTTAACAAATTAATGGATTTTGTGAGATTGGGTCATTATAACTTAGTAAAATTACGATAAGTAGAATATGTAAATGATATATTGTAATAATAATAATAGATTTATTTAAAAAAATGGATAAAAAAGAACTTCGAGTGCTAATGATTTTTTGATAAAAGAAATTTGCTGATAACAACTAATGATTTGTTAAACATTATATAGGCTTTTACTCGGGTGAAATATCTAATTCGTAAGTGGTTTGCTAATTCCGAGGACGATGAACGCACGGGCGTCCAAGGGAGTCTGTTACGGGCGAAAACACGGAAAAAAATCACAATATGAATGGATTAATGGATCAGATTTGGTCCATTTCACTTCATTAATAATACAATATTTCCAATTAGTAGGGAATCTAAGGGTTTTTAACATTTTAGCTGCGACGATGGTTTTTAAGGCGTTAAACAGATAACGGTGTTGTATTAATAATTGCATTTTATCATAATTTTTTCATTTCTTTTCTCTTCTTACGTTGCACTGAATTTTTAGACGGATGTTAATAAACCTAACCTCATTTAGTTCAAATATTTTACTGCTCACTGAATGCACTTGCTCTACACGGTATATATGTACATATGTATGTACGTATTTATGTATATACGAAGGTATGTGTTGCAGTGCACTCAGTTTCATGTGGAAAATCGCTCGTAAACTTTCTACTTATTTGGCGTGGCCAAATGAACTCATCAGTTTAAGTGAAGAATATGCTTTTAGGCGGCAATAAAACACAGAGCGCGTGTAACAACTGAAACTGTTAGTCAAGCTGCAGTTGCAGCACGCCAAGTCATTGCAGTTCTGCGCTTATTTATGAAGATGGTAGTTTGTGGAGGGTAAGAACGGTTATAAAACCTGAATAAAAATTGAAATAAAAGACACTTGTAAAGGACAAAACGGTTGGGGTCGTAAATAGGGCGGCAAATGGTGAGCTAGAATTATTATTTGAAATTTGATGACATGAAATTCTGAATTGAATTACTCTGTAATGCAATTTAAAGTGTACTGTATTGGGAAGATGATGTTTTAGGGAATTACTTATGGACTGTAATTTATATGGTATGGTCTATTGGTGTAGAGAAGCTTTTGTGGAGATTATTTGCGTGTCTTTTGAAATACTCAAAGCAAATTTGCTGAATAATAGCTGAATATTGGTAGTAATGCTTATCAGTTTATGATTATTGTGATAATAATTGAAGTAAGTAAGTATTGTTAAATTTAGATTTTAACTCATACTCATACTCTGATTGTGCTTTTGATAAAAGAATTTAATCAACCAATAATTTATATATATTTTTTTTTATTTAAATGAAACACAAACAATGAAATGAAAACAAATCTGTACATAAATATTTAGGCATACATACATCCCTGTATCAGACAGAACTATACTCAAAGCATTATTGCTGTAAATGAAGAAACACGACAATGTTGCAATTATTTCGAGAATAATTTTGTAAATACAATGTTAAATACTTTTAAACTGTTCATCTAAGATTTAATTAAAAATATTCGAATCGGTTTAAGTACATACATTGTATTACAACTACAGAGAAGCTGCAATAAATCTGCGCCCGTTTTCGCTCTGCCTAATTTAGTTTATTGCATGGTGCATAGTCTGATTTAACCGTCTGTGTTCTTTCTCTCAGTTCTTAGTTCAAGTAAATGACTATGTACATACATATACATCTGCAATGTATACTGCACATATACCAACATAAAGGCTATAGATCTGCCAGTCTCAATTACCGACCGCCAAAGTGTGCTAAGAGGAATAAAATGCACACATCTGATTGGATTTATTTTCATAATTTTATGCAAAGCGAATTTTTGCGCGTTAAATTTGCATACAAACTTTAGTTCGTACAAAATAGTCGCATTATACATACATATAGTAGTGCGCACACACACAAATTGGTAGTTTTGCTAGGGTGGTCGAATATTGCAAGCATTTTTAAAAACCCGTATTAGAAGTTTGAGAAATTTGAATTAAAGTTTTGTGGATTTGTGGAGATAAAAAATACGACTTATATTTATTATATTTTCCAATTGAAAAAAATTTTTTTTTTTAATTATTTTTTTAAGTATTTAAGAAGTGAGTAAAAGTAAATATATAGAGGTGTACTCTAAGGAAACAAATAAATTTCAATTGTTGTATATTTGTAAAAAAAAACTTTACCAAAATAACATTTTATAAACCGTTTTTACTGACTAGCTTGTATTATGCACGAAAAATGACTAGAATCAAGCGTTACGAAACAAAAGAACTATTCAACATTTTTTCAAATTACCATATCTTTGAATCGATTTCAAATCTAGAAAAAATCAAATATATTCTAGACTTCATTTGAGCAAATAATCGATTTTTTTAACCCTTACTACTATTGCTATAAATCTTTAAATTTTTTTATTCACTTCGAAACAATTATTGCCTATATTTAGGGTTACCGATTAAACTACGCTGTAACGGCTCTTCAGGTACGCGTTGCTAATATTTCTACTAATTAATTTTAGATAAATAATATATTTGGCGAAATTATTTTCTTTTCGGCTCCTAGTCAGAGAAAACCAATGTTTACTTAAAGCAGCTTGTCAAAAGATCCATTTATGAGTAGGAGTTTTCTTAAAAGCTATATTTTTTCCTCTAGTCGGATAACAACAAAGTGCATATGAAAAGAAAGCTTTTAAACAAGTTTATAAGTCTAAATATTTAAACGATGGAGACTCATAAATTCCCAGCGGAGAATCTAAAAATAATGTTTAAAGTGTTTGGCTTAAATTTTTTAAAGTTGCCTTTTTATTTTTATTATTGCTATGTTGTAGCTCTTCGTATAAATAAAATAACATACAACTATTTTTTAAAGCAAATCATCAAACACAAAAAAAAAAAAAAATGCCAGCAAGCTCTGCTCTAAAAATTGCGCCGACCACCCTACACTTCAATGTATCCATCATAGACATTGTTGTTGCAGTACATTTCTTCAAATAAATCTAGTATGAAGGAAAGTATGAATTATGGCTCATTATGGTATGTATGAATCCAATATAATCGAGGAAATGTGGCGGCATGAGCAACCACTATTGCAGCACATGTTCGCCAACTACAACCGAACATATTTATTTGTATGTATATGTGTAAGTGATTGTGCTTGTATTGTGTCACCGCTTGGCGTCCAAATTGGTGGCGAATGGTGAATGTCATTTTGTGCAGCACATTGTGGCATTCATTGTAAGGTGCGCTTGGTGTGGCAAATTTTGCTCACATACACACATATGCAACAACACCACCAGTGAGTGCTTGAATGTAATCATAGAAAAGTGATTTCAGCGAAATGAAGGACTAAAAGGAAAATTTCAATTCTTTTCTGCAATTTGCCACAGTGTGGCTTCCTCACATATGCTGGTATGAGTACCTCGAACTATCGACGCGCTATCTGTCTGTCCGCATGCCGCGCACATAATATATTCAAGTTGCAGAGATTTGATGCGATCCAATGCGAACTGATGTGCGGAGATTTATTTTTATCGCCTTGAATTCAATTCACTTGAAACAACTTTGCTGCAGACGCTCAAATGAGCGTGGGCATAAGTGGCGGGTATCTTAAGAGACACTAGCGCTAGCCTTTTGCTTTTAGTTCACTTGTATTTCGATGCGTATGTGTGCGTATGTGTGTGTATGTGTGTTTGTGTGTCAGCGCCAAAAATTTGCTTAAGTGCAACGGCAGTGGGGTGGTTAGGTTTCGGTGGATAAAAGAAGAGAAATATATGTTGGCAATGGTCGTTTGGCGCGCTGACAGTTATTTGGTGTTGCAAACTATCACACAGATTTACTTGACATGTTGCGATACAATTTCTCATAAGCGCCAAAAGAAGCGTTAGTCATTAGCCTGAGATCATTTAGTTAAATTAAGTCTTAATATAGAGGCAAATATGTGAAATATTTACTTTTAAGTCAATCATGCTAGCGGAAATCAGTATATCAGTAGGTGAAGGTATAGACCGATTTTGGTAATTTTTGGACCCAGCCTGAATAAGTTAAGTGAAGGCGCTCCTACCAAAAATTCCACCAAAAATTTCAAGATATTTCAGTAATAGACCGCCATATAATGTATAGATTAACGGTTGCGGCACAAATCATTATGTTGGATATATGGAGGGTAAGGAAAGATATGGAACTTTTCGATCGATTTTTGACAACAAACCACACTCTACAAAGTTAAGCATTTTCATAAAATTTTATTGAGTTATTTTCCATACGAACAGCTATTTATGGTATAAAATTAACTAGTAAGCAGGAAGCCATTATAATCTGGTGGCTGAACCGACTGGGACTGGGACTGGGACTGGACCAATGACTGGGTCGATCCCATCCATTTGACTCTAAAACTAAATTGTGGGCAAGATAACAAGTTCGTTAAATTCTATTTGAATATCGCACATATTGAGCGATATGTACGGCATGAAGTTAAACGAAAGATCGAAAATCAATTTATTGGGTATATGGGAGCTAGAATAGCGCACGCACCAATTTTATCCATTTTAAGTACAAAACTAAAGTATGCTTAAGAAATCATACTCCCTTAATTTCTATAAAATATCTTAGATGTGGATTGATATATATGTGTGTAAAGTCAACCAGGATAACAAAAATTATGGTATTCGATATACTAGCGCTAGAGGAAGGTTTAGACCGATTTCCTCCGTTTTTGGCACCATATTATACTTAAGGAAACCTCTCATTAACATAACTTACATATTGACCTAAATCCGAAGGGGTGCAGTTCCTCATATTCAGTACATGAGGGCTAGGGAAAGGTATTCGCAGAGTGCGACTATTTTTTCATCGGAGTGGACAAATACTATAAAGGTACTTCTTCCTTCGTATCGTAACGTGTGTTAAATTTTCTTTCGATACATTCATTACTTTTTGAGTACCTATTGTAATGTAAAAGTGACCGATGAAAGCAGAAATTTTATAAAAACTTGGACATTGCCATATCCATAGTCAAATTTGAGAATTAGTTCACAAGCGATATTAATATATCATCCTCCATAGCAAATTTTTTGTTCTGGAGTTATTCGTGGCGGAATTATTATGGATACCGTGATATTTGATTCTTTTGGGCTTTTAAATATTTACGCTGATTTTCATATCACAGCGTTAGGTGCTTCTTTCTAATAGGATTTGCTGAGATATTTTCAGTAGTGGTGGGGGCCAGGTACCAGTGCCAGGGGGTAGGTGGGGCCACGACCTCTTTTTTTAAATTTAAAATAAGGTATGCTTGTATTTTCTTTTTTTGTGCGCGACAATACTCTAGTTCCGACGATTACGACATCCACGAGTCTTCCGAGACACGAAAACGTCTTCCAAATTTCATCAAGATATCCGAACTTTTACTCAAGTAATCGTTTTCGCAGCCAAATCGACTGACAGCCAGACATTCAAGGGTCTCGACGACAGTGCAATTGATCTTGATATATTTGTCTGATTAGATATTGAAGTGGATGAGTTATTATTTTAATTGTGATTACAAATATAATTTTAAACTCTTTGTATTAATCTTTAGGATTTTAGATAACCAGATATGTTAGTCTACTCCTTGCAGCTCAAAATGTGTTTGTTTGTATGTGTGTAAGACCTCAAATTGTGTCATTTGATTTCATTTCGACTTTTTATTGGCGCGTGTGGTTTTACAACTTTGCCGCCAAGCAACATTAAACTAAAAGCGGAAGTTAGTATTTTACACATTGACATCTACAAACCAATACAAAGGCATACATGTGCTTTATCGTTAGGTAAAAGGCGACTTTACGAGCTTTCACACATGCAAATTTATTTGAAAAAGCATTGAATTATGTAGTTTGTATTGGTGCTACAGTTGAGGGCAATAAAAATGAAGGGGATAAGCGTAAACGTCATGAGCTGTCAAATGGTTAAGGAGCAAAGCCCTTTAGTAGTAATACTCTCTTTATGATAAGTCGTAAAAATATCATAAATAGGGATCATATGTTATCTAGTGGCGATGTCGAGGGTTAGAAACACGCGGATGTTGGAATGATAGACAAAGCATATATAGTAAATGAAAATGCAGTTGTGTTAAACGATATTAATAGTGCTGTGACAGCGAATGTCATGCATGGCAGTCAAATTACAAAGCACCGTTCTGAGCTTAGAGATATGCGTGTGTGCAATTCCATACGATTTTCAATTTCAATATAATTTCATGTTTCATTGAATATTTTAAAATTTTCTAATCTTTTCTGTCCGATTTCGATATCACTGAACTGTCAAAGCGAGCCGTTTAAGGTCAACACGGACTTAGCACACCAACAACTTTTTGTGTCATGAATTGGAAACTTGGAAAGTGTTTACCCACTGAGATAGTTTTTTTTTTCTTCCTTCTTCACATATTTACTGCCTGGCAAGTAGCACATTTAACGGAGCTTGGTGTCAAAGTATAAGTAAAGATTTTTCATTTTTTCAATTCTAAACTCTTAACATCCATGAAATATGCGCTAATTTGAATGGAGGGGGCGAGTATAGCGAGGACTACCCGACCGCAACACAGGTTGCGCCCCCGTAAAAATGGCCAACGCATGCAGCTGTCAACGGTGGTGCCGCCAACGCGACTCCGATTTTGCCTCACAGAAAACAACTTGTAAAAGATCAACCTGAAAGGAAAAAGAATACGCATAGCAAAACTTTACAATGCAACAAATGCGATAAGATGGGCATAACTTTGAAGTTAAAAGAAAAAATGAATAAGGAATACTTAATTCGGGTGAAGCCGAACATTATGTACTTTCGCAATTCTTAACAAAACTCTAATGAAACATGGAACAGAATTGTGAATGGATTACAATCAACAGAGGTGCGGAAATCTTTATATCAGTTATATGTGGCCTAGAGCAAGGTGTGAACCGATTTCGTGTACTAGTTTTAGCATTAAACTTAATAATAATTTTATTACAATAACTTACAGTTAGACATATTCGGCATATTCGGCGTAAAACCAACTAGAACAGCAAAAACCTTATATTTAGTATTATATATTGATACTGAGGTTATTCATACAAGAATTTCATCCAATTTCTACAATTCTTTTGGCTTGGCTACGATATCTTACATATTGACCGTTATGTACTGTACAAAGCACAACTGACAGTTCGAATATATTTATAGTAGGTATATTGGAGCCGGGGGATTTACTGAATCGATTTTTATAAAATTTTAGCATGAAACTACATTATTATGAGAAAAATATACTCAGTCAATTTCAATAATATATCTCAAAAATTTACCAATATTTTCGGCATAAGGTTGGTCGTGGTCACTGAGGTTCCCATTTTCAGTATCTGGAAGCTTAAAAAGTTATGGTCCGATTTCGATCACTTTTACTCTCTTCTAAAAAATAGCTACGTTTTAGAGGCACCAATTGCGAAAAGTTTCTTTGAGATATATTCATGAATATTTGATTTAAGTATTGTAAAGTCTGAAAGTATGGTAAAGTAAAGAAAAAATCTGATGGAAATTATAATTTTGTTATATGAGAAGTAAATGTTGTTGTCGCTAATTTAAAACTGTATCATAAAAGTATCTCCTCTTAGATTGATTAGATTAGGTTGGATCACGCCCACTTTTTAAAAAAAATTTTAAATCACTGATTTCTTCATACTATGATACTCTCCAACATTCTTCTCGTTATCATGATCAATTTGATATATATAAACCTATATCTATCTCGATGAGTTTTAGGTGTTAAAAGCAACCCTTATCCGAACAAAACTCTTATACACTGTGCAACATGTTGCAATTGTATAAAAAAGAACTAAAAACAAACGTAAACAATTTCGAAAATTACGATGTACAGCAAAAGGGCACTTGGAATTCTTCTAAAACATTTTTGTGCACCAAAATCGAGCGCAAGAATTAAAAAATTGCACAGACGCACACATGCGTACAAACATAAATACTTTTTGCTGCCGTTGCTGCTGAACAATTCGGAACATTTTCGAAGCGTTCAACGCTCAACAAACTTTAAGGACATAAATTATCGTTTGTGTAATACCTTTGGCACTTTTGATATTCTAGTTGTTGTTGTTGTTGTTTTTGCTATATCCTTTTACACCGCCGACGACCGGCATCACCCATCGTTCGGCAAGTTGGCAAGACGTTTGGCGCCAACGTGCTTGACTTGTACAAATGGGGCTCTCTATCACCGGCTATTGGCTGTTCCCCCTCTCCGTGCTCCGCGACGTGGAGTTGCCTTTGCCGCCAGATTGCCGTGTAGTTGCGTTATTACCATTAGCGGGTAGCAGGAGTTTTCACATGCGTATGTATGTATGCGCAAACATATGTAAATAACCAAGCAGCTAACGGTAACATTTATAAAAAAAAAAAATCAGTTGAAGATACGTGTGTAGATACTATACACCTGGAGGCAGATACGAAAATAAAATAATAAAGGATACTAAGGGACACTAAGGGACACTAAAGTAAAATAATTTTAGGTTAGCTGTACTTTCCCAGTCGAGTATGCTTGTGAGTTCGAAGGCTGAGTTTTATTTAGTATTTTCAAATGCTCTTCATGACATCTACATTCTCGTAAATGGCTACTGTCAAAATCAGATCATATTTTTGTTCAAACCGTGTGTGGATTTCATTTTATTCATTTATTTTAGATGAGAACTTATTTTGACTAATTAATACAGAATTAGGCGTTTGTTGACTCTGAACAACAAGTGGAAACCACTTAAAGCACTATTTAAGTACAATCCGAAGGTGTTTCTGCGTCGTTTCGTAACCGTCGAGGAAACATGAATCCACTGGCACACATCGGAGACCAAGGAACTGTTAAAACAATAGACCTCACCTGGCGCACCATCACCGAAAAAGTTGGAGACTGTCCTGAATTATCGGTTAAAGAAGTTGGAGCATCGTTTGGTCAAGTTTACCGAGCTAAAAGGAAGCTCCTTTGAGAAATAAATCGTTGTAGGCTCAGTGTATCCAAACTACGAAGGCTTTCCATTTCATTAATGTGATTTCTTTTCTATATATATACTTAACCTATTGATCAAACTCTCGATTCAACTTCATTTGGTTGATTAAATCCATATATATTACCAACAGTCTTGGCCACGCGTCGCTGTGGCTAAATTATACGTTAAATTGTAGTAAACTATTCAATACAGTGGAATTTTGACAAAACTTTGAATTTTGAGTTACTTTTGAGAAAAACGTTATTTCCGGCATAAAAATTCGCGCGATTGAGATTTGAACTTGAAGCGAAATGGAAAATTTCATAGAACAAAATAAAGATCGAAAAAAATATTGAATTGTATAAATAATTAAATACATTTTCTATTTTATTAATCTTATATTCATGTTGGTAACAAATGGGCAAATTATAGAGCTTTTAGTTGCTAATATGTAATATTTAATATTATAAATGAGGTTGCTAGGGTAGATAATATGTATTATTTGGAATTATAAAAATTTTCTAATTTGATTTAATTCAGTACTAATCAGTGCTCAATATTTTTGGTGACACGTGAATTTTATATATAAAAATATACACATCATATACACATATACATATCGGCTAGAATATTTGAAGAACTTCTGATTCTCTTTTTGGTATTGGTTGGAGTAAGGTTCGATCTTTGGACCTGCATACTGATGATGAGGACCTATAATCTATACACCACAGTGGAAGTCATATGATACTAATAATGATTTTCTTTTTTCTTTTTTTTTTTTGATTTGCCACTTCTCTGCCCGTTATGCTCCTTTTGTAAAAATTTAACATTCTTACACAATAAACAAATTATCCAAACGAATTCAATACAAGACAGTAGTTGATACTTCATTAAAATGCTATAACCGCTTGCTTTCCATCTTTATCTGATTATGCCAATCTAAAATGTTATATTTATACCACTTTGCTTGTTCGATTCACCAACCACCAAGCCTTGGCGAATTGAAGACAGTCAATGCTTTCATTCAATTTCACAATTATGAGATGTTTTTTCTTAAATAAATCAACATGGAATAATTCGTAAAAAACAGGCATTTTATTAATATTCAACGCATTAAATCGATTCAACAAGTGTCATTCGCTTTTATGTATATTTAAGTATGCCAAATGTGTATATACTAGCTGCTTTTATATATTTTAGAATGATAATACGCAACGCCATTATAATTCCACCTCTCATTTGACCCATTTCTCGGCGTATAATTCGTAGAAGAGCGTGTTAATTAGATAAGCAATTTATGTGCCTATTCAAATACGTATGTACATATGTATGTACATTCTCAGAAAGATGAACACGAGTCGAATGTGCTGACGTAGGCATAAATATATAAATATATACGCATATATATGTATGTATGAAAAAAAAAAATGTGAATACCCACATCAACTTGCGCAAATTCCATATAATATTACTGTAATCACGAGAATAACCAATTTTTCCCATAACAACTTATTTGCAAATATTGTGTGCGTTTGTATGTGCATCTTTTATAAGTAAACTGTTATATGAAATGGTCAGCCTACGCTGAAAATAATGCCTCTTGTATGACTTTGTCACTCTTCTCAACTTTTGTTTTGATTCCCATCTTCTTCTGCTATTATGCGAAGCTATACAAATTCAAAGTGTCCACACTTTCCCACAAACAAAAACAAATACTGTTATCCCTTTCAATCCTTTGTACAGAATTTTCCTATAAGCGTACAAGTGAGTTTGTGCGTGAGTGTCTACTTATAATCGCCAAACTTTTACGCCATTCATAGTTTGATCCACTATTGATAGGACATTCTTGTTATTGTCATTGTTTCCAATCGACATACTGACGCACTAACTTGTTTGAATGGTATTTAGTGACAAAAGCCATCCGCTTTCGCTATACTTAACATCTACTCGACACACGCCCACACATCAAGAAGTCCAAAAAAGAGAAAACTAAGCCGAGACAAGCCAAAAAAGTATAAACAATGAAGTGCGAAATTCATATGACACACACTCACACACTCACACACTCACACATATATTTGGCCAACAAAGATTATCTGTTATGATAATCAACTCTTCTAATATGAAGTGTAATTTCTAAAATGCCAAAGTACACACACACACACACACGCACACACACACGCACACACACACTAATACATAGATGTATATATTGCATGTTCGGTTGTGCGCAGCAATAATTGATAAGCCTATTTATACCTATTATTAACATATCCGTTTCTGGCATAGCATAAAGTTTTTTGTGTCTTTTATGTCTCTTCACTTACATTGTGGACGCAAATACATTTACAAATACTACAATGTATGCATATATGTATATGCACTATATGTGTGGATATTCCATTAGGTTCAAGGCCGTTGCCAAGTTAATGTATATACCTACACATATACGCATACAGTCATACTCATTTATACAGGAATGTTTTGAAAAATCGCTGAATTTTTGAATTAAAAATTTTGTCTTTGTTTAAGAATTTTTTTTTGTTTTTCTAATTAGCATTTCGGTATATTCTCCGTAGAATCGATTTCTTTAAGATTCTCAAGATTCAAAGTTGGTATTTGCTTCAGTGGGACTGGTTTAGATATGAAAAGACATAAATAATACGCGATGGGTTATATGTTATACAGTTTTTATGGGCGATCTTTTCTAAAAATCTTGCTCGATCTCGAAATGCTACAAAGAAACATTGTTTTTGTACTTTTAATATGTAAATTTATATGATTGTCGCTTAATTCTTTGCTAAGTTGCTGACTTAGTTAAAGCTCCTATTTACTAATTATAAGTTACTACCGAAGAACCAATTATTATTTCTTTTACTACTTACTCCAGAAGAACTATCGAAGTTTACCATTGCTACTGAGAATAATCTTCTTCAAAATTATTCAGAATTGGCAAAAAATCCACTTGAAACAATTATTTGGCTGTTGGAATTTCAAAAGCAAGCATTTTAAAAAAGAATTCGGTTCTTGGTAGATGTTGCAGTCTCCATACCCAAAACAACAACGAAGCCGCCTTCTCATTTTCAATAAATGATTCTGTCAGAGTTGGTCATATTTATTGGAATGGAAACGCAAAAAATTTTTCCTAATTGTTGTCAAAATGTCGAGGCACACAGAAGCTCAAGCTTCATAAGGAAGTTTAGTGATGTTATACCAATATTGGAAAATACTCTTGATTCAGTTTACAAGGTCATTTAACTTAAATTAGTAAATTGTTTTCAAATCGTAATATTAACTTAATCATTTTATGAAAGAATTCAAATACCTGTCAAACTTTCCTCGTATTTCTACATACAATGACAAGTATACATGATTTTGCTATCAATACGCTTCAATCGAAATGCTAAAAGCTATATTGAATTTCGTATGTTTTTTAATTTACTCATTTCATTGCATGCCACTCACACTTCGCCGTCAAAATTCGCAACTTAATTAGTAGCCCACGAATGCAAATTTGCATTTGATTTGAATTTTGGTGAACTGCTCTGTGAGTCTAAACATGTTGTACTCTATATATACGAGTATATTATTCGTACTATAAAAATGCATTTAAATGTGTGTGTGCGTATGTTAATACAGTTTAATTACCTCAGCTGAGACACTGAACTTGTGACAAAAGTACTAAATGATTATATATAGTATACCTTTATATATGCGGCTATAAAACTGAACTGCTCTGACGCTGAAGCCTGAATGCATTTCTTGCATCCGTCAGTCTTTTAGTATGTAACATGGAATGTCTTGAGGTACTTAATCAGAACTTACGGTTGATTTGTAATAAAAAGAGATCGTCAAGATGGGATCAATCCAATAAACTTGTGTGTTCGTATTTAATTTCAACAATGAAATGTTTTTGTACGTGATATATCTAAAAATGAGTTGTTTTGAATAGCTAGAGATTCGAAATTCACCTAAAAAGGTATTTCATGCGTAATTCAATATAATATATATATATTCAGTATATTGAACGATATTACCCTTTATTTTAAAATTACTATACAAAAAAGTGAGAAAGTTAAGAATCACCAAGCTTTTCTCAAACACAGGAGAGTTCTTAGCTGGCATTATGAGATTATGGATTCGAGACCTGATCAACGTAAAATTGAAATTTCATTTTAGTAGAAAAATGATTTCAGACAGAAGAGCTAGTTTTAATCAAATATTTTATCTAATGCACTCCCAAGAGGCGAGCTAACTCATTTTTCAATAATTAATAAATACTACTGGTGATTGGTCTAGGAAACTTCAAGGTAGTTCCGCTTTTCTTTACATCAGTTGTATTGTTTATGTATTGACGTTCTGCGAGATTACAATTGTCAGATTTCGTTCGATCATCGAGAAAAACCATTATCCAACCCACTAGAGAATCAATCTATAAGTATGATATATTTCTACCTAGCTGAATTTTAGATGTGAATTTCTAGTTGCACACTGATAAATTTAGACAATAAAATTTATGCATTTGATGCGAAAGATATCCATGCCCAGGGAATATATAGTATACAATCATATCGTTTGACTTCTTTTAACTTAAGGGGTTCTTCAAAAAATAAATTTTTTTGACTTAAACTCCATTTTGGAATGTTAAAAGTATTATTCCATTGGTATAATACTAGAAAAAAAGCTGTTTTCTGCTGTAGTGTCGAAGCTTTCGGCTCAGGTAGCTGAGGCACGTAAAATTTTTTCGAAAATGAAATTCAAGGGACGATTGTACTCCGAGATTTTGGCACGCAACCACTTGAAGCTTTAACTGTAGCTTCACAGTAACATAATCTAGATATAATATTCCAACTTTTTTATAAACGAGTTATTGATATTTTTTTCGTTAAAAAATTTAGAATTTTTTACGTTTTTACATACCGCCATTTTGCGCAAAAATTTATGTGAAGCTAATAACGTACGAGTTCACCAGTAAGAAAGTCTTGTGTATATTGAATTCCCGATTTTTATTTTGTCTCAAAGAGCAGGAGTTCCGAGAATAAACCTCGCCGGCAGTGGTCCTTTTGGAGAATGTGATTATAAAAAATTTGTACCAGCAGCCTCAATTTTTGTCAAAATACCAATATAGGTTTTTTTTTAAACTGAAGCACATATCTAATAAATGCTTAAAGCGAGAAATTCGGTTAATTTTTCCTTACTCCCAGAATATAGTGTTAAAGCCAGGGATTTTCTAAGACTCTCGGAATCTTTAATTGGCAATGGAACTTAGATTATCTATTAATATCAATAAGACACCTAAGCATTCTTTTATCCTGCGCAGAAATTCATAAGAAATATAGAGAATATAAATCTTAAAAGGAGTAGTGTACATTAAGGCGCTAACGCTGCGTTTAAATACAATAATTGTATATAATTTCGCTCAAATAAAATAAGATGATTTTTACTTTGACAACTAAGATTCGGTTTAATTCATATACGAAATCAATAATACTTTAGTATATTTAGACAAAATCCTTCATTTACAAATAAAATAAAAAAGAAGCAAAAATTGTGCAAATAGAGTTGTACAAAGATCTTAAATCAAAATCTGCATTTCAAAAGGTTAGAGCGCCCATTTGAAAAGAAAATGAAGTAAATAGACAAAATATTCCTTTTCTTCTAAACTATCATAATGCGCTTTTGGTTGTGCCAAAAAAGTTTTTTAAGAACCTCAAAGTGAATAATAGCGGCACTGATGAGTTCCGTAAAAAGTTTCTAAACAATTGAAGATGAAATAGTAAGAAAGCGAATCAATAAGCAACCACCAAAGGCGACGCTTTAAAATATGCATCCAATCAAATAAACTTTCTCATTATCACAGGCACACACACACACACTTCCACACAAATTTGCCAACTATCGAGTTAACAGGCAGGAGACGGGGGCGACAGGTAGCAACACACCGTTACACAGGCATAAAGGAGGGCATAATTGACATGCATACATGTATATATGTGTGCATGTGTGGGAGTGTTTGATTGCAGCGCCTCTACCGAGCCGACGGCCGACGGCCGACAACGAAATTGTCCTTGCGGCGGAGGGGCTTTACATTCCTTGCCATGTGGCACCAAATGGCAAGCGTCAGCCGATGGTATGCGCTAAGTAGGTGCCTCGACCGAGCGGAATGTGCTATTTTCCAATTGAACACATCCAACAATTAAGCAAAAGCGACAACCTATAACAGGTCGACAATGCAAGGACATGAACTGCGCAGAATCCTACCATGCCGCAATTGGTCACTCCCACAAAACACGAAACGATGGAAATCCTTGCTGACTAACGTTGCACAATGCAGTAACCAGTTAGGTAATGCAGTGGCGCAAGCGAGAAGAAGTACTGGTGAAGGTGCAAAAGGAAGCCAAAAGTCATTAACTGCGTAAAGAACGAAGTTCAACGAAGACATTATACGAACTTGCGGTGGTCGCTGAAGATGCTTTGAAACTTGCATTACTTGCAACTTATGTGCCAAGTGGCAGAGAGAAAAAGAGCGCACACGTAAGTGTGGGGTGGTGAGAAAGAGCGCGAACATAACATCTGCGTCACCGTTCTGACACATGTGGGTCATGCGAAATTTGCCACTTCCACTGCTGCGTGCGGTGCCAACAGCTTGTGGTCGAAGTGTCGAAAAGCATTGTGCTAAGAAAACAAGCAGTGAGAGGTAATCAAGAATATTCATACCCTACACTCTGTGGAAGCGTGCAAAGGCAGCGTCAGCTAACTGTTAATGTGAACGTCGCTGTCAGCGTTGAACGTCTTGAAAGCAGCTACGTCGCTGTCTATTACACTGACGCTCTCACACGCGTGTGCCGCCCCTGTGTCGGCATGTGTGCGTAGTGAAGAGAGCGAGCACGTGCAACTGGAATCATACAAGTGGGTGCGCGACCTCCACACCAAATCTTCGCTTACACATACGAATAATATTAATGTTATATGGTTTCTGATAATCATTAAGGGATTGCATCGGCTGTTAAATGCCACAGATATGAGTTATAAAAATTTTGGAAATATTCTCTCTTCAATGGGACAGAAAACCAGTTTCTTCCTTATTTAATTTCACTGTTGGAAGTGCTTTCTTTAATGATAATGAGTTGTAAAGAGTAGCGTGTAGCGTCTCTAATCAACTACTCTATATCCCGACAAGCCATATTAATGATATTCAGGCTGACCATATTTATCTAAAAAATATTTATTGTGTTATGATTAATAGAATTAATGGTTAATAATATTGTGTTCAAAATATTGGAATTTTTCTGCTTTTATTAGGAAAAAATATTGTTTTTACTAAAATTGGAGTTCATATTTTGCAACATAGAAGAAAGCTATAAGCGCTATGTACTCTATAAATCTAGATAACTTTCATAACCAAAAACCATACTCTCTGCTTTGATTTTCAAGTTAAACTTTTATTAATATATATATTTGTCATAAGAAACTATTTAACATAAAATTATTAATATTTTTTATCACTTGAAAATTTCTTAAATAAGCTGATGTGGCAACCTCTTATTTCTGAAAAGCTTTTAATTTTTAGTCAAGAAACTAGCACACCCACCAGACTTTGTTCTGGCAACTTTCGACAAAACGGCTTTCTGCTAAGAAATTTACATCTTCAGTGTTGCCACATTAAAATATTTAACTTACTCAAAGTAATTATATTCTGCTCAAAGCGAAGAAAGTTAAAAAAACTAAAGGAAGAACTTTGAAAACAGAAATAAAACATAACTTAACATATATCATCAAAAATTTGCCTAGTGGCAACTATACATGAAATCGTCGTCACTGAAATACATTGTAATATTTTAAGTTTGATATTAAATAAATATTGATATTACGATTATAAGGTAGCAACTCCTTTCGAAAATATTGTCCAAAACTCTTAAAAGGTCTCTTTTCACAGACTAGTTATCAAAATATATAATTAACTATTCAAATAAATTTTAAAATTTAAGACGAGTAGCAACATATACATTTTAGCCTATTTTTGCGAACCTGTTTGTATAAGTTGTTATACTGTTAAGTTTCTTAAAAATCTATTTAGAAAATTTCTTGTTAATAACATGAATTATAATTTCAACCAAACTTTTGGTTCGCTGGATTGTGTTTTCAATATGCCTACTCATATAATCATAGATAATAAATTCGAATAAATATATATATATACAATTGGGTATGTGTTTATGATTACATTCCCGTATGCAATAACTGAAAAAAACTACAAAAACATTTCGATTTATTTTTTACTCCTAGAATCTTTATATCTCTCTCCTCGCTCTTTTTATACTCTCGCAACATGTTGCTACAGAGTATATTAGTTTTGTTCACCTAACGGTTGTTTGTAACACCTAGAACTAAACGAGTTAGATATAGACATATATCTATAAAAATTATCAGGATGAAAAGACGAGTTGAAATCCGAGTGACTGAGTAAAAAATAATTTGAGTAAAAGTTAAGATATTTTGATGAAACTTAGTACACGTGTTCTTTGTCACCGTAAGACGGTTGGTATTGCAGATGGGCCAAATTGGACATCTGCCACGCCCACAAAATGCCATTAATCGAAAACAGATAAAGTGCTATAACGAGGATCCTAGTAGTCACCCTAGGGTGGGGCATCTGTGGGCACAATTTTTTGTAAAAGTGGACATGGTTGTGATCATGTTGTGAAAATGGACGAAATCGGATAAAAACCACGCCTACTTCTCATATAACACACTTTCAAGATTCATCTGATCCTTTCACTTTAAAGTAGATAAATCGAGCAGCAATTAAGATATGAAAATCAAGCTTTGTACAAATAGTGCTTTCAAGATATACTCTCATGCGTAAAAATGGACGAAATCAGATTATAACTTTTCAAGCCACCAGATACCCAATATTAGGACCTCAGTGCCTCTATTTGCATTTTAATCGAAAATATCGGGAAATCTGTAACATATTGTAATGAGATTGGAGGATTATCTTTCCATGATAATAGCGTGCTCTTGTGTTAAAAAAGAGGGAAGATCGGGTAAATATTTCCCATAGCCCCCATATACCTAATATAAGAATCTTCAACCTTCCTGTAGACTTTATACCATATATAACGGTCAATATATGAGTTATCGATTTGAAATTTATTGACCGTCTCTTTCTGATAACAGTGTATTTATGTGCTTAAAATGGGTAAAATCGGATAAGCACTTCCGCTAGCCCCCATGTATCTAATATACGGATTTTCAACCTCTGGGTAGACTTTGTACAATATATTTCGGCTTATATATATCTATCTATATATATATATATATATATATGTACATATATATATCTTAGCAAAATTAAGTGAACGCGTAATATCGGATATACCATAGTTTACTGCTGAAAATGTGTGAAATCGGTCAACGAATTATCCCAGCTCCCATATACTACATATAATGATTTTCGCTATTCTAGCAGACTTTATGCCGAATATGTAGGTCACTGTGTGAGTTACCTTCACAAAATTGCGTGAAAACATGTTCTCTAATATACTTGATTAATGAAAAGAGTTAAAGCGATCGGTGCAGATTTTCCTCTATACCAAAAATGCCCGATATAAGACTTTCCGAATTTTCCATCTGACTTTAAACCGTTTAGGTTGGTCAATATGTGTGATATTTTAATGAAATTAAGCGGATATGTTTTCTTGAACACAATGTGATTTCACGGCAAATATGAAAGAAATTGGTCTAGACCACGGTCTAAGTTTTACTTTTTCCCATTTTACTCATGTATCTTATATCCTATCATGTATTTATTAAACCACTTTGGTTGAGTTTATATCGCATATATCACTTTTGGTAGGCTTTAATATAAATATCTCTGACACGAAGCAAAATATAGCAATGAAAGTACATGATGAGTCATGTGTCATGTGTCATGTGTCATGTGTCATGTGTCATGTGTCATACATGAGTCTATGGCCTGTAATATAAGTTAATAAGATACCAAATTTGATTGCAATCCATTGTCAATTTCGTCGGATAATGAATGTTGAATTCTTCCGCAACATTTTTTAATATAAAGTTATGCCAGCAGCTGAAAACATTTCCCCGCCTCTGATCCTTGCACATTGCGAGAGTATAAAATGTTCGGTTACACCCGAACTTAGCGCTTTCTTACTTGTTTTCTATTATCATTCCTGATGTTCTGTGTTGTCATTTTACGACTATTCTCTTTTATTTCTGCTTTATCATCCAGTTTATTAGAGCTACCAACCGTCAAACATTGCTTTGCAAACTTTGTTCCCATTTCAGCATTGCCTTCTCCCTTCGCACGTAACCACGTATTCTGGCTGTATACTTCTACAATTGAGTAAGTGACGTCTCTTTCAAAATATGTATTAGGTTAGGTTAGGTTTTTATGTCATTTCATTGAGTAACTGATGTATATTTATGGTTGTACTTAATTTTGATGGACAAATTTGAAAGTGTTGTACTGGAGAATAGAGAAGTAGAATATATGGAGAAAAATTTCGCAGGCTTTATTTTGAGAAGTTTTAATTTTATAATTACTTGAATTCTGAAATATAAAATTGCAGATGGTTTGGTTTGGTCTGGCTTATAATTTCAATTATGTCTAAGAACATAAAAACTGTTGCTTAGATGTTTCTTTTCTGTTTCTCATACATCTTGTGACATTTGATAATATATACAGTGGTTACTTTCAAAGTGAAATAGTGAAGTTTTTTAAACGATAAAATATATAACTCTAATATAATATAATTGTAATGTAATATGCATAAGTATTTAAATTATTATATATACCATTCGAAATCTCTAACTGTTTTACACTCATTTTTATTTTGAACTAAACAACGGTCAGTGTTTGATTTGGTCAATATATGAGGGGTTTATATTAATATTAACCAAGTGCGAATATGAAAATAGACTAATACAGATATAATGAAAAACGATAAAATCTTTATATCGAAATTCCCTCTTAATATGTTCGTTTACGCCAATCTCTAAGGCTTATCGCTTTTAGTGAAACTTTGTGTATTCTCACAAATCACCGGTTCCAAGCAGAAAGGTGGGTAAATTTTGAACCCAAAATAGGCATTCTTATCAAGAGAAAATAATGCCTTAATTTTTTTTATTTTTTTTAGACTCTCCTATATAGAGATTCATTATGGGCATGGGAATTTAAATTTAATATATTTTTTGAATTTTATGTATTTAATTTTATATATTTAATTCATTTTCTCTAACAATCGAAATCACTTAATCATTTTTAATTTTGTTTGTGTGTGCTGCTGATTCTGCATTTAGAAGTAGGCTAATTAATAGCATCCCATCCGTCCTCGCTTACAATTTTGGAGCGTACGTTGAAGGTCCCCATTTGGGAATTAGCTTGCCTATGAAGCTGATAAATTTCATTGGATTAATTTATTCGAATGTGAACTTTTTTTTTCAATTCTTCATTAACATATGGCTCTCTGGCTTCACTTAAATCAATCTGTAATACATTCTTTAGTTAACCAATTGTCGTTTCGATGAAAGTGTTATTTAGTAGGCAGGGTAAATTTAAAATTTGTAAAAACAATTTTAACAAATTTACAAGGCACATTTGGAACATAGCTGAAGATAAAAAAAAGTTTTAATATTATTTCATAGAGCTTTAAAACCTTTCAATTTTGAAAATAATTCTAATAAAATCTTTAGGAAGTTTTGGGATAATACTTTGTATATACTTCTCGCTTCGAAATATATACATTCATGCATATATAAATTAAAAAGTATATGGTGGACACCACGCTTAAACTGTTCTTTCAAGAAATTAAGCATACCTGACAGTATCTGAAATTATATTGTTTCATAATTTTTACCGAATCTTCTGCTTTTATTTTCAACATATTTACCGGAAAGCGGTTTTTAACCGTAATCAAAAAATCTTAAATTGTTTAAGAATTAAAATGCTTAAACTCTCTTAGTTGCTTCCTACCAAAGTTAAGAGTAACACCAGTGAGATCACTCTTTGTTTGAATATCTCTTAGCTCGATGTTATTGAAAAACATTTATTTATTTTATTTATTGTTCGCCTCGTATCATTGACTTTAAAGTTTCAATATTGTTTTGCTAAATTGGTCGTTGCCGTTGTCTTGAAGGTGGACATGGATGTTGAGCCAATATTTTATTTGATTTTACTAGGCCTTCAAATGTATACTATAGATATATGTTTACATATACATATATGTATGCTTATTTGATTTATAGACATATACGCACGCATGATACATATACATAGGTGTATATGTGAGCATATGCTCTCTGCCTAAGATTACCTGTATGCAAATGATGTATTATGCGTTGTCATACACTCTCACATATGTGCTAACCTAACCTAACAAATTGTATATACAAAATACATACATATTTCATCTAAGTTTGCTTTTTTGTGCTTTTTCTGTTCCATTATGACAACATATGTCTCTAAAGTTATCTAGGAAAGAAAAGCTGATAGGAAAAAGTATAAGAGAAATAAAAAATGTAAATACTTGTCGGGAGTACATATGTGCATATGTATGTATATTTATATATTTATTTGTTATGCATAAAAGTATGTATAGGTTTGTAGCATAAATATACAATAAAGATAAAAAAAAAAACTTTAATAGAAAGCCAATTGTTATATTGTCTTCCATTCGCGCGGTGAACTTGAAAACCACGTGTTTTGTCAGCGTAAAAACTCGTAAAATGAATTGTGGACGCTTAATTCGCAATGAGTTGGGCAGAGAGCCAACTCTCATCCACTCACACGTATGCACTGCTGCTGCTGAGTTGTGGCAATGGCGCTCAATACCGATCGCTGCACCCGCCAACTAACGGCGTCGACAAGCTAACGATGCCGTTGTGCCGATCGATTGTACGAGGTCTGCGACGTCATCGCTATCGTTAATCGCCAGTCTGTACTCGTCGAGGTTATCTGGTCGTTTCATACGGAATTTCGCATCGCTTTCGTTCGATTAGCGATCGCCTGGCTGACCGGCTGCCTGTACACAGAACGTATGGTCGGGCGTTGGCGGTCGACGGACGGCGGACCGCGGATGGCGGTGGGCAGCCGGCGCGAAAACAAGCGTCCATAAGCGGAAGTTGAATTCCACATTGGCGCTTGAAGCTATTCAAGCTAATGCGCACTTTGATCATGCGCATTTGTATTGGCATATTTGCGTTCCCGTTGCCCCCACTCACATATATGCGAACATTCTTCATGCATACATATGTATGTACATTTTGTTGGTAAAGCTTTGTGGAAGTGTTGTTGTGTGTGTGAATTTGTGCTTTTTATTTTCGTGTATAGTTTTGCAAATAAAAACAAAGCTCACTGTGTATGCTTGTAAGTGAGTAGGTGTGTACGCAAACTGTTGAGTAAACATTGAAATAGTTTTCTGTTTACTAAATAACATTAAAGTGGGGTGTTTGGCGATGATCCACTTCGGCGGCTAAAGTGGCAAACTGTGAAACAGTGAAATGCAACGGTCAAATGGCGATTGCCTTTGCAAAATAAGATATTGGCGCGTTTTTACATACATATGTGCGTATTTGAGTGGATCTAAAGGCAGTTAGAATTATTTTTGCAATTATAAAAATGCAGGAAAATGGTTTAGCTGCTATTCTCCTTAGAAAGTATTTGCTTAGTCTTCATTCGCTATATATATAGCGAATATATCTCTCTATGGTCTCCGCATTTCCAATTTAGCACTGGAACTGAAATCCCCAAGCAGACAAAGAAAGCAGACGGAACCATGAAAGCAATGGGAATTGAACATGAAGAGAATCTGCGTTAGGCTATGATTTAGCCTTATGTAGGTGGATGGCTTTGAAGGTATAATATATATACTATAATTAATACCACTATATTAAAAAAATTGTTAATTAGAATCATTCTGAATCAGACAAATTTACTCGGTTTAAGACGACTTGGCAATAAACAGCTTTTTGATAAGGAAATTCAATTTTTATTGAGCATTCTATAATGCTGAACTCGATAATAAACTGTTGTCCGAAAAGAATAGACTCTAATATTATATTATAATCAGATTTGGATGGAGGACAATTGGCAATTTATGACCATGCCTTAGTATATGGCGTAAAAATTTTAAGAACTGAAGTGTTGGTTTAAGGTAGTGGAATATAATTTCCTTGAGAATATTTGTCGATAATCACAAGGTCTTCATATATAGTTTTGTGAAGAATTTTCAGCAAGGACGTCAAACATAAGAATAATTTGAGGCAAAAAAATACTGTAATCCTCGCCAAATATGCGCAGATATACTAATTTCTAAATCTATCGATCTCACGGTGGTGATAGTCTATCGATACGGAATCTCGATTCCGTAGGTGCCAGATTTTTACCATTACTGCTTTTTATTTTTTCGTAGCTATTAAAAAATTCATACGCTTCAATTCCTAAAACCCGTTGTAATAAATCCGTTCTTGGGTAATTTAAATTTTATAGCAGCTAATTTTTTCTATTAAAACATTGTTTTATCAAATTCAGCTGTGGGCAATTAATTTCTAATGATATAAGTTGAGACAGGTTTTCTCATTTAATTTCTAAACCTGAAATAAATTAGCAATTTTGACTTCCTCGATGAAAAAGTAAAAAAGGGCTAGAACGCTTGCTATTCTACAGGCGCATTTTGAATTATGGACATTCACTTGTCCGTATGTGTGTGCGTGTGGCTTTGTGCGTTGGAGCCAGCCATAAAAGCGCGTGTAAAAATATGCTTGAGTACACACAACTATTTCCACACTCATACATATTTATATATAACACTTACATATATGCTAAGCAAGTTCAAAACCCTACAAACAAAGTTGGGGAAAAAATATAGCAAAAAGCAAAAAATTAAAAATTCATAAAGCACTGGCACGCGTGTCAAACGTGACTAAGACTGACATTACAGGGTATGTAATTGCATTTAGTTGGCTTGGCAATTATTATTATGTACTTATATACTACATACTTACAAGAACACATATAGTATATTGTCAAGCATTTTTTATCCTTCAAATCACTTTTGCGTACACACATGAAAAGTGCCAATAGAGGTTTATAAGTATTTAACTTTCAAGCCATGTTCAAATTCAAATTACGATGTTTGAAGGACAAGCAAGTGTTGTGCTCGATGCTTATCAATTTCATTGATTCATTTATCTAACATCAGTTACGCTATTAACTCAAGTTTGAATATGTCAGTTTTTAGAATCGGGTGATTTGACATTGGACTTCGCCTCATAAAAGTTTTGAGCTTATAATTTCGTGCGATTCTTGAATGATTTAAAGAAATATGAGGACCTCTTGATATTCTCTGTTTGCTTTTAAAATAGCTCGAAATTGAAGAGCAAAATAAAAGCCTTAAAGAATGTCGAATCGAACAAACAACTAGGATAAATCAAATAGACTGGTATATTCAAATAGAGACAGAAAAGTTAGTGGTTATACCTGGCTTTAATAAGGTATCCACGCCATCTTTTGCAATGAGTTCAATTCGTCAACATTGTTGTTGCTTTCACATCTCAAGTTATTTCCAAGAGAGTAAAGGTTAAACATAGCGAGCGAAAAAGTGGCGAATCGAAGACTGCCAAAAGTTGCAAAAGAAGCTTTTCAAAGACACCTGGACCTTCTTATATATATTAAATAAGAGTGATCATTATACAGGAGAGAATTAGTGTTTATCATTTGAATCTAAGGTTTTTCCCAAAACACCAATCAAATTGAGCTTCAAAAGAAACTTTTAAATTTGTTTATAGAATCTCAAAGAGCTGTTGTATTGGTTTCAAGCTTGTTTTGGTTTCGATATATGGTATGGTATGTGAAAAATGAAATAAAGCTAAAAAGAGATCTTGTCGTTTTTCGAAATGTCGTTCCTTTTTCCAGGGATTGTAATTTAAATAACAAGATTTTCTTCAAGTTTTATCGTAAAAGGTGTAAGCGGATAGGCAATAAGGGAGCATAAAAGTTCTAACAATTCCTCTTTTTTGAAAATTTGAAGACCTTGCTTATGTCTTTCTTATGGAAGAGAATTATTGAAATATTTCCCCGAAGTCTTGGTTCCGCCAAACTAAGTGATTTTGTCTAAATTCTTTCTAAATTCATGATAATGAGCTGTGCCCCTCTTTCAAGGCTTTGTTGTTGCTATTTGTATTGAAGGTACCGATTAAGTTAAATACCTCGCACAATGGGAAATTTATAATTATAGCTATGTTGTAATATTTTTTACAAGGAAAATGATGTGGCGCTTTTGCAAACAGCTCTGAATGACGAAAGCTTCAAGGTGCGCAAAATGCTGGAATTTATAGAAAATTCGTGGAGCATCTATGCAAACCGATATCTATGCATAGCCGATATGTTAATGTGACTTATATGCGTTTATAAACCTGTATATATATATTCAGCATATAAATAATAAAATTTAATTGCTTATACTTATTGTACGTACATACATACAAACATATGGATAAATATATAAGTGTGTACATATGTATGTGAGGAGCAAAACCAGTCTTTGACATATCTTTCATTAATTATGCAAACTTTTTCTACGTTTTTTTTTCTTGTTAATTGCGATTTGAACAGCGAGACCCAGACCAAGGCGGAGACTGTCTCGGCCGCGCGCTTATGAAGCGTTCTGCCCAAAGCGAAGCAATAGTGACATTCTGGAATAAGTACATGTTTGTTGAGTGCGCATGCAGCTTCACTTCATTTAATAATCTAATTATTAGCGTACATACACAAGCAGGCATATATATGTATATAGTATATAAGCACGTGTGTCTATATACAGCTAACTTTGACAAGGCGTCACTAGTGGCGATAGAATATACTGAACTGAATATAAACTTCGCCTGTTTGTACTTAGCATATACACTGTAAAATAATGTCGACCATTTATTTCGCAGTTGGAAAGCCGACGATCGCGCAAGTACAAATTGAGGGGCTCGTTCTCATTGCCTTGGTGTTAGTTGTTTTAGAAGATCAAATTCTTTTATGCCTTATTGTTAGTTAAGCTATTTTGTATCAAACTCGTTGGCACAAAAAACGCATATTCTTTTATATATGTATATGTCTGTATGTATGTATGTCTGTGGCATAAAAAGTACTTTCTATATATATGCAGATACCTGCCCGGTTTGGATTTGTGTAAACATACACACACAACAACTCATACGTGCACATAGGTTTGCTTGTTCGTTTGCAAATTAACCGAGTATCTGCGAGTATGTTCGTCGGTCTGCCGCTGCTAAAACGAAGACAAAATGAGGAAGGCAAAGACAGACAACAATAACAACACTATAATGTTTAATTATATTTATTTCATTTTTGTTGCTTAACGAACGAGAATATTTGCGCATTAAATTCTTATAGAAATGTTAATATTAAACATTTTTCGTATTCGCTTTTTCGCCTATATACTTTATGTATTATACATATGTATGTAGTCTAAGAAGCTGTTAGAAGAATCTCTAATAATTTAGAAAGAAAGCGTGCTGGCCAAATATAATTAAAGATGGGTATTAATAAATAAAGAAGGATTATAAATGGATTAGTTTTTGTATAATAAGAATGAAATGCTTGGAAAGAAAATTAAATGATATAATTATTGAGTTATGTAGTTATATAAGCTGGGTGTGTACTCGGCGGATGGAAGCGTTCACGAGATCACTTTCGTGAACGAGTTGTCTGGCGACTTTATGCTCTAATAATTAATTTTTTTTAATATTAGTTAGCCGTACTATCCCCCTGTGGGTCAGGGGATAAGAATAACCCGCGGTAAGGCATGCCTGTCATAAAAGGCGACTAAAATCCGTAAAATGCACTGCATTTGAAATAGACTTTGCTCTAAAATAGACTTAGCCATGTCAGAAATAGTGCTATATTACTTAGCTTGAACTGAGTATATAGCTACAAGCTACAAATGCCACCAGTCGGAGTTGAATGGGCAGTTCAATTGGAAGTAACCCAGTCTACGAGGTCTGACCGGAGACTTTAATCTGGTACCACGGGGAGCAGGGGCCTATTGGGGTTACAGGTTGCTCCAACCTGCTCATTGCAGGAATTTTTTCAATAGCATTTTTTTTTGAACCCAACTAACTAATCATTGAACAATAATAGTGTGGTCTTTCTTCATCAGGCCTTCAGAAATCTTTCTTTTTTAGATTTACGGAATCAATAAAAATTTAATTGCTGTCAAGGCAGGCATCTACGACGGACGTCCTATTAAAATCAATGATTAACGTTTTTATTTGAACAGAGGGCGAGTTCTCATACATTGTGTTGGTGGAGAATGATTCATCTTCTAGGATTCAGTTCCCTTTCGAAAAATGTTTTTGCCAGCCAAAGGCGACCTTTCTGTGAATATTTTAACGTATTTCCAGTTCTTATGAAAAACGTGCAGCCATTTTAGCGACCTATAAAGTTGCTTGTAGTTTAGTGTCAGGTTTATTTCAATAAATTTATGTTTCGTTTGTTTCAACGAAATTTTTACATCAGCTGTTTTAGCTCGTATAGAGTTTCTGCCCAAAATTAAAACTAAGTTTCTCGGCATACTGCTGTTTAATTATCGTCCTCTAGGTACCACTTTGGCTATTCCTTTAGGTTGATTTCATAAGTTTATCTTATTTGTAACTCAATCTCCGAGAACATTTTTCAAAGGAAAAGCTCCACAGTTTCATAAATATCAATTCGTACCATGTCCAGGCGATTCTATCCTACCTTTATATTATTTATTGGACCTGAGATAATTATTCTGGTTTAATTAATTTAAACATTTTCTTTGGTAATACTCGCAAGGTTTGTTGATAAGGTAAAGAGGGTTCCAGCGATCTATAGATTCAGGTGGTCAATTAAAATATCAGACATTGTGACATGACGTATGAGAATTTTTTATACACCAATCATATCTCATTGCTTGAGTTCTCTTGTCAAATTGCTGAAAATATTGTAACAGTCAGTTATCTGTAGAAAATTGGCTGAGAGATTTTTGGGAGGTATGAGAAGCTTCGTCTGCAATCTCAGACTCGATGGCATTGTTTTATGAAAAATTTTTTTTTGCTCGTCAAAGGCTGCACATAGTCAAGGTAATTAATTTATTTCGAAAATCATTACTATTAAAGTAATTTCCTAAAACTTTTAAGTATAAATCATATCATATGTTTCATATGACCTGCAATTTATGGGAGCGTGAAGATTGAATGCAACTCTACAGTAACACCGGAATAACCTGCGATGTATCACATTTGCAAATATTTGATACTTGAACTTGAAACTTTATGACCTAAGCAGTAAAGTAGTGAGCGATCAGTATAAAGAAAATCTTTTTTATCTATTTTTCACAAGCTTCTACAACTTTATTTCACTTAACGAAAAATATCCCGAAACTTCTCCATTCACAACCATTTCTGTAGCACCTGTGAAACACTGTGCTTGCTGAGTATAAAATACGCACGCAATTAGCGCTACTCTGCGCAAACCAGTAGAAAAATAGGAGAGCGCAAGCCACTAGCCAGAGAGCGAAAGGCGAAATGAACACAAACATTAGCGCCCACTAAGCCACCGCCAGCAGCTTTGCGCCCACGGCCAGAAGTAAATAATGAACACTTTTGGAATGTATGTCAACGTTTGGCAGCTCCAACACGCCATCGCTAAATCGGCTTGGTTTGGAAGCAACGCGTGTGCGGCTCAACGTATGTTTGCGTGTGCCGGCGATGGGGTCCCACAGCGCTTTCGCTGTCCTCGGCGGCGCAGTTGCCGACGGCGTCAAAGCTGTCGTAGCGGCAGCCATTGTCAGCGCTGTCGTGTCTGCTTGTGGTAGTGGTAGCGATGTCGCTCTTTGTGCTGTTGTTGCTGCTGTAGTCGGTTTTGCAACCACCGAGACGTAGCCAGTTATCGTTAACGAGCTGATGGAGCCTGAATGGCCAGCTCGAGTGTGCGCATATATATAGTGTGTGTATGCACAGCTATTTCGCCCCATATGGCGCTAGCCGACGAAACTTACGACAATGATTACGACGTTGGTTGATACGAAACGACGTCGATTCGCCATCCACATGGTCGCTGTGTAAGCGTTGCGTTGTTGGCCGCGATAGCGGCATCCACATCGTACATTCGTTAGTGAAAATGAATCGGTATTTCGTCGTTGGCTTTGTGTGAATGCTGTTGCTTTTGCTAGTGTATCGAGGCGGACTGTGACGCTTTTGGGATCCGCTGTACGAGTCAGTTGTCTGTTCGCATCCAACCAGAAAGCAAGTAGGGTCTGTACTAGAGTTTCTTCGGTAAGAAGCCACGAGGTCGTTCGCTGCGTTAGCAATTTGTGAGTGATGTGATATTATTATTTTCATTACGATACATACGCATACGTGCATACGTACGATACTGCTACTTGACGTTACTTAATAAAACATTAATCGACGTGCGAATTCAACGAGTAGTGCACAATGAAGATGAAGGCAATTTGAATAGCAACCAGATTAAGTGACTGAATAGCTGACTAAGTGTCTAACTGACGGATGATGGCCCCAGCGGAGGTCTAATAAAAATTAATATACGTAAATAACAAAGTGTGAAAACTTGCGGAGAACCTTAAAGAATTTGCAAAATTCTGGGCATAGAACGAAAATCGAAAAAGAAACAAAGAAACATTGTATAAAAACACGTAATAGAAAGAACGACGAAAGAGAGAGAAGGTAATCACAAGCTTACATTTTAAGTGGCTGTGTATTTGTGCATGTGCATGTGCGCGTGTGTGTGAATGTTTATGCGCGCGTGAGCAAAAAGCGCAAAAAGCGGAAAAAGCTAAAATATGCGCGAAAGCAGAGAAGCGAAATGAAAATATCGGTGAACAAATTAATGAAAAAAATACAATAAAAATTTACCCAGAGGGAAACACAATTGGCGCTATTTTTATATGAAAAAAAAAATTTACTTTTATTTATTCTAAAGTACCAAAAAAAAAAAAAAAAACTGAAAATGTTTGCTGGCTTGTATGTTTGTAGTGCGCTGCGCTCCGCCAGGCAATAAATTCATCGACTCAGAGGCAAATGGCGCGTTCATCGCGATCACCTAATCATATAATTTTAGAATAAAAAAATATTTTTAGAAAACACTTCGCCAATGCTATGCGGCGACTTTGTGCTGCCGTGAGTGAATTTGACTGCCGCCGAACGTACTACCCATGCCCAACATACGTATGCATGTGGGGAAAAAGAATTTAAGCGTTTTTTTTAGGTTTTTTTTTTTCTTTTTTACTTTTTTCTCATCTGTGAGGCGGAAGCGCGCAAAGTTTACATTATAAAGCAGGCGATTGGTGTGGAAGGTGTCTAGCGGCTTTGAGAGCAATTGCTAAAGAAAATCTAGATAGAGATATGGTGGCAACAAGCTAAAAAAGTACAAGTGATCTCTCGAACGTACATATTTGCAACTATTAGTAAAGATGAGCACGACTTTGCCGCGCCAATTATTGTTGGTGCATTCTATCGCACTTAGTGCTTAGCGAAGACTGCAACCATAGCCGCGCCAAACCACATTTCGAAATTTCCATATTCTGCAGTTCCAAAGCGCATCTCTTGTTTGCGCCATTAGTGTTTCCCGCTTTTGCCAGTTCGCGACGCTGCGTCACACGATTTGCGCTAAAAATTAATGCAGCATTGCGGAGAATTGATGACGTGACGCTTCCACGTCTTGATTATACCGTCATACGGTATTTGTAAGCGCTGTGCTCTTGCGACAGACATATGCATAAACGCGCATAATGCGAAGGTATTTTATGAGCTCACATGTGACTGTCACCAATGGCGCAGCACCGATTTCGCTTCAGTGAACCGCTATGTTTATCAATTTCAACAGCCTGTCCTCAGTACCCGCTCCGTTTAGCCACACATTGCTTCACTAATCCCTTACTCATTACTACTCGTCCCGTGCTGATTACTTGACGCAGCATCGATCGCCGTCGCGACTATATTGCCTTACTCAATCTGCCTGCGTTGTTTCCTTTCAACTCGAGACAACAAGTAGCTAGTAGTAGTAGCAACATGCTTATGTATGTGCGCGTATCTGTTCGGTTGCGCGCTGCAGTGTGGAGAGATACAGTACTTTGCCAGCCAGTCCAGTACGGTCGGTGAGGTAGGCACGTATGTGCTTAAGCCTGTGTGTAGGCAAGCATTGTAGGCAGTCAGGCAGGCAGGCAGAAAGGCGGTCAAGTAATCAGCCAGAGTCAGGCAAAGTACCGTGTGTACGCGGTCAGTTGACCGGCCGCTGCCCAGTCCAGTCCGCTATTTAGTAAGTCTGGCAGTCCAGTCGCGTCCAGTAGTAAAGCAACAAACAACAACAACAATTGAAGTAAACGACAGCAGCGCATTGCGATCGAAACGAGTTTTCACTTTTTTTTTCCACATCTTATCTTTTACTTTCTTCACGGTGTGTCTTTGTTTTGTATCTGTATATGAAGTGTCAGTTCAATGCCGGAGTCGTTGCGCGATGTTGTGTTGACAGTGCGCTGTGACTTCGGAAACAAAATTGAATAGCAGGCAGAGTTTTGTAAAACGTTTTGTAAGAATATTGCAAAATATAAACTAACAATTTAAATGAAGTGCGTTTGCGCAATAACTTTCCGGTTCTGCGAAGAAAACATGCCAAAGGGTTGTGCTCAGTTTCCATTCTCTTTCTTTCGTTACACTGTAAAAAAAATAATAAATGAGTGTGTTGTGCTCTTAGTTGCTGCAGATTCTGAAAGAAATAGTTTAAAAATATCATATAATCAAGTGTGTGGAGAAAATATATAAAATTTCCAAATAAAATTCAACGTGTAAACGCGGTGTAAAACTAGAAGAAAGCACACCAGCCAACGGCTTAAATATAAACAATCTGAAAAATAACAAATAAATAGAAGAAGCTCACGTGCGACAGGCAAGTGATCGCCGCTGCTGAAATTTTGGTTGCTGAATTTTGGCGCTGCTAAATATTAAATTTTTTCCCTACGCGGAAATCCCCAAAGTCGTGTCACATGTGTTTTGGTACTGTGCGACCGCTCGAAAAAGCGACAACAGACAAACGATCACCGCGTAACAGTCTTAAATAACAGTATAACGAAGTAAATAAGGTAAATAAGGTAAATACAAAACGAAAATACGCGTAAATAGTGCGTACAAATGCACGTTATCAATTAGATAGTGCGTGATAAATAAAAAAAAAACGTGAAAATTGTGGCAAAGTGTTCGTATTGAAAACGTACAATTAAACTTGAGCGTTATTGAGTGTTGTAAAAGAAAAGAATATACAAAATAATAATAATACAAATAGAGTGCGAGAGCAGGTGTGAGAGTAAAAATAAAATTAATATTTGCAAGCATTGAAATTTCGGCCAGGAGCCAAAATTGCTGCACAACCATAACAAAAGATTCAAAGAAAATATTCAGCATCAACAACTATTACAGCTACAGCTATTATCAGCAATAAAAGAGAGCGCCGGTTCAGCAAACACTTTAACGGAGTGACAGCGCTGAAGGTTATTCTGTAAGTGTTCTACCTGATGTCATTTGTGTTGTGTTAAATGCGATTTGAAGAACGCATCTTAGTTGTAACAGTCGAGTTTTAAACTAGTACTAATAAAAGTGTTTAATATTTTTTATTTGCCTAACACAGTCGGCATGGCGTGCTCAGCTCCACAAGTAGGTGCCAAATATTCATTAAGAGAAATAGTTCAACTAACATTTCATTATAATTGTATGAAATTTTAATTATTTCATTGCAATTTACTGTTTTACTTTTTTTACTGTTTTACTTAAAGTTGTGTTTTTTTAGTTTTTTGTTTAATAAAACAACGGAAATATTTGCAAAAGAAGACTAGTTGCACGAATTTTCCAAAAAAAAAAATTTTTAAATGCATATGTATTTATAATCTTCAAAGGATACCTTTCATCGATTTTCATAATTTCACTTTTCGCCGAACTTAATACAGTGCTTAATATTTGATCACGGAATTTGTACTACTTCGCTAATTATTCGATGATTATACATATTTTTTTTTTCTTTTTGTAAGAATTCGTTTGAGTAAACTCATGCTCTTTGTAACCAGCTAAACTACTTGATTATTCTTCTGATGTAGTGGCGAAGTGTAGTGAGAAAGAAATTAAAAGCACAGTCGAGAGAAAAATAAATCCAATCAATAACGGAATATTTTTGTGTAAAAGAATTCTATAATTTTCTGCATTGATATTTAATTTATAAAACAAAAGATTTTTCAACTACTAATTTTAATTGTTTTTGACAATTATTACATAGTAACTATTAAATACATTGAAATTCTCTCTTTAGTGGTTGTGGTTCATTTATGTCAATACAAATATTTGAGTTGTTAAAGTTAACGTTGTACGAATTTTTCTTGAAATTTTTCTTTGAGCGATTTTGTGCATTAAATTCCTAGAAGAAAGGTTTTTACTTAGCTGTACCTAAAGTAATGGATTTCTTAGGCACATATGTACATGTTCCATTTTTGAACTGACCCAGAACCTTATGACTGTTGTATACATATGTATGTGTTTAGAATGTTGTATATTTCATCTTCGTATTCGAAAAATTTCAAGCCTGAACAAACAAAAATCATCTATTCTTTAATTTGAGGTAATTTTAATTTTATTTAAATTGACGCTACTTCCGGTATAATTTTTAAGTCTTAAATTATATTTTAAGAAAATATGCTCAGAGTTAAAACTTTTAGTTTTTTCCGAACCCAGAATAGTTAACTTACTTCGATTTCGATAAAATTTGTTATAAGAATTTCATTTATCGTAAAACAATGTAATGAATTCTAAAATTTCTAAGGATTGGATTGGAACTGATATAATATAAAGGATTAATGGAGAGAAAACTAAAAAATGTAATTGTTGTTTCTGGCATAAAAAAGTGAAAATGTGGAATTTAGTGGAGATAGAAATATTTTAGAAAGCCTTTTCAAAATCGGATTATTGCGATAAAAAAGTAGATTATACTGCTTAATTTAAGAAATCTTCTCAAAGAATTAATACTGCAAAATATTCAAGACACTTCAAAGAGATTCCAAAAACTCTTCGATGCATTAAAATTATTGGGTTGTTCGGAAAGTCATTTCGTTTTTTTTGGGGAACATGAAAGACAGTTTTCGTATAATGAATAAATATTTTATTAAATTATATATTGGCCATTCTGGTCCAACACCTTTTGCCATCTTTCTGGCAGTAACATAATTCCCCTCTCATAAAAGTTTTGGTCCTTGCTGGCAAAAAACTCGTCCAGGTGGTTTTTGACATCTTCATTTGAGGTAAAGGTTTTGCCATCCAAAAAATTTTGCAGGGACCGGAACAAATAGTAGTCGGAAGGCGCCAGATCTGGAGAATATGGTGGATGTTGCAGTACGTCCCATTCAAGCTGTAAAAGTTTTTGGCGAGTGACCAAACTTGTGTGAGGTCTCGCATTATCCTGGTGGAACACTACACCCTTCCTGTTGATTAATTCGGGCCTCTTCTCTTTAAGTGAATCATTCAATTTGTCCAGCTGATGACAATAGACTTCTGAATTAATCGTTGTATTGTCCGGCAAAAGCTCAAAAAAAACGATTCCTTTGACATCCCACCAAACGGAGAGCATCAAATTTTTTTGGTGAATGTTGGCTTTTGACACGCTTTGAGCCGGTTCATCTTTTCTGCTCCATGACCTCTTGCGTTTAACATTGTTGTATACAACCCATTTTTCGTCCCCAGTAATAATCCGCTTCAAAAATGGATCATTTTCTAGACGTTTGAGGAGCGAATCACACGCGTCAACACGACGACACAAATTTCGCTCGGTAAGGACATGGGGCACCCACACATCGAGCTTCGAGGTTAAGTCCATGCCTTTCAAATGGCCATAAACAGTTGAATTCGACAAATTTAACCTCTCACCGATCTCTCGTGTGGTGATTCGCCGATTTGCATCAACTAATGCCTTTATCGCATCTTTGTCAGCTTCGACCGGCCTTCCAGACCGTGGTGCATCTTCGACATCAAAATTGCCGGATCGAAATTTTGCAAACCAGTTCTGGCACTGGCGTACTGTTAACACGCCTTCTCCATACACATCCGTCAATTTTTTTCTCGCTTGGACAGCATTTTTACCTTTTCTGAAGTTAAAAAGTAAAATATGACGAAAATGCTGCTTATTGCTCTCCATATTTAAAAAGGCACCAACCAAAAACTACTGGGTAGAATTAATAGAACTTTTTCACACACAAGCCTTGCAATATCAGCTCTCATGACATATAATGGTTATGGGGCTTAAGTGTGAAGTTAGTTTCGAAAAAACGTAATTAAGTCCTCTGGCGGGAAAAAACGAAATGACTTTCCGAACAACCCAATACATTCAGAACATTCTGGTATAGAAGTTTAATGCATGGGCTTGTACTGAAATTTTCGATGTCAGAGAGATGTGTTTCCGAAAATGTATGCCCGAAATGTAATATGTATTAAATATGAAAAAATTTCTCCAGTAAAAATGTGTTCCTCAACATCAGACACACTTTTGTATGATATTGATTCATTGTGAAGTGAAAATGTTTTTGAAATTGCCTAAAAATTTTCCTAACACGTTCCGTTTTCTTGATCGTCTAATTCAAGGCAAATGTAAGCGGTATAAAAAAGAAGTTTGGAACTTCGAGTTGGTTTGTAACATCGATAATTTTCATAACTTTTCCTAAAACTTTTAACTATTTTCCAGTAAAAATTTTTTGAACTAAAGTATTTGCGCCTCACGGTTCCTAACTTTGCTTTGGATATTTTCTGTATTGCCAAATTACGCAACCTTCCAAGCTCCGGTCTTACACTTGCTGCATATGGAATAAACTTCCTTAAAACTTGTTTTATCAAATTCAATAGAGTTTGCTCGTTTTCTTCATCCTACGGTCTCGCTTTGAGGAGTTGAGTGTGTGTGGATACCCAACCAACCCAAGTATAAAACCAACCGCTCTTTTTCTTTCGTACCATTGCTTGTTCGATTCGCTTAGCTTCAAAGTTTAGCATGTCGAGAACTGCTTACAAGTACTCTTCAAGAAAAATTAAATAATTACTAAATTTTTAGAAAGCTACTCGTAATAACACGGTTATAGTTCCATTAATTTAATATTTAAATTGTATTTATGTAGGCGTAAAATTGATTATGCTATTAGAAGTTAATATTTAAATATAAAGTGATGAAATAATATACTGAAGAGGCTATATTTAATAAAAGAAACATAATAAGCGGAAAAATTTCATACTTATATCGTAAAATTTTAATAAAAACATACACATACATAAGCACATACGTAGTTACATTTTGTTAAGCCAAGACCTTGAAGTCGCAAAGAGAAGCACGGAAAATAGCAAAAAATAATAAAAGTGCGGCTAGTATGGTAAGCGGCGACTACTTAACCTCAATCGCATCTTTCATACATCATTGTATTATCATCTGTTAATCAAGTGCAAGTGGCGAAAACGAAAAAAACAGGTATACGTACATACATACATATTACACGTATATGCGGTTAAAAAGCCGGTAGTGTGAAAACTTGTAGAAAAGACTGTGTGGTGGTTAAGAAAAATGAAAATAAATCTTCCGGACATAAACAAAACAAATAAGTAAACAAACAATAAACGGCCTTCCGCTTCGGAGCAATGTGAATTGCAACGGGCGACTAGACGAAAGGGGGCAAATCCAAGTCGAAAGTGACGCAAAATATGTTGCTGATGTGGACGAACTAGGGGAAAGGCACTGCACACATATATACATAATATACATAATATACATATATACATACACATTTTTGATTATCTTATTTAGAGGAGATTAATTTACAAAAGCTGCGACTACGTCAAACGCGAAGAGGCCGAAGACCATGGCCGCGCGACTTAATGATGAAGAACGCGATCGACCGTGTGCTGTGTGTGCGAAAAAGCCGAGTAGAAACTTAAACGACAGCAGGAAGATACAAACATTTACCTCTGAAGATCGACATGTGTATGTATGTATGTATGTGTCAGATCTATGCACGATCATTTGCATCTGCAGTGCGCTGTATTCGGGAAGGGATGATAAATCAAAACGAGCAGCTCGAATCAGCTAAATGCCACTGAATACCGTATACTGTTGTATACCAGAGCCAAAAGCCCGAGCCAATGAGACTGTCTGTTGTAGTTGGAGAAAAGCAAAAACTTGGTATGCCTTGGTGTTTGTTGGAGCTTGCGATGAGTTGGTGATCTTGTTATGTGATGGGAAACAGGTTTTCGAGCAAAAGTGATAAAATGTGTGCCGCAAAAAAAGAAAGGAAAACATAAAACGAAGCGAAACGAAACCAGTAAAAGTGTGTTCAAAGAAATGTGGCAAAAGTGTGGAAGAATGCACAAAGTGGAAGAAGAGTTGTGTGTGTGCCGAAAAGCCAGAAGAATAATAAACATAAATTTGGCCGCTACAGAGCCGCGGGGCGATAAAAATTAACAAAAAAAAAAAAAGCTGAAGAAAATCGCAAAGAAATTTTTGAGAAAAGTGGAGAGTGAATAAAGTAATCGCCGTGATTTATATTGACCAGATATGTTTTATCATTGCACTTGTAGCCGCACAGTTGGTTGAAGACTCTTTGAGAGATAAATTGAAGGCCATGCTGGTTTATCTGTTTTGTTGCTGGATGGCGTTTGAAGGTCTAACATCTATCTTCACTTTGGCGAGCTGTTTATAAATTCACTTGCAAGAGAATTTGCATATGGACCACAAAGTACTTTTCGGGACTCAAGTGCTGCAGAAGCCCTGGCAGTGCCTGATTGAACCCACGTTTATAATTATATTTCCAAAACATTGTAAAAATTTTTAAGATATATCCGTAACAATCTTTCGCTGCCGTCGGTCGCAAGAAATTTTTATGTAAGCATTTTTTTGAGTTTATGTCTGTCATGAAAAACTTTCCATTAAAATACAACGGTTTCACGGTATCGGCTTCAGAAACCATGGGAATCCAACACTAGTTGGCTAGCGTCATGTCGCACCACAAAAAAGTATAAATAAATTTTTATACCGTGAGATGACCGTGAGCCCAACAGTGATGATAATACTTTGAAAACATAAAAATGAGAAAGCTACAGTGTTGTGTGTGCTCACGACGGAAAGAAGAAAAATCATAAAGAATGGCGAAGAAGCGAAAAATCGCAAATTAAAATTTCGCTCTATGATTGCAGAGGCCTATGCGGAGATAACACACGCACGTACCCACCGAGGTATTTGTAAAATGTGGTAATATGTGTGTACCTACTGTCTATACCGAAGTGCGTAAAAATTTCTAGTGGTATGTGTAGACCGAAACATGTGACGAGGAAGACCACATATGTACCTACGTCGGCGAAATGTCGAAGAAGTCGGCCAGACTGCTGGGCAGGTGTGTGGAGTAGAGGGAATAATGACACCGAAGCAAATAAAATACCAGCCAACATCAGCAGAGGTCCATTGGACCCTCACGAATACCCAGACACTAACACACAATCGGTAGTTTTTGTGATGTACCGGGGGCACTGTGACGAACCAGGAATGACAGTGATGATGATTAGCCGTATATAGGAATATATATATATATATATATATATATATGTATCTACATATGTACATTCTGTTGCTGATCATGACGGGCAAGTCAAACCCGAAATCCCGACCGAGAGTGAACACATTTCGCGACTGTTTGCCGCAGTCGCGCAGTTTGTTTCGTCCGAAAAGTGGGCTGGGTAGCGCGGAGTGTGCATAAGGACATGTAGTTATGACTTACTTTACTTGTAGTGCCTGTTGTAAGCACGTTTGACTGTTTTTTTTTCTCTGTGTGTGCTGCTGAAAAAAATGTCTTCTTTTATTTCGTTGATTTTCACGCCTCTTTCGTATGACATTCGCTGAGCCAAAGAGAGTAAGCGAGTGATCATACGATTTAATCAAATGTCTAATGATTATGATTGTTTTGATTTGAGTGTGACACAAGATCGAGCAAGAGAATAAAATAACGATAGAAAAAGAGCGCAAGTGAGTAATTTGTTTAATGGCGTATCAACTGCGCAGTTGAATTTTATTATAGAAAAAAAAAGTAAGAAATATAAAAAAATAAAGCAAAAATGTAAATGAAGTGAAATAGCAAAGCACATAGTATGCGTGCGGCGCGACAGCGCCACGTTCAGCGTTTACGGAATCGCCTGGCATTTGTGTTTTATATAATTTCTTTCCATCAAGCATTTGAATATTTCCTCAATCAAAAATTCAATATTCAACTGGCGGCGTATTACATACACACACACACACTCAATTATATATGTATGTACATATATCTGTATGCAAATTAATAAATAGAGAAGGCTTTGCAATAAAATAGTTGAAGTGGCATGTAAATGGGGAACGTGAGCTGTGCGAGCGTGATGGAGTGATAGAGAGCGCGAACAAACTCTTTCGCAGGCAGCGCTTTTATTTTTGTTTAATTAAATATGAATAAACTTTTAATGCAATAAATTATCAGCATGGAAAATTTTACAGCAAAGAGGTGAAGTAAAACAGAAAAAAGGAAAGAAAGCAAATACAAATGTCCGAAGTATAGCAATGTTGTAATATATTCTTATGGAGAAGTGTTATGGACTTTGCAGAGTGCGTAATAACCAGGTGAGGGTGTGCTGAGGGGTGGCCGTTTTGAAACATTCCCAAATATATATACTTAAAATAAACATAATAGTTGTTTGTCTAAAAATAGCAAAAAATAGCAAAACAAAAACCAAAAAAAACGGTAGAAATATTTATGCTCGGCAATTTCCATACATATACATATATATGTATTATATTATATGTATTAAGGAATTGCTGTTATGCCCCCACTGCACGTCATTACCTTAGGTGTTTTTGCTGACGCGACCGAACCACTTGATACTTATGTATATCTGTATGTATAAACATTTATTTGCAAGTAATTGTTCGAAACACCTACATGAAAATGAAAGCTCTTAGAGATTTCTGCAATACGTAAAACACTGCATATGTATTTTTAATTTCGGTCACAGCTGCTCCACATAACCGGATCAGATGAGAAGTAAGCATGTTTACTGCTATTAATAAAAAAGTGCGCCACCAAAGAGTGTTCGAAGTTTTTGACCGTTATAGATTATGTATTTCAGATTTGGATATTAATCGAGTATATATTTAGTAAAGTAATTAAAAAACTGCCCAATTATGGACTGATTTTCATTGAAAGTAAGGGAAGGGATTTAAAAAATTCTCTTCTTTTACAGCCGACTTAAGGCACCTTACTGAGGCATATCAGCAATACTGGTTCAAACATTACTCTCTAACTATCTCTTATTTAAAAGGAAGTTTTTTCCATGTTTTGAGTTGTTTGAAACGCTGATATCACATGCCCAAGATTTCACCTTTTAATGTATGCCAATAAAGGCCCCTCGTAAGTCTGTTGCTGGCTTCAGGCTGGATCTGAAAACCGAACTAGTAATATCCCAAACTAAACTCCTGAAAAATATTTTAATGTATTCTAAGCTAGTTTCAGATTTACCAAATGATTTATATTATGTTCTAGTTTCAAAAACGCTTCACTGAGTACTGAGTGCTGATCTTCACAGCCTACAATTGACCTTACATCCTCAAAAGGATTAATAAAACCTAAACTTAGTATTACATTTGCCGCATTACGTAACTATTCTAGTTCCAAGAATACTTTTGCTTTATTGCCACACCTCAAGACGGTAAGACATATTTGATTTTGATAAAAAAAAGGCAAAAAAAATGTGTCTGAGAGCATAACCACCCACACACGCGTCAGAAATTAGGCGCTAACCTGCGCATCGGAAAGAATGCTTTTACACTTAGCGCTTAGTTCTCATATCATCACACATCATCATATTCTATGAATTATATGGCGTATGACCGACTAATTGGACTTGCCAACCTTGATGACCGTTCGCACTCGTTTGCCAATGGGCACATAAAACTATTTTCAATATTAATCGTATAATATGCTTACACATATACATATGTCAGTGCGTATAAATTTCAAATGAGTACGTGTTTAATACGTATATTACCTAAATACCCTCTAGGAAATTTCAGAGCTATAAAGTAGAGAATTTCGAGTGAGTTGGAAAAAATCATTCTCGTAATTTTTTCATACGAGAAAAAAATTTATGTGGAAATATATTAGTTATTGATTAATTGAAGCATCTCAGAGTGAGGAGTGTTTTGGAGTTCAGAAACTGGTTTCGTACATTATTTCGTTTAGAATATTCCAGGAATCATAGAATTGATTTGCGATGACAGAAATATGATATCTAAACTACTGATCTTATCGAATATATTACTTAAAGAAAGTAATAAGATCTTCTATTGGAGTGACAATATTTTGATATCGAACTTATGTGTTAAATATGTTTAAAGAAGATATTTCAAATAGGTGGCAATACTTCCTAAAACTTGTACGAATAGGGCAAATTTTTCAAAAAATATTTCTTTGTTTGCCTTCTTAAAACCTTTTGTTACATATTTCTTTTTCATTCTTAGTTTAGTTTAATAACTATAATATATTGTTTTCGTCTCATGCAATATTTTGATTAAAATTTCCTAATCGGTGGCAACTTTCTAATATTTTTTTCATATCGTAGCCTTCACCATAGTGGCGCTCTATATAATAATGCAATATCGAGGAATGTCCGACTTCGGGTTTGCCTGCAGGGTATGTGTGTTTGGAATTAGGCTTTGGCCACTAAAAATTTGGACAATGAAACAAATTTTAAACTCATACATGCATACATAAATATATTAGGGCGCGTCTGTATATTGTTTAAATCAGTTAGAGCAAATGAAAATAAAAAGTATATGTATGTATGTAAGTACTTACGCGTATTTCAACGCCTTTATAATCGCGATTAGCTCGCTTATCAGCTGTGAGCGGGTTATTTTTGCTGTACATGTTTTGCTATTTACGAAACAGCGCTAGGTTGAGCGACAGCAAGACAGATAAAACCGACGTTGTAATTATGACATACATACACACATACATACATACTTACAAAAACATGCACATAAAACTGGCGAAATCGAGTGTAATCAAGTGTGGCTGAGCATATTTATTAAAAAGGTATTATTTATAATATGTACTTGATAGTACTTATAGACTTATACACACAAATGTTAAAGGATTTGTACTTGTGTATAAATGCGTATGTGGTGTGTATGTATGTATAGTCTTAACGAGGTTTTCACATTTCCTCAGAGCGTACTGACCTTCCTTGTAATATAAGATTATATATGTACATACATGCATAGATGTGTTTAAGATATAATGATTATTTGATAACGAGCATTTGTTTGGTAATTTGATAACGGTATTTACAGAAATCTGCACATGTGGGTTTGAAATTTACTAGTACCACGATCGCTAATCGCTAAATAATTAGTTGTAGTTTTTTTTTTTTAATGATTTTGAATAAGTTGAGCTTCTTAGTGAAGCTTTTTTTTACGGAAAATTAAGAATTATTAAAAGTGTTTTCGGTAATAATGATTCATACCTTTTTTCTTATATAAACTCTGAAACATAAATATCAAACATTTGTTACTTTTTCTACTTGTAATGCCACATTTGATGAGTTGTCAAAAGTAGTTCATACATACTATCTTGCGAATACGGGAGTATACCGGAGTACGGGAGAATAATTGAGTATCACAGCCAAAGAGAAATGTGCCTTTCATTTTTAATTATGACTGTTTTCTTTGGCAGAAGAAGGCGGTCTGTTCTTCTGCCAGTTCGTGAAGTCCAAGAAACAGTTAGTTAAATTTTCGAGGGGTATAGGTATAATTTATTTCATTTCGTAAATCTCCGTTTATGATAACAATTAGAAGACATTGCCACTAAAGAGAAGTAAGAAGATTGTGCAAAAATTGTGCAAGAATAAAATTGATTAATATTCTCTATAGATATATAGATTTATAGAACATTTACAGCCAAGTAAGTTTTTCTGCATTTTCTTGCAAATTTTGTAAATACAAGGGGTTTTCATGTTTCAGTTTTGTGGGATTTTTGTGCGAAAGTGAATAAATATCCTCGGCATATTTTATGTCTAATATTGCGGAGATAAGACAAAGCCGAACAAATAAGACAGTTGACTCAGTCCACACAATTTTTAATCTTTTAATCTTATTGTTAATTAGATTTAGTATGATTGCTCCCAAAACCCACGTTTCTAGTTCTAAATTGTATTCCAATTACAGCTCTTGAATTTTTTATAAATTTCTTATCTGTTTTTCTGATCTCTAATATTCTAGAAAAAAATGTATTACACAGTAAGCTCAAAAGTCTACTAGAGAATATTTTACTCACTAAACTTTATATATGTACAATTTATATAATATTTTCTTTTAAGAAACTAATCACCAGATGCGGGATTTATATTACTTCCTTATCATGCTTTTTTCTATTTTAACAAAAACAGTTTTTTATATTTGTTTTATTAGGTTTTAGCACTCACTCAAATGTTTCATCTCTCTACATTTTCATTTATGAATTTATGTGTGTATGCGTATATGTAAATAGACCACACTCTCTTTCTCTTCATTTGGACGATATTGCTAATTTAACACACAATTATGAGTGGACACTCTCATAGTTCAGCGTGTGAATGTTAAGTTTCATGTATATATATATATATGTCTATATGTCTATATCTATATGTACATATGTACATATGTAAGTATGGATTTGTACTTTTTTAATGCACTCGAATGACACACACATTATTAAGTCCGAGTTAGTTGGACAGGGCTTTGACTTGGGTACGCGCAGTTGATTGCCAGCGTGGTATGGCACATAATTGACGTTGGACCCAGTAACATTTAAATGCACTCATACATTTTCATGTATATACTTAAATTTACATATATATTTATATATTTTATTAAGTGTAACTAGCAGTTGAACTTATGAAATAGTTTAAAAATTTCTATATTTACATGTGCTTTTATGTTTTACACTCATATACACACTCAAAGATTTGTCGAGTAGGCTTTCTCAGAATTGGCATGAGTGATTATCTGCGCATTTTTTGCTAATAAATTTTTCTATAGATGTAATGCGTCACAGAGTGATCACAGATAGATTAGTTCACTTACACGCCTCGTTCAACAACAGCATTATTATATACGACACATATGAATAGAATCTTCAGTGTATGAATACAGACAGAGAATTAATGTGGTAAAAATAAGTCCCATTTATTCACTTTTTATTGTGTCACATAATTTTTGAAGCTATAAATAGCTAATTTTATACACAATATTTTATCGCTATTATATGTAGGGAGATGTGAAAAATTCATGTACAAATTTAGGATTTTGACCCGTATATGTATTATTTGTGACTGAGTGGAGGAGAAAAAACGAGTAACTAATAAGTAGCGCTTGAAAGTTCTTAATTACAGTAGGAAATTTTCTCATATTTAAAAAGCTAATATGAAATATGAAATATTTATTCATTCCTAATTCAGAGTTTAAGAGGTTCATTGAATTACTACATACTCTCAACAATGTTCATCTTGCCATAGTTTTAGGGTTTTTAACCGGAAGGAAATTGCCAAAGTTATGTAGAGGAAAGCGGGGGGGAATAATGTAGACAGTTTCTCCTTGACTGTCCAGCTTTCGCTATACTGGGATTAAATATATTGGCTGTCATACCTTCGGGTGGATTGGATGTAATCGTTATAGTGTTAGACTTAAAGCGCTTCATCGGTACATAACAGCCTCTTGATCCTTACAAAGGATTTTTAGCATTGCAAAGTACCGGGGTTCCAACTTTCCAAGTGAGATCCCGTTATCTTAGTTTCCCGTCCCATTTATGACTACTTTAAGGGATTATACCAATCTAGAGCCTCCACCAATCACTTAATTTTAAGGTTGTTTGAATTAAACTTCTTTTATAAGGGCAGACCTCGTTGTAAATTCCTTTCTAGTTTTGACTCTGAAATACAATCCATATTTTATAAATTAAAAGCTCCAGAAAGTCGTATGAACTTTTTGAAAAGTTGTTGGGATTTGCAGAACATATATTTCTGGATGATCTTGCTTGGAAAGTACTGTAAAAATTTTAAGTGTATCATATATTAAATAGGATCTTAGGTGTAGCAAGCAGACTGCCTATATTTAGGCTTATTGCTATGGATATTTTATATTGCAAATATATATTTTCTTTGGTATATTAATATTCAATATCATAATGAATAATCTGATGTATTTATTTAAATTTCTCTTTATTCTTTACACCAAACACTCCCTCTACTGGAGACATCATTAGCAATCATCATTGAGATATTTAGAGACCTATTTGTCTGAACAATGAGTTTGTAATCTCGCTATATGTGAGCCATGATTGCAAAGAACAAGAAAAGATTAATGGCTGTCGATCACAATTTGTAGTTTAATATTAAATTAATCTGATTAATCTTAATTTGATTTTGTGATTTCGCCATTTTGCCACAAATAAATAATTGGACTATTTTGAATCTGCGAAACCGATAAGCTTTCATATGAAATAAGGCGCTTGCATAATCAAAATGATAACGTGACCACCACTTGACTACGGAAATTCACGTGCCAGACATCAGAGCCACACAAGTTAACATAGCATAAAACAAACAAAAGGCGAATTTTTCATTAAAAGAAAAATAAATATTTCAACAAATTAGAAAATATTAAATGATAAAAAATTCAACCTCCACAAAAAGATCTTCCGAAAAATTCTTAAAAAATATCTCCTTTGACCTCCTCATATCAACAGCCTGCAATTTTCACAATATCCTTAAAATTATTTCCGAAATTTTAATTTGAAAATGCAATTAATTTATATAAAATATATATATATATATATATCAAGGGCGACTACTCTCATAATAGTCTAATTCTGACAGGTTTTGTCTGACAGCTGTCGAAATGCAGGCTTATTATTATTCTGTCATGTTATAATAATGATAATGTTTGTCTAAAGAGAGGTTATATATTTTGCACAAATGGAATGTAAAGATACATGTGTATATCTAGAATAAGGACTTGTGATTGTGCCATAAACTATACCAAAAATTATATTATAATTGTACCTTTCGTAAATAATAGGTAAAACAAACATTGGAAAGCGATTTTGGCCAATATCACAATTTGGAGTAGCGAATCGAACAAACAACTGATTTGAACCAAACATGCGGGTATAGTTAAAACTGTCTTTGATTCTTCGTTCTTCTGCTCATCTTGTTTAAGCTCTATTCATCATCACATTAAAGTGGTATAACAGCTTTCATTTCTATCGCTACTTAATTATACCAGTACATGTGATTTATACCAGTTTTTTATTTGCTTTCTCTATTGTTTGCCGAATCGATGACGACTACCTTCTCCGTTGAATCAAAGCGGATAATTTTTTTGTTGCTAAATTTGTTGTTGTGTAAATTTTTTAGCAAGATCGCAGAGTTCAAACATAGAAAACAGAGAAACGGCAAATCGTATCAGACTATTAAAAAGAATATAAGGGAATTTTCTAACCGATCTGTTTATCATGTGAATAAAAAATCTGTACAAAAATTCGAAAGTCATTTAAAGACGTAGGAAGTTCCTACCATAATGCCCATTAAGGCATCAACCGAGTGCGTCACTATAATGTTTGCCTTCGGTTTTTCTAAGATTATATATGAATATATATGTTTTGCACTCTTTAAGCGTATTTTCGCTTTCTTCAATTTTTAACAAATTTCTTCGGGAAGCGTTGGGCTTGTTAATCAGTAAAATGGCAAATAACTTCTTTCTGCCAAATTAAAGAAACCCCAAGTATTTTTACACATTTTTACTTCTACATGCGCTTAAATGATTTATTGCATTAATTAATCTTTTCTGCAAATTAATTAATCGCTTTTCATTCTTCTATTTTTTCTCTTTACCTTATTAATTATCTGAGTGCCGCCTTGTCTGTGCTTTATGTCTGATAATTTGGAAAATTTATGTCAGAAATTAGATTTCTTAGCAAATATTTATACCTGTGGACTGACAAAGCCTTATCTTATCATTGAAGTTTTTTTCTTTTTTCATTTTGAAATGTAGAGCAACAAAATAGAATAAAAAAGTATGTACTTAGTAATGTACTTAGCACTCAGTGACAAAGATTAGGCAACGTAAAAAGTTAATTAAACTTTATATATACATTTGCTCGTATGCAAAAGTGCATTATACAATACGCCATTTCACCGCAACAGCCATTTCACGGTTTTAAGTTAAGTTTAAGTTTTGAAATTTGAAATTCAATAGTCTCAGCTATAAATTGAAAGCTTAGACACATATTTTTAGGATATTTGAAAACATATATTTAGCGGTTAGGTTGAGAAAAATATCGGATCCTTCCAAATCATCCATTAAGCTGTAAAACTAATTGCGTTCAAATACTATATTTCTATATCAGAATTTCTAACATAACTCATTATATATGATAGGAAAGTAGTATCAGGGCTTGATTTCGAATTAAATTTTTATTCACGTAAGCGAAAAGAGTGTAAATTTACAGTTCATTAGCCTAGCAACAACTGCATATTTTGTTTCCAAGTGTTTCAGAACTCGTTTACATTAAGCGATAATACATAACGGCGATAAGGAAACAAGTAATATTGACCTGAAATTATCATTACTGTTAATTGGTTGTCGACGCTGTTGTATAAGCAGACAAAGAGACGACCAGCAATCCACATTGCTACATATATGTATTATATATACATAGTTTCGTTAAAGAAATCCGGGAATTCGTATGATGTCAACCAATCGAATTACATACATATAAGAGAAAGTATAATATTATGTGAAATTTTTTTCCAAGTTTATTGAACCCGATTGCAATGAAGATCTTCTGATCAAATTTTGTATTTAAGAATTACAAATAAGTAAGAAATATTTTAATTATTTTTATGGAATTTTCCTGGTAATAAAAATTTCACATACTTTTAATTTAGTTCTCAGCTGATGTATTAGTCCACTCCTGCGTCTTCTAGTGACTTTATAAACTCAAATCCTAGATATCTCAGAACGATTTGCTTACAATGCACTTCAAATTTACGCTAAAATTCTTCTTCTTAGCATTCTTCGATTCGTAAAACCTTGCAGAGTAGTGAAACGAACAAGCAAGCATAGTCAAATGGAGATAGAAAGGCATGCGGTTACACTACTTTAATGAGTAGCACAAAGAGAGCACGTGTATTGTATCCAACTAGATAGATATGTATGTAAGTGTGCTGTTGCCTTCAAATGTAAAATTTTTTAGAGAGAACATATCGAGCGAGGAAGGGACGAATTAGATTGACTATACTATTTTCTGAAGACAACCAGTATAAAAATTGCTATTGTTGTTGTTGACCATTTTCTGTACTATTTCGATTTGAGATTTTTACCATTCCGAAAGGATATCACGGCTTTTTGATCGCTTTTAATATTTTTTTGGATTAAATATTTCCTTCCGGACCTATTGAGGACTATTTTGAGACTATATAGGGATTACCTAGACAAAAGGTGAAAAAGAAAGACGGTTACATATATGCAGTAATTAAAGGCAATAGCATACTTATTTTCTCCGAGAATATGTAAAATACGTGAACTGATATTTTAAGGATTCTTAGATGAAAATAAAAAATAATTCCGTTTACGACATTTCTGATTGACAATTTGTTCTCTTCTGTAGAGAAAAAAATTCTCGTTTTTATATTTGTTGTGTTATTCACAATTATTAATTAGGTGAAGTTTAGGGTAGACAGCGACAGTCGGGTCAACTAGCTGGTACAGATTTGTAGAAATTTGACACAACAAAATATAATAAATTCACCCAATCAATTATGGAAATCTATCCGTTGGTTAAGGAACCATTCCCCTTAAAGCGATTAAAAATATGTTTGGTCTGTGGGGACAAACTTCAATGTAAAGTGTAAAAAAAAAATTTTCGATCAAAAGTCCAAAAGTATGCATATAAAAAATTTAATCTTGTAAAATTAATCATATTTATTTTATTATCTCATTGATATTCGAATTAAAATACCTGCTACCTCGAACCGATTTCTGTCAAGTAGCTGTTAGATAATAGTACTTGTAAATATATAATTTATTAGTAAATTTGTTTAGCTATTTATAGATCGCATTTGTACTGGCAGTATAAATATTTACCGATTTTAAAATTTGCGTTTCATTTATCAGCTAAATCGTTAATTTTTCCATGACATTATTTCTTATTATATATACATGATATAGAACAATTGTACTAATGAACATGTATTCTATTTAATCAGAGTTTGTATGTATTTTTGTGCGGCAGCGAAGTGCTACTACAATAAGTTAAAACGTGTAGTAATAATTAATACTAATTTTCGTTGAATAATTTGCAAAACAATGTGGAAAATTTAGTATATGTAAGATACACATTTGAATTCCTTAAAAATTGTTAAATTGTTTTATTACTTTTCTCTTTTCAGATTCATACCGTGCTACCTGGAGCCGAAAAGACGAGGTGCAAGTGGTTCCCACCTTGTATACACAGATTCGCACAAAAAATTTACCATCCGACCAGTTACACGAATACCGCAAACCTGCACCTTATAAACGATCCGTTTACTATAATGGAGGGCTTCGTGCATGATTGGCCCACCCCACCGCCCACAGATATCCCCCTGCACATGGATCTAGTCAGCGAATTACAGGGCGATGGCGGTTTTGAGCCGCAGACGCGTGCCAGATCGAATACCTGGCCATGTCCGCGGCCAGAGAACTTTGTGGAACCGTCCGATGATTTGGACAGTACGAAAGCGAGTAACCAACAACTGGCAAGTGCGGGTGAGTACAAGAAAATCATCAATCAGATTAGTAATTTTTCGTAGGTTATATTAGTTGACTAAGCAGCTAAGCACAGAGTGAAGTGTATAGAAAGTAAGCGTTGTCGTTGGTTGAGAGGAGAGCAATATTTAGATAGAATTACGGGCTTCACTTTGTGCCGAGCTTAATTTTTTAGTTTAAGTCATAAGTATTAAGTCTTATTATTAGGAACAAATATTAAATTCTTAGAGAAAATTACTCGGAAAATCACTGTTTTATAAATGTGCAATTGTGTGCATACATATAGAGCAATTCACACACTTGCTTATAAAATGCGAACCAAAAAAAAAAAAAAGAAACGCACACATACAAATAAATGCATTTACACGTAAACATATTTGTTATCAAATATTTTCGATTTGCAACAATTGTAATTAAAAATTGGCTTGCATTGGTTTTATTTCAGATTCGCAACAGACTATACAGAATATAAATACAGCGAAAAAGAATTCATCACGTCGCAATGCGTGGGGCAATTTGTCGTATGCGGATTTGATAACGCATGCCATCGGTTCGGCGACCGACAAGCGGCTAACGTTGAGCCAAATCTACGAGTGGATGGTGCAGAATGTGCCGTATTTCAAGGATAAAGGCGACTCGAATAGCAGTGCCGGCTGGAAGGTGAGTATAAAGCCTCGCTTACGTATTTACATATAACTTTGTTGTTGCGCACAAATATTAAACTTAAAGGCATATAAATTAATAAAAAAAAAATACTCCCTGTGTGCTCCCTACATGGTCTCATAAAGGTCCCAAGTATCAATAACTGCACACATTTTTCAAAATCAATAATAACAATGCAGCGAAAAACATCACCGAAATATAAACAATGGCTGGTGCAAATATGTCAGAGAACAAATGCCGTTTGTTTGTAAACAACAATGACTATGGCTGCAGAAATTGGCGGGAAAAATATTATGCGCATAATTTGTTGCAAAACAGGAAAGTTAATTTAGCGTCCATCTTGTGTGTATTGTATATTGTTTATACGCCGATGGGAGTTATGTAATTGTACTCTCGACTCGCTTGTGCATTATTAATGCTTCTTGTGTGAATTAAACACATTTATGGGAACTCGCGTTGTGATTCGATGATTTAGTTTTCGAATTCAGAAATATTTTATTTCTAATTCAGCCTGTTCCAATTAACGTTCCTGTTTGAAAAATAAGATATATGAATTCTTAGAGATTTAAGCATCGCAATATGATCTTTGGACCCAAACGTGTTTTTCGGTGTCTTCGAAAACGAATTTCTGAGCGTTTATTTTTTTGGAGGGTTCATATAGGCATCATAAAATTTTGAGAAACTCTTAAGATTTTGTTCGATTTCTATTAATTATTATGTTTATATACTAAATACTGTTTTTAGATTTAAATGTACAGAACCCCCCAATTGTAGGGTAACAAGTAGTTCATATAAAAAATCAATAAATTTTGTTGAAAAATGGTCAAGCGAGCTCTAGAATGCGGTGGGCGACTTCGTCAAAATAACCATATATGTGAAAATAAGCAAAACGCCTAAATGTAGACTATCTTAATATTTTCTTTCCGTGACACTTACCTAACTATGGTGAAATTAAAAACAAAGCGGAAAATTCTGTTAAGCTGAGATCGTATTAAAGAAATTGCAAACCACTCTTTTCTAAAAACAAAAGCAATAAAATACACCTAAACCTATAAATATTTGAATATATTTGGCTTCAAGGAGAGACAGAATCGATATTATTCTCTATTTAGAATAATGATAATTAAAAAATGCTTGAATTTTGTGATGTTAAATTTAATGTTTATACCATTAATAGATTTTTTGTTTATGAATTAATTTTTAAATGAAAATTGCTTATTTAGAACAATTAATTTATGTTATTTTTAAAAAGTTAGAAAAGTGATTTTCAATAACAAGACTAGTTTTCGTTCTAAAATAATAAATAACAAGTTATTAACTTAAATTATTTATATCGTCCACTCCAAACAGTTCAAAGTCAGTTTATTTTCACAACTTATTTAATATAAATTTCTTATAAATGGTGTCATAAAAATTTTATTTTTAGTAAGGCTTATTAGCATGATTTATGTTTTCAATTAAAAAAATAATAAATTCTAATTTAATAATTAATTTCGTTCAAGCACTTCAAAAGTCACTTTTATAACTTTCCATCAGCCCATATATGTTAAGTAGTGCAAATCATACACTTGCACGCACACATACGCACATCTACGCACTCTTACATAGTTAAGTGGAGCAAAGCATTTAAGTTGATAAGCATTTTCATCAGCCGCCCCTATTGCAACCCAAAGCGCTAAGTTAGATAAACTTGATATTCCATTATACACACAGCCATACACTTGCACACACACACACACATATATATATATATACGTACACGTTCATACATATGTACCTGTTGCATGTGAACAGCAGCTGTTGGCTAAGTAAACAAATCAAATAACGGCTACGAGAATCGCTTGTTAGCTCTGGCCATCGTCAACGCTTCAGTCTATGCACAACTGTTGCTATTTGTTTTTTCGTTATTCTTGTTGTTCTTGTTGTTATTTTGGTTGCTTTCTGATTTTTGTTACACTTTTTTCATTTCATTTTTCATATTTCATTTTTTGTTTGTTTGCTATACATTTTATCTTCCACTCGAGCGCTCTCAAGTGTGCCACTATGCAGCAACAAAGTTAAATATGAGGTTTGTTTGCTTCGCCATTGTTGTTGTTGGCTTTTGCATTTTTTGCATTACACTCACTTATGTGTTTTACGATTTGTTTTGGTTTGTTGCTTTATTACACATTCATACAAATCGACTGACAGACAGGCAACGTGTTGTTGTTTGTTAGTTACTTGGTATACTTTTAATTTATAATGTTTTTGGTGTTATTGTTGTTGTTGTTGTTGTTCTTGTTCATTTGTGTTTGCATCACATCATCATTATTGCTGTTATGACCACCATTTGTTTGGCTTGTGGGTTTTTACGTGGCGCGAGTCAAGTTCAGGGCCAATGCTGAACTGCTGGGTAGCTTTTGTTTGTTTTAGGGCTTTTTTTTCTGCTATTTTTACTTTATTTCATATCTTTTTATATCGTATTAAATAAGCTAGCGGCTAAGTGTGGCCTGTCAATGCGCATATTCGACGGCAGCTCAGTTCAGTCCACTCACCGGCTTGGTGAATTTCCATTTAATTCCACTTTACTTTTCGACTTCATTTGATCAGCTGTGCTTTTTGCCTTCCGCGCTGACATATTCCACCGCATTTTTATTATTATTGCTTTAGTTTGTTTTGGTTGCTGCTTTCGTCGCCAACTTCTCTGCTTCTGCGTGTGCCTTCATTTGTGGCTGAAATGCAGAAAATTGTACGCTATTAACGATTATGTAAGTGTGTGTAATTTATAATTATTTTATTTGCTTTATTCATTGCTTTTGAGTTATGTTAGCTGCTATTCATTTTGTATAAAGCTGTGTCATCGATTTTATTGCAGCCGTACGCTACTCAATCCTCATTAACACGCAACAGTTGAATGATAAATGCGCTTTGTTTAAGAAGATAATTATATTTGAACAATTTGTGTATGAATTGTATTTGTCTTATAGAAGTTTTGTAATGCTATTTTGCATTACGAGGACTGCTATTGATATTTCTGGCAATTTGACGGTTCTGGTGTTCAAGGCGGCTTCGCATGCTGGGATGTGAAGTTGAATATAATTTATATAAAATACTTTAAAATGCGTATTCGATGAAAAAATTGTAATTAATCCGGAAATTTTTCGCAATATTAGGATTAGAAGAATAGAAGGATTAGGAATAGAATTTTTTAAGGACGAGTTATGCTCCTTATATATAGTGAGAAAGCACCAAATTTAAAACCTTCAAATGCTGGTACAGTGAATTATCTCGTGCTTGCTGACCGCTCTCCGGATATATCCGCATATGGCTCGTGCACAGATTGGGTTAGATTTTCATTTCATAGATCTTATATTAATCACAGGTAAATATAATATAAAAATGAGAATTATCCTTTTATGGCAAAGGAGTGATCCCACAATGGATTCCATATATATAATCTTCATGAAGAATCTTTGAGAATCAATTGAGCTGGCACCAAAGTTCAGTTCGATTTTAATTGTTTGTTAAAAATATAAAATTCATAGAAACAGATGCCTCTGTTTATAACAACAAAACGCTTATACCATTACTCTAGAGAAATATAAGAGCTCTTCTTCATAAGATATTATAAAAATACATTTTTGCATGTTCACAATGGTTTAGTTTTTGTAACTGAAGTTAACTGAAAGAGTTAGCGATAAGGGTTTACTCCAGTCTAGAATCCTAAAAAGGGCCTAAATTTGACAATTTTTTCCGGGAGTTATGAAAAATGATTTATTAAATATCTATTTGAGTGTATAAACAAAATGGCGTCTACTGAGGCAATGTGCGGAATCACTTTTCTCACGAGGACCTATATGGGCGACGGTGATTCTACGTACTCGTGCTTTCTGAAACAATGTGAAAAGCGGGACCCTAATCTATATAAGAAATACATAACTTTTTCGAAAATGAAAGAATAGTAAAAATAGGTAAAATTTCACAAACAAATTGTTCATAAAATATTTTAATAATAACGAACAATTTTCTGGATATTGTTACTGCAAAGCTTAAGTTCAGATTTCGGGTGAATATGTGCTATAGCCTCCGAGTTTAAAGTTTTGCGTGCTGAAGCTGACTGACCCAAATATAAAGTCATGATTGCTTTAAGGAATCAACGATTTTATGTGGTTTAATATTATATAATATTTTGATCCCAGCTAATATGTATAGAATTGCTCTCTTAAGTGCAGTATGATAAGATAGAGAACATTTTGTGAAAACTGCCATTGTAGATTCATAATCATAGATCACCAGTATTAATTTGTAAAAATATTTGGAAACTATACGGATACAGTCATCATCAGTCATATCATACCCCATCTTGGTCTTATTTAAGTGATTTAAAAATCCCACCTGCAAATTTTTCATTTTGACCACTTCATGTTTACTTATGTATGAATAAAACAATGTACTGGTGGTACCTATCGATGTTATCTTTAGTCGTAAGTATCTTATCGCGTTGGTAATCTAAATGCTTTAGGAAATCTTTTTTTTTTACACTTGTTAGTATCAAACGATCAATTAATTATCGCTCTTTCTTTTCCTTTTCGCCTCTTTTCAAAAAAAGGAAAGACTTATAATCACTTATTAGTAGAGCATTGAAGGCATTGCTTTGGTGTACTCACTGCCTCTCACCGCACTCACTATTGCTCTCATTTCAACTCGCCTACTTAACCTTCGATAACATTCGATATTTTTACGTAGAAACTTATCAGCTAATAGACCTTAGACGAACTTTTTAAATCAATCATAGACGAGTATTATTTCCTGAAAATATATCTGTGACTTGGTTGTTTGCTTTCAACGGAAGCATATTTGCGAAATTATTATTATTGTCATTATTTTTATAATCATATTTCCGGTGTTTTGTTATTGCAACGAAGTCTGTTTAGCTTTTTTTTTTATATTTGTTTGCCCATATTTTCGCAATCGATCGTCTGTTCGCATTTTTCCAGGTATTTGGGTTATGTCTTAAATAATTTTAGGAATGAAATCATATTGCTTTTTGGCGTGAACTGCTTAAGAGTACTGTAAGAAGAACGGTCTTGTTTACTTCACAGTTGGGCGGCATTGCATTGATGTTTAGGAATTTAATCAATTTAGATCTGGTAAACAAATATGTAGACTTACAATTAAATTGCGCAGATTCGCTTCGATGAAGTAAACATTTCTTTTGCTTTAATTTTTCTTGATATGCAATTCCAAACTAATTACACGCTGTTAGAGGTGTACTTCAGCTGTTAAGACGCGACTTGACGGGTTTGATCGCCGATGGCATTTCACTTGAAATGTTATTATCTAGATACTAAATTAAAGAAAAAATCAGCTTTTAATCCCCATATTTCCACATACTATGCAACAATTCAATAACCTGCCTGCTGTTGAGCGTCACCATGGAAATTAAGCAACACTTTAAACTTCTCATTAGAATAAATCTGTATTGAAACCACATAATAACACACCGCTGTAAGTGCTCAATTAATTTACTATGCAATTATTCATACTTCTGCGCAATAATTTTTATTGAATAGTATAGTATATTGCTATTTCCAGTTATTCTAATTGTGCAACATTGATTTATCAATGGTGACGGCAACACGTTTTCTGTGAAATTTCAATGAAAAATGCAAATTGTACATTCCACCTAGTATTATATGTAGTAGGTGTGTGCAAATATGTGTTTCCCAGGGAACTACAATTTTTGTGTGAACTTTACTTTAAAAAAAAGTCCCGAAATAAATGTCTATGAACATTGCAATAAGCGTATATTAGCTTAGAATTTAATATTATTTAGCTTCGCGCTGAAATGTAGGCCACAATTATTGTAAAAATGCAAAATCTGTTCGCTCCATCGAGTCGTAAGAAGATAAGTAGTGTTTTTAACAAAAATTTATTCATAAATATTTGAATGGGTAAGAAAAAAATCTATCGATATATAGAATTAAAATTAATACCCTAATGTTTAATAGCTATTGCTGCAGTTAAAGATATGCTACAGATAATATCCAACTTACTTCCTTTACAGGATGTTATAGACGAAATCTCACTTTGCTCAACGTCCATTACTTAAAATAACACTACTCTGGAAATGGTATAGCTGTAAAAAATGGTTGTCCATCCTATTGTAAATTACGCTTTTATGATGTGGTAGCCTAGAATCTTTCGCGGACTCTGGATCTATGATAGCATGTCAAAAACAATCAGAAACTGGGTGTTCTAAGTTTTATGACTTCTCTAAATCTGTGTCAAAATAATTCTAACGGGAATTGGGATATATAAGAAACTATCATTGGAATAATAATAACAATAAATTTCAAATCATATCTACAGAATAGCCTTATAAAAATTCCTTCTTTCGAAGAAATCTCATGTAATCTGAAAACTTATTACCAAAGTCGAGAAAATTCCTTTAAGTGTACAAAAACAATAATTCTGCACAACTTATGCCGTTAATTACGTACTTACAAGAATATTTACGAACCAGTCAGTAGTTAATTGCGTCTGAGAACGCTAAGAATTCTGCTTTATCATAGCAAGTGCAGTAATTGCGTCGAAGCATTTAGTGGCCACACCTAATTCTCGTTTAGAAGGTGACTTTTTAGAACGCTTGCAATTTGTTTGTATTTGCGTATCGTAGGTACATATATCTACGACACTTGCAATCAAAACCTGAATTAAATAATAAAGTGCCAGCCGATGAACTGAGGGACGGCTATTTCAGCAGCTGCAAAGCAACCGAGGTGGCGTGACAGTTGACTGTTTGGTGGACGAACTGACAAAGTGACCTGTTGACAAGCAAGACTTTTTGCAGCCATTTTATTTCTTTATGTTAAATTAGTGGAATTTTTCAAACCATTAAGATAATATTGATAAATTTTTGCTAATATGTTCCTTTTTCGCTAGTGGGCTCTATTCTATTATTGCGTTTATTGTTCAATCAAACCCTTTCTGCTTTGCTCGAGTTCTTAGTTTTCACTTTGCGTGCCTAAAGAGTTATAAAAGACTCTAGTTGATGAATATATTGCACATGAAACAACTTTTAGATTCCGAGTTTATTAAGAGGCTGAAAAGTTTACTTTATATTGTCTGACTATAAGAGACATAACAGTTTTCCGATATTCGTTTAACTATTAAACTAAATAATCACTCTTTCTAAAGTTTTTTACTGACTGAGAACTGACTGACTGTGACTTCGAATGCCGCTGTAGCTAAAAACATCGACTATATGCCTCGGTGTTACTTGGAAGCTCGTGAGTTCCAAACTCATGCGAAGCACTGTTAAAATTTCTTGATGAAACTTGCTTCCAATAAAGTTTCCCCGAAAATATTAACTTCTGAATCTCTGAGGTCACTTCTGACCACAATAAGGACATCAAATTTATGGGTTATTTGCAGAGCACTTCATATTTGTTGCTCTCTGTTTGATAACAGCAAAACATACTCACATAAATGAGAGTAAAAGTTCTATCTGTTCTTAACATAATGACATTCTTTCTTATTTGAACAAAATTGGGCAGTGACAAATCGAAGAAATAACTGCTTTAAATGAACTTGACTGACATAATTATAGCGAGATAGAAAGAAATAATCTGTTCTTGCTTTCACTCGCAAATTATGGCTAAGAGAGAGGAAAGTTCAAATATAGTGAGTAGAGAAGCGGCTAATCGAAGATGTCCGATAGAAATAAAAGTGTTCATTTCGTTCCAAAGGAAGTGGTTTGAAACTAGTACCATTCTGCAGAGTATAACAATGAGTTCGTTCACAAGTCTTTTTTTTATTATTTTATAATCTTACACGTTGCGCACGTGTCCAGTGCTAAAAGTTTAGGAATTTTTATTAAATCCTTTTATTTTGAATTTTTATTATCTAAATTAAGTAGTGTTATTATTTTCCGCTTCTGCATCGTAAATGTTATTCGCCAATAAACTGCGCAACTTCTAAGTACTCGTATCAACGAGCGCATAGCAAATAGTTGTGCAATTCGTGTGCGCCTTGTTGTTGTTTCACCTTTCAAAATAGCGGAATTGCAAGTGCAACAGCAGATATATAATATATACCAATAAATGTACATGTATGTGTGTGTGTATATGTGCTCGCTGCCCACCAAAGTATTTATAAATGCAAAATAAATATTTATCAACATGTGTAGAATACCTACACACCAATACATGCATACGACGATGTGTATGTGTGTGTCCCATAAAGGGGGTGTGACCGTTGGCGAAATGTGTGTGTGTGTGTGTGTGTGTGTGTGTGTGCCCGCGCGAATAATGGGCACGTTGCGTTTCTGACGTGTTGTAACAGCAAATTGCATTTTTTGCTCTATCTTCTTCTCCCTCGTCTTGTCCTCATTCTAAATTCAAAAGTCGCATAACCTTAATAACGTCATACGGTCTTTGTTTATGCTGTCTTTACGTATTTACTTCACATATGTACGTAATTGGTGTTGTTTAAATGAAAACATTTACTCATTCAATGGCGCTTGCAGGCAACAAAAATACAAAAAATTAAATAAAAATCAAGCAAGAATAATAACTCTAGTATGTTGTTGCATTTTTTGCTAGCGAATTTCGCAAAATACTTAACGGCGCTTAGTAAATATTTATTATTCTTTCATTGACAAGCGCCAAGTAATTGCTATTGCGCCGCAAAATCTTGCATTTTTCATTGCGATGATCTGTGTTTTGTTTTTGTTTTGGTTTTGTATTGCACCACTGGACTTCACCGATTAACATGCAGTACATAGTCATAAACAGGTATATATTTGATTGTGATTAGACATTAAGATTTGCTCGCGTTGGCACGCAATTAATCATATATATTCAATTATACCGCTCACCCTGTATTTAACGCTATTGATACTGCAGCGGTTTTTAATGTACCTAGAAGTGAATGAGGCGCGGAATATGGATTTATATGTGATACATACTTACTATTTACAGTTGAACTCACTACACTGACTTTCAATGAGAACCATGGAGCCAGATCGCTGGAGTTCATTTCATAAGCCATTTTTAAGTTCAAAATTATTAAAATTACTAAAATATGGGCATCCAAATAAAAAGTTTTAAAAAGGCTAACAGTTTTGAATATGTTCTGAGTAGGGTTACCGCCTATTTAAAAAGAGTAGGAATTTAATGAAATTGTTAATAACAATATTGGTATAAAATTGAAGATGATTAAGGAGGCCTGCCTTTAAATATACATTTTGAACAGAGTTGCCATTTGTTAAAATCTTTTGTTCAATTGAAATGAGAAAGTAAATGAAAAATGGCAGTATCAACATCAGGCCGAACCAATTGAACAGAGTTTTGGTGAGAGAGTTGCCACTTGTTTAATTAATTAATTAATTTCAGTTAAAATTTTTTGCGAAATAAAGTTAATTAAGAAATTTATGGTTTAGTAGAGATGTTCTGTTTAAAAACTAACTAAAAATTTTTAAAATTTTGCTATCAAATAAAATTAGTTTGGGAATTTTTTAATGTAACTGAATTTATGAAGTTCTATGTCCAAATTGTTAAATTCTTACTATAAATAAAACATTTATTGATAATTTCAAATAATCATCCTTTTGATTGTAATCAATCGTTTTCTCAGTAAATTTAAAGGATTTAATTTTGCTTGAAACTTTGTTTAGGAGTTGGTCTCATAAATATACCAACCTGTTACGTATTTGTAAACAACCGCCTGTGTGATATCTAGCTAATTACTGTTTGCAGACCATTTAGTTTAACAATATGCGGGCATTGTTTTTGCATTTCTTATATTTGCTCTCAAATTTTAGCATTAATCTGATTTTTCATAAACTTAAAGTTATAAAGTTAGAGTTTTTTTTATAAAGTACACAAACTTAATTTCATAACTTAAAGTATTTAAAATTTAGACCAAATCATTTTTTCAAAGCCATTGTGTAAACTTCTGTAAGGCAATTTTGTTAGAATACATGTAACTTAGTTTGTATAACGGCAACAATGTGTTTAGTTTGTTTAAGCTGTCAATGCATAAACATAGCGCTCAAATATTTTTCAAGTACCGTTTGTGTACTCACTTACTGCTCACTGTGTTTAACAAGCGCTTACTCAAATATGCATAAATGCATATTTATAAGAAAATGAGACAGCAAAACTAATGACTACGATACATCGCCTCGTCGCTTAGATAATCATATAAATAATTATATGATCAAATACTTCTTACTTTCATAAACCGCTTGAATTTGCATTTTATTTAAATTTGTGTTGATTTGTGTGGCGCATGGTCGCCACGCGCAGTTCAATTAAAATGAGAAAAAATAAGATAATAAAAATAGAAAACTATGCTTTTTGCTAATTATTTCAAGGTGTGTGGGTTGCGCTGGGATTTATTAATGTCAGTAACTTATGATAGCGATCGTTGGAAGTATTTTCTTACGATCCCAAAGCAAGGTTTTTTTTTACTTAAAGTCGTGACTATTTCTAAAGCGGAAATGCAATTTCTTAAAGTTTTGAGTTTATTAACTTAGATTTTTTTGAGTTAATATCTAAAAGCATTACATTTATTTAATTTATTAAGGAATGTTTTTATAAATGTGCACCCTAGCGTATGGGTGATATTTACTAGGAGTGTAAAGTCTGCCAAAATAATACACATGTGAGTTTTTAATATTATTTTTCCTAAAACAAAAATGGAAAAGTACTTTATTTTATAAACTAACTGTTTTATTTCTATATTTTTCGGTATACCTTTTTTAAGATTTTTTAAAATTTTTTTATTTTTTTGTTAATAGAAATTTTTGTTCCGGCTTTATAGAAAAGTACTTAATGTTATTCAAAAATGCTCAGTCGAAATTTTGTTATTTACTGTCTTAGCATAACACAGAAATTAGTTATCCGCAAAGGATTTTTACTTTTAGAGATGTGAATTTAGGTGCTTTTATTTTAAATTGCATACAATATATAATATATTTTTAAAATTCAGAAAGCATGTCTGTCTAGAAGTCAGAAAGACTTACAATACAATAAAATAATACAATTGCAATTTTATTGCAATCCACTGGAGTGCAGGTGATTCATTGCATTTTATTAGCTATCTTTAATTTGAATTTTTGAGAATATCGCACCGAACAAGCAACTGGTGTGAATCAAATAAACTGGTATAATCAAATAAAGATAGCACTTTATTATTATTTTTTATTATTTACATGCTTACAAACATGCTGCAGACTGGTGTGTTACCTGATTGGCCAGGTAGCGGTAATTTTTTAAAGAACAACTATTATTTTACATAGTTTAAAGAATACTTGAAGAATGAATGATGTTTGGAGTTCAGTTGGCACTTGCTTGAAGGCTTATATGCACTCAAAATGCCTTTTCCCACTCGTCAAGGCGCAGAACTTGCTTTAATCAGCAAATGTAGACAATTTACAATCATGAATGAAGATTTAAATTGGTCTTTGGTTATTAAATTGATTACTTTTATATCAGCTTTTTAATTTATTTTACGTCGTCAGTTCTTCCATTGAATAGTTTCAGTTGAAATTTTTATAATAATTTATGTGTGATGTTCTCAAAAAGCTTGGAACGATCGCCAACTCAGTAAGCGTATTTTATTTGTTCCAGTAATTATAGTCGGCACAGATGTGGGGTGAACTACTTTTGTACAATTTCTCAGTTTTGAATGAGTTATGATTTCAATAGAGTGTAATAATTAACAAAGTTGAAATAACTTTAGAAATATGAGACAAAGTTTCACTCTCTAAGCGACTTAGTTGCATATATTTTGCACAGTACTGTATTCCTGTAATAATTTTACTGCACAAAATCATTGCGGATAGCCTTAAAATTTCTTCTATTTTAAATAAAAATAATAATGTTAGCTGCAATTTACCAATTTAAAACTAGTTCACTGCCCAACTAACCCTTCTAGTAAACTCTTATTGCAGTATTTATGCGATAATTTGATCAATAGTAGTTTGTCATCGCGCAACTCCTATAAATATACAATAATATGTCAGCATATGAGAAATTGTAATAAAATTGTTCAATTGCAAAACTTTACACACCATATAAAAATAAAAATAAAAGTTTTTTATTGTTGTTGCACTGTTTGGCATTATCCTGACATAATCTGTGTCATAAAACCATAAAGCCCAACTTTGAAGGCAGAACACGTTCACACATTTACGCCGCGACCTTAGTGGTCCCACACCCATGTATATGATTGTACGAGTATATATACAGTTTTGCTGCCAAATATCTCGTGTGATCCACTTGTGGTTAGCCGCTCCATACTACTCTCCGCTACTTTGAAAGCAAAAGCAAAGGAAAAGCATTTTTTTTTCCTATTTTTGTTTCAAAATTTGCGAAAAGCACTTAAATGTGCATTTGCAATTGTATGTCCGTTTGTTTGTGTATTCTTAAATGCCTGCTTGTTGTTATTGTTGCATTTGTTGCCCTTTAAACTGTTGAAAGGCTCATGAAATGGGCAGAAAGGCTTCTGCCGCACATTAAAATGTGTTTTTGATATTCTTTATATGCGCGAAGAATGAAGCAAACAAAAATACACACACACACACATACTAATTCATGCACTTTGCAAAACTATACATTTACACGCGCACACGCGCACACACACACACAAACACGCATAGTGTGAAGCGCGCGATGTTTTTTCGTCCGCTGGCTGGTCATTTACTACTTTCTGAAAAGTGTTGTCATTTTACGAGCTTCATATGAGTATATATGCCAAGTTTATGTCGCTGCTTTTGTTGTTGCTTTTGTTGTGTCTGTTGTGTCTGTTGTTGTTGTTTTGTTGCTGTTCACTGCCCTCAGTTAAACTTGCGGTTTCGCACTTGTGCTACTCGTCCTACGCGCCATATATCTTTATGTTTGGTTTTTATTTTGTTGTTGTTGTTGTTTTTTTTTTTTTTTGTCATATTCATGCATTTATTGTTGGCTTTCATCTTTTAGTGCTGCGAAGCGCGCTCTTTTATGCCAGCCAGATAGTTTATCAATAAACTTTCATATTTTATTTGAGTTCACGGTGAGCCATCAGATGTTTGACTTCAACTGTATGCATGTGTGTGTGTGTAAGAATATATCGGCGTATTCATACTGAGCCGTGTGCTATGTATGTGTTTTAGTGGGCCTCCGATTTAATGACAGACTTATCTTGAGAAATGGCAGACAATTATTGTGAACGAGTGATGAGTCTGCTTGTTGACCACCCATACTTTTAGCGCATATCGTATGCTCAGCCTAAATGATGCTGCGGCATACATACTTAATGTTATGAAAAAGATATCAATGTTAGTGATAAGCGATTAGACGTTCTATAATTTTGAATTTAAAGTGTCTTTCGTCTTCTTTACAATTGGCGGATACATGTATCTATGTATATGTACATACGAGTATATACATATAATACAAGAACGTATATACATAGATGACGAGTGTACCGTGAAACTATAACCGGCGACCGGCTTTTAGAACATTTGTTCAGGAAAAAACTATTCATACGTATTTTCTCAATTCAGTTGTCGCCAATTTATTGCGCTCATTTCCGTCATATCAAAATTGTTTTGTACTTTGGTCCAGTTTACCGTTCAGTTTTTGCGTAGAAAAAATAAAATAAACTTATATTGCATAAGCATATTAGACATTGAATGAGGTTATATCTTTTGTAGATCTTAGTACACACACCTACTCATAAATACTTGCCTCTGCCACGTATGTTCTTTTTATTGTTGTATAATTCGTTTATTAATTTTGCTATATTATTTATTAAGACAGTTTGTTCATACTTATGACATAAATTTTGTGCATATTTTATGCAATCCAACATTCGTATACTTAAATATATATGTATTTATATATGTATATGTATAAAAATATGTATTTTATATACATATTAGAAGAGTTCCTTAAAAAGCACCGCTGAAGCGCTTATGTAAGAGTGAGTTTAACGCATTTGCATAGTGACAGAGTTGTTTTATTATTAAATGTTGCAACCACACACATGTATTTGTATAATAAATATGAAATATATATGTGTTACATACATAAGTAGTTAAATAACCGAAAAGTTAATTCAAGGTCAGCGAGTGGAACCTGTTCTTTTTGGTTTTAGAAAGTATGATGCAAATACTTTAGTTGGGATCAACTTGGGCTAGGTCAAAGCAACTTTCCTCATTTATGCTTTCCTCCAGTTCTTCTATTAAAACTAAGAGGAAGTAGTCATATTTTAAAAAATTTTATTAAAAAATTTTTGTGTACAATAATTATCCTGAATTTAGTTAATAAATTAATTAATAAAATTGCGAAAATTTAATAATGAACTGTTTTTAAATTACTCACTAATACTTTAAATACTAAAAATATGAAGCAATAAGCATTAAGCATTGTTGTAAAGAAAGGTTAAGGTTGTTAAAAAAAAACAGATATCTATGCTGGAAACTAGAATTTTATTTTTGCTTAATATTTCATTAAAAAGTCGTTTTCAGCAACTTCATGTACAAACTATTACTTTTCACTTCTAATCAATTACTATTCTCTAATTAACTGCTTCGCCTTCCCATTTGTAATTCTCACTCCATTCTCCTTTTGAATCCCTGAACTAATGATGCAAAATATTGAGACCAAATCGCCACACGCGTGAGTAAATCGTTGTGAAAAGCGCACGAACCCCTTTTGCTTTCCAAATGTTGATCGATATTTACTTGTAATTAGCTGACAAATTGATACGAAAACGTTTTCAAAATGAATGAAGACAATAAGCAAAGGCTCTTACATGAAAAGGAAACAATTTTGAATTTCCCTGAACTAAATTTATTGGAATTTTATTGGGGGCAAATATTGTATTAAGATTTTATATGGTGAACCAGTTACTACGCTACTATTAGTTAGTTACCTATCAATATTTTCTGGTTTAGTTCGGGACCTCTTCTGAAGTGAGTGCTTTATATTTTATACAAACAATTTCATATATTATCTATAATATTTTCAACCTGACTTCCCTTATCGTTTAATGGAACCTGTCATCTTCGAGCTTCGCAAAAATTCCCCGGAAATATGGTTCTTGTTTTCCAAGAAAATCAGCACGTGGCACATATGCCACTTGCTGGTACTTTTTCTGGGTGCTACAAGTAAAATTAATAAATAAATAACCACATGAGTTCAAGTAAATATAAATTTTTAAAACTAACTCATATTGTGTATTTTTTGCAGTGATTATGAACTTTGTATTGTAATAACAAAAAAATTTGAACTTCTCAAATCAAAAATGAAAAAGAATGAAAGAGTGTAATAATAGGTTGAGCGAATTAAGTAATTCACTGTGTCGTGAGAAAGCGGTATGAAAAGAAAGGAAAAGAGAAAGCTTGCTTCTCTTTGAAATTGTGTTTTATCGATGACTCGATGCTGCTTGTTTATTATTTTTGACAAATAGCGCGCTACAGACTCGCTAAAAAAGATGTATAATATATACCTCAGTAGTATTTATATTAAAGATAATCCTAAAAATTAAATTTAAATGTCTCTGTAAACAAAAGACCTACAAATAACGGTTATTTAGGATTAAGGGGTATTTTAAATATGGGTTTATTGAGAAATATGGATTTTGAAATAATGCTCACATAATTTAAACGAATTAAAGAAAAGCCAATTCTATTTCCTACTGAGTATGTTTGCGAATTGTTATCAATATTGAGAGACTTTACAGCACTGTGAATTCTTAGAAACTTACTGCCACCCACCGCTTATCTTATGTATGCACATATGTATGTATGTATGTCTGTATGTAACGACTTTCATACGCATATCCCCGCTCTGTCAGCTTATGCGAGCATTGATAGTCATGGGTAGTCAACTACACAGATTAGCATCGCGCAAATTGTTGCAAAACTTTTGCGGAATTCAATATACACAAAGTAGTGAACTTCCTGGTTACTCATGCACAGTTATGTTCTACACAATGTCCACACATACATATATACATGATATAAATACATATTATTATATTACTTTTCTACGAGCGAGATAAAAATGAAGAGCAGATAAAAGTAGCGCACAGCGGCGAGCAGCAAACAATTCGATTAATCGCGAGAATGCGCGCATATTGGCGTCGCAAAGACGCCTTGGCGCCGGGTAATGAGGGATGTCGTCCTGCCTGCCGCTGAGATAACTACGTGCACGCTTACAGAGATTCAACCATCAGCAGCGGAAAAGAAGTAATGTAAAAAATATTCATGTTGCAGCAGGAAGTTTGTTTTTCTGTAAAAATATTCGCAAACGGTATAAAAAAAACGATCTTTTTTTTTGCATGTGTGTAAAAATTTACCGTGAAAAGTTTGAACTAAAAATATAGAAAAGATAGTTCGTGGCAGTTTTATTCACACCTGCATCATTAATTTTAATTCTGTGGGAGTCTTCTACTGATTTGGTTTAATTGCGTGTTTTTTTTTGTTGTTCTGAAAAAGCTTAAAGGCCTAATGGACGCATGTGTCATATAGAAGAATTTGATAAATTAATTTCTAAATATGCAATGACAAAGAAAATCATCATTACTTATTTTGTATCGGATTGTCTCCGGGTATATGTATGTATATCCATATGCCGAAGACATGTCTGCAGAGCCGCAGTAGACAATTAATCAACACTCCCATTGCAGACGGATGCCAAGTGGGAGGCAAAAAGTGGGCCAATACTACTTGTAAGAATTCGAATGGACAAATTAAAGTCTGAAAATGCCTTAATATGATGCAATTACAAATTATATTATATAACTCTACATACCCAATAGGAAAAATGGCACTGTGACGCTATTTCGTAATGCAAAAATAAATATGTATATATATTTAGGACTTTGAAATTATATTTAGAGGTATTAATACTATCTGTCAGATGGAATAACAGTTCTTCAGAGGCCACATGATCGCAATGAAAACACATTGTGTACAAGCTTAAACAATTTCTCATATAAACTTATACTATTTGACAATTAGGGATTCAAATTTCTAATATTTTACTTGAACTAGTTCAGAAAGAAAACAATTTACCAAATCCGAATCAGTTATCGCTAGCTGTATAAATGGAAATATTGAACATTTAAACATTTGTCTAAACACAAATTGAATAACAACCTTATAAATTCGAGTTAGATAGTCATGGATCAGACATATTAGTACTGACCTAAATAATGGGTAACCAGAGCAGAAAAACTAGCTCTCACCAGAAGGAGGAAATGGCCACTTCGAAGTCTTTCGTAAAGTGTAGCATTAGAAATGAGCATAAACCAGTTATAAACTAGTTTAAATCCCTGCAGGCTACCCATACACACATATACAAATGCATATATATGTGTGAAGTGCACATTTTGCGCTAATTTCTTCAAAGCATTTATGAGTATTTATTCCATGACAAGCGCTTACCCACATAATCGTCGGCAAACCAGACTAGTGAATCCATTGCGTTGTCCACCAACTGCAGACATTAACACACACACACACACACACTCACACACACAGGCATGTGAAGCATGTAAGTGTTGATTGCTCGACCGTCGCTGCTTAAATGACGCAACTCTCATTCAGTGCAGACAACTTTTTCAATGGACTTACAAATCCACTTTGATGGCTAAAATTATTATTGATCCCCGCGTTGCCTGCCTCCCCCCTTGTCAGATCGACTATTGAATTGAACTTGGCTCAATTTAGTCGCTGGCACATTTATGCCACTCTTCCATTACACCATATCTTCTGCAAATGTATTACAATGTATAGTTTTTGGGGTATTGCACTTAAAGCCAATAGCATACATTTGCTGTGAGCGTCTTTAGTCTAACACTGTGCGGGATGCGTATATGTGTATATGTGATGGTATTATTCAACTTGTTCTGCGATCCTTTGTATTTCATATGCGCCAATATAAATAATGATCTCCTTTTGCCATAGAATTTGTGCAAGCGCTTGGTCTCCTCTACAAGAAATTGACCGACAAACGAACAGCGGGAAGATATTTGCTACACAAACACTCTCACAAGTGTATGTGCGTGTGCATGTGTGTGTGCAAATTGTGTGCAGCAGTCAGACAAGTTTGTGCTATGCAGCCAGCGCCAACACAATCCATATGACACTTGCCACATGAATATCCTTTTTTATGTCATTCGGTCTTCCAACGAGTGCACTTGTTTAGTTTAGCGCGCAGTTTGCCTGCCAGTTGTCAGCATTTAATTCAAATTGCGCTCATTTACTGCATTCTTTTATTTCTGGCTATTTGTTTTTTTTCTTTTTCTGCTCTTCTTCCCGACTTTTTTTTTTTTTGTTTTTGCAATACTTGGTGAGTGTTTATATTTTGTATTTCTTATGCATTTGTGTCAGTTTGTGGTTGTTAAATGGAGTGTGATAGGGAATGCTATTATTTTCGTAACTAGATTCATAGGAAGCGTTATTAAATTGCTTGGTGTTTTGTTTGCTTTTGCATTTGCATTGATTGTGGCCATTTAGTTGTGCAAGAATAACGTATGCAACAAGTGAATATTATATTTTTGGCGCTTTAGTTAGATTTTGAGTTATTGAATTTGTTACTTCTTCTTACTTTAATCGAATTAAGGTGTGCTTGAAAAACGGGACTTATTAGTTAATATGAAATATGACTGATAATGGCTTCAAAGGAACACGTTTTATTGAAGCAACTCTTTTGTATCATACATGGCGACCGAGTTCGTTAAAACGTTTTTTTCGTTTTCGACTTGGCTATATACTAAATATCAGTAGAGGTTTAATTGATGCACGCGAAAAATGTATTGGTACATACATATACGACTGACTGCTTTAAAACTCTTGTAATTAGTTACAAGGAGCTTCGAAACTGATTGCGCAAGATTTCTGCATCTCGCATTTGAAGAACCTCTAATCATTAGTTTGGCTCTCTTCTCAATTCCTTTCTCTTGTGATTAAACAAATATTCCAATTTAAGTCAACTCGCAAACTTTATTGGTACCCTAATATTTTTTGCGCTATTTTAAACTTTTAGAAGTGGTCTCCCGAATTTCATTTATATCAAAACCTGCAGAAATTCTATATTCATTACTGCTGTTTTAAATAACGGGTTGTAGCTTACTACTTATTTACTAAAAACATTGCAAATTGTATACGCATAGTTATTTTTGTGCTATCTCCAAAAAAGTCGTGAATGTTCCCAAATACACTAGGTCATTAACTCTTTACTCACAGGTGTAAAGGAAAATCACACAACGACCATCAAGCAGGAAGTTCTCAAGTTCAATTTTTCGCATTGCCGTTGTCAGCAAAAGTCTGGTCTTTAGCTTGCTAATATTATTATTTACGCGAAATTCGCTATTAATGCACTTTTTCGGCATGAAAATAAAACAACACCAATTCAGCATAATAATCAAAACACTAACCATTGATATTTGAACTGGTGTTTATTTATTTATTTATTTTCCCAAAAAAAAGCTTAATATATTTTAGCTGAAGTGCCGCATTGTGCAGAGCATTCGCACGCGCGTACAGTTACAGGTTCAATGCATCCGCAGCACAGGTCTAAGCAATGGTTATGGTTACTGCGAGCAAAATACTCGAGCCTGAAATAACTAATGAAAATTTTTGCAAGCGTTGCAATAAATGCAATTTATATATATGTTTGCATTTGTATGTACTTTACATTTCAATACTTAATACGAACTTATGTGAAGATAATTCATTCACATAATTCTTATGAAAATATATTTGGCGCATTTGCGCTCAGTGACAAGTGACAAGTGACAAGAGAAGTGAATAAGGAATTGTATTTGGCTGTGTATATTCATACATTACATTCACTTCAATTTACAAATTCGATACTTTAAACTCTTTTGCAACGAAAATGCTTTCATTGAAGCATTCAAGCACCGTTTTTTAAAGCACTCACCCACAACTGCTGAGCTTACGCTGACAAAGCAACTGATTTAAAATTGACGTGTATCTTTATTTCGCATCTAAATGTGTTTTATTTTTGCAGCGGTTTTTTCTACTGCCATTTCATTCAACCAGCAAATAGTGTGTAAATATAAAGAATGTCACCGCATTTGTTTCATATTATTCTTTTTCATTCATTTTGTTCAGCGCGCATTTAGCCGAGGTTAGCGGCCCGGTCGGCCAGTTGTCCATTGCTGAGAAATATTGCAGCTGTTCATTTAGCGGTTTGCATGATTTTTGCAATGAGATTAGAACAAATGCACATAAGCATAAAAAATACTAATATCACAAGAATGCACGTGTGTGCGACAGCGGCTGCCTTGTCGGGAATTTTTATAACACATATAGATTTTTCAAACTTTTATGAGTGGTGGAAATTCCATTTTCAACTTGAGTAAAATTTTTTTAGATTAGCTGGCATGTAATTATTTTTATAATTTTTATTTTTATTTCTTTTGTTTTATTTCTTTTACGAACCAGCTTGCAATTTATTGATTTTCCTACAAGTTATGATCTAAAATTAGTCTTTTGAAGGTTTTTGTCCATTAAATATTTCAATTGCAGTGTGCTTATAGCACATTTTATCACGCATGTAGTCTGTGAAAGACTTCAGTGCAAGGCTTCAAAGCTGTAATAACTGTGATTAGTAGCCTAGTGCTGGAAAAAAGATGACTGTTTTCATTGACATTGGCAGAATTTTTTTATTTTTTAATAAATGGTTTGAAATTTTTAGAACAAACTAATATTATTGTGTTTGAACTTTTGTGGAAAGGAGGAATATTCTTTACATTCGATATTAATCCTCTAAAAGTACCCAAAAAATCTTAACTAACTGTATTAGCTTATTATTTAAACTTTAATTTGCTAAACACGATAACAAAATGTTTCTCATTCGATCAAGATTCTTTCCAATTACTTCCCTTAAAAGTTTTTCTTTGGAAAACATTTCAAATTTTTATTCAAACAAATGCCATGATACTTCGTGCTGTGATTTTTATGTAATGTATGTTTAAACTGTAAAAGATTTCAAAGTTTGTACCAAACAAAATGAGCCGAGAAGCTAAGACTATGCTAAACACCTAGTTTTTTTTATTAACATGAACTCAAGTTGTCTAAACTTTAATATCTTGATACAGAAATAAACTGAGAAGTGTTCCTAGCATTATACCTAAATGCCCAATAGCCTAAAACTAAGCCAAATGTAGGTTTATGTTTTCGACTTAGCCAAAGATGCCAATAATTTGGTACATTAGTATAAATATAAACTTTAAAATATATGATATATCAATAGCCAGAAATTATGTGACGTAAAAATTTTTCCAACCAAATTGTCTACATTTATGCGAACTGAAATAAAACCAATCTCATATCACCTACAACAGCCCTAAATTATGCAAAATAAAAATCTTATCATTTAATATTAATTTATCCACATTTTATAGCATTGATATACCAACCATGCTGAGCAGCACATGCTTCAAATTAGCGTTGAAAAATTATTGAAAAAATTTGAACTTTATAGCGCCTTAACGCTTATTGCGCTTGCTCTCGCTACACTGATAACTACTAGGCTCAGTGAGACTTGTGAACTAAAAACGAATACAATTTTTATTAAAATACCTCCCAGTATCGCATAATTGACCTCATTACCAAAGTAGTTAGCTTTATATATGTACACCCTTCTCCTCTCATTCTACTGCGCTGGCCGTTCAAGCTTTTGTATGGCGCTTACCTATCATCTCTGTGTCGCCAACAACAACAACATTACGCATCGTGATACACATGAGCTTACTGCCGACTAACTGACTGGCTTATCAGACAGAGCGCACACACATACATATATACATAAGCAAACATTTTCATGTCGATATACATACATATTTATATTATATAGCAAAAATATTGAAGTGCTGATTGCCCGCCTGGTTAGCTGACTGCTATGTGAATGGCCTCTGGTTGAACTTAATCGAAAAATTGTAATTATTATTATGTGCCATTAAATGGTTTTTAGATAAGTTAAGGGAAATTTTTTCGGCTTACTACTTCACCTTTATTGTTGGTCTTATTTTCTAAGTAGATTATAGTCCAGTTTACTATTAATTTGCAGAGTAATTATTTCTTTTTTGTAAAGTTTTCTTATTTCACACACTCCTTTTAATTTGTTTTACTAATGAGTTTTATTTTAATTTTTTTGTTTGTACTTATTTTTTGATATTTAATTTGCAGATTAGTTAGCTTTTTGTATGTATCTATTCATGTTTACTTCATGCTTTTTATCAGCTGTTGGCTGACTGTTGAGCGCTTCAGCAGCAGAGGCAAATTATCTCCTTTGGTCTATTTTTAGTCAACTATATGTGAGTGCTTGTGCTTCTTGTGAAGAAATATAATATGTCTGTGTTGCTGGGTTATATGCCGATAATCATATCAACTGAATATGTTATATTATATATATATAAATAGATATATATATATATACATAGATATGTGAAAACATAATGTGGGCTCGTGGTGCGTGTGTGTGCGTTTATGCTGGTTGCACGTGTAAATGCCGGCATGGTGATGCAAATATTTACCCTTACCTACATCTGTTTTCGGTTTGGAGCGCCATATAGAAGATATGTTGATAATATTGACTTTCAAAAACTAATTGCATACAAATATATTGTATGTCACGCAGCTTTGCTTTAACTGGAGACTTATTTTGAAATTTGCACGCTTTCACATAAATCATAAATCAGTTATATTTAAGCGGTATGGAAATTGTTCCTTGAGTAATTTATTACAAAATTGAAATACATTTTCGAAATTCACAATAAAATTTTTTACTAACATATCAGACGCGCGGAATGTTTCGAGAAGTGATAAAAACTTTCCTAATAATAGAGAAATTTGTAGCTGCGCTCACTATATATAAATTAATTAAGATATAGTCAGTCTTTAATTATATAATACAGGCACTTAAACACGAAAATTTCGGGGTAATAATTTTAGTTAAGTTCGAAAAATTTAACTTTTTAAAATTTTATAGAACGAGATTTCATTTATTTTTGCAAATACAAATTTAAAAATTCGAAATTGAAAAAAAACTAAAAAATTTAAACATGTCTAACTTTGGTGAGGCGGCTCCCTAAATTTCCTTTCAACATATAATTGTTTCTCTCTTAAATTCTATACATTACTTTTTGACATTGACTTTTTATCACTAAGGAAATTCAAACAATATGAGAAAGCAGCAGGTGTAAGAAAAGATACCACAGAAGAGAAACTAAGGCAGTTCTATGGCAACTGCTATGAAAGCAACTTTTTTTTGAGGAAAATGAGTGCAATATTTTTTATTTTTTTTTTTGGTTTAAGAACAAATAATAATACAAAAGAAATTGGTGTGTAGTACAAATTTGCACCTCTGCAGCAGCGTTGCTTAAGCAATACTATATTTTACTCCGCTTTTTTTCAAATTCTTTCATTGTGCTGCTTTAAGATATATGCAGCAATATTTTAAAGGTAAACATTCATTGTTTTGGAGTTGATTGGAGCTACATATATGTGTTTAGAATTTTATGTCGATTTAGTTCCTTTATCCTTTCAAGTTGTAAACGAAACTCTTTTTACACAACCTTCAACCAATTAGCTATTACAATCACACATTGAAGGAAAATCTTTTCTAAAAATATTTTAAATGTTTAATTTGTCTATAAAACAAATTAAATGAAATATATTCAAAGCGAAATCTGGCAAAATTCAGTAAACTATTTCGTCAAAATTGCACAGTTTGAGCTAGTAGATATAATAGTATATAGGGATTACAAATCTCTTTTCGTAGTACTCTCTAAATTAATTAACTGATTTAACAATTAAGTGAAATAAAATAATGTAGCTGAAGTGAATGAATAATTTCCAAAATGTTTGTATTTGAAAAACAAAAAAATGTGCAATGCCTTAAAACAACTTAAGTCGACTCAAGCAAGAGAAAGTTATTTTAATTGGTATTTCAATCTTATTCAAGACTCCATATTGGTTTTTAACTTATGCAATATTTTTGAATTGAAAGCTCATATTACGTTAAAAAAAGATATGAAATATGCTCAGATTTTGATTAAAAATTAAAATACCACCTCTAGCTTAAGTCAACTTGAGCGTCTTTTGAATAATGTCGCAGACATTTCCTCTTAAGTGCGTTAATTATTTTTCGTTTCTCAAAAAGTGGAAAATGTTTTTTAAAATATTAAAAAAGAAATTGAATAACTGATTTTGAAAAAGTTTATAACTATAATAGTTTCATAAAAATTGTTATACACCCAATGAATAGGACAATATTTCGACAGAGCGACTCATATTGAATCTACCAAAAGTTGGTCTTAAGATATCCGGTCAATGATAATAATAATAATAATAATTGCAAAGCAATATTTTCGGTGCTTGTTGAAGAACTTTGGGAATCCACTGAAGTGGAAATGTTTTTAGTTGATAACATTTAGGTTATGCTTAAGGCATTGTGAAATGTACTTACTTAATACAAGTGTTTCCATTAATGAATAAGAGAAAATATATTTTATTAATTCCTGCAGTAATTCTAGTTAATGTAAAAAGTTTTCAAAGCGCCCACATTCCCGTTGGAAAAACAAAGTTTAAATATTGCAAAAAGATTAAATTATTAAAATAATTAAAAGATTAATTATTGTAAACAACTACATTTTATTCAGCTTACATTTTATTTTGGGTTTAATAACTAGTTTATAACTCAGTCTAATATGCGACTTTTACTCGCACCAATTGCCCAGGTTAACAAAGCTAATAAGGCCTTCATACTTGCCACTCGCAATGTTGCAAATCCAAATACGTATATTTTCAAAAACATTTTATTTTCATGGAGAGGTAAGCAGATCAAAGTATCTTCAGCTGGTCAGTACGATAATAGGCTCAATTTGTTCCAGCGAAGTGGCGGATAAAATAAAAGAGCTGATAAAATATAGGCATTGTAGCATGAAATTGAAATAATCCAACTGAAAATATGTTGCTATTTTATTTTATCAGTTAAACATAGGATAAACAATGACGTTGCTAGGCAGCAGAATGAAGAAATTTGCAAGTGTATACAAATTGGCCGTTAATTCCAATCAAGACATTTTAAAATAGCACGAAAAATGAGAGATATACAAAATATAATGATAATGATAAATGATGGCACTTGTACGATGGAAAAATAAATATATATATTTATTGGAAAATTTTGAGTGTTAAATTTTGAAAGTACGTTTAAAAATTGCAGCTAAATTATGATATATATTAAAAGTATATATATATGAAATATTGCGATAAATACTAAAAATTGTAGGAGAGAGTAAAATATTTACATATAATATACATGTATATTTCTGACACAAATTCCATTAAACGTCTGCCACTTTAAGTAACGCATTCATTAGTTAACTACTTTCATTTTTCCTATGCTATTTTCCTTTGGTATAATTTGCGAGCTAATAATGTCACTCGTACTAAATATTAATATGACAGCTGGTTGCCAAGCGCACGCTGCCTTTACCGCCCCGCTCTCTTGTATTAAGATATCTTTAGTGAGAAACATACTCATTCGTTGTGACTGGGCACCACCAACAAAACTCTTGACTATAATAACTAATGGTAGTAGAAATTCAAATGTGAGCAGTCAGCTTAGCCGTTAGGCAATGACAGTGAATCCCCACCTTCTTTCGTTTCGTTTAGTAAGTAATCCATAAAAATATATTTTATGCAGATTTAAATAGGCCCATAAAGTCGTTTCAATAAATTAGCGAATTTCAGAGCAGCAAAGCAAACAAATTAAGTTAATGGCATTAAAAGGCAACGTCAAGACCGTACAAAGAGGGGGAAAAACTATTGGAATGGCTTTGGTGGCGGCACAGAAGCTGAGAGAGAGTGACACTGGTACTGGTGTTTGTGTTGGTGGTGCCCTCTGTGATTTTAGCGGTGGAGATGTGTGTGTGTGTGTATGTGTGCAGATACGTTTATAAATACGACCCTGCGTACTATTTATAAAAAAGGTTTTTTTCTCGGCTTTATCGCGGTGAAAGCCAACGCCAGCGGTTTTTTGCTACAGTTTACAGTTGACTCATAAACCTGCCGATAAAACCGAAGACACGTGAGCGCATGTGTATTTATTCACGCAAATTTTATAAAAATATACATTTATGCATAAATGTATTTATATACCTACAATGGATATATCACGAATTTCATTCAAGCGTTTGCATCGTCTTCATACAGATATAAATGTGCGTATGTATGCAAGTGTGTAAGTGTATCTGAAGCTGAGTAATAGTTACAGCGGCGCTAACAGATTTATAAAAAAAAATGCTGCTATTCTTCTTGCTTTGCATTTATGCCCTGCTCGAACTCGACAATTTCCGCTTTACTTGTGTTGCACAAACACACACACGCACACACACACACATATGGACATGAGCATAATTCACTGGCTCTCCGGTTTCCTGTATCATTGCCATAATTGTAGAAGGAGTTGGTTGAAAAACTTTTACTACCAGCATCTCTGCCTTCCACAAGCTGCTGAAAGACGCTTCATGCATACAAACACACACACACACATCCATGGAAATAACTCGGCAAATATTACTTTACTACATAATAGTTTAGGCAAATATTTGCTGTGGTATATATGTATGTGATACGTGTAGCCGGTTGCTATTATCCTGTCAACAGACTTGTTAACAAACATTTTTTCTAAGCATTTCAAATTCGCATACTTCACACACACACATATATGCACATATTTGCTAAACAATTAGATGCGAAGACAATGCGAAACTTGGCACATATCTACTTGTATGGAATTTTTTTACTACAAATCACTCAAGCATACAAATAAATATATATGTACGCCCACCACAACAACCGAATTCTGTGTTATTTCTTTTTTGTTTGCTCTCCCTTAACTACCGGTCGCTTGACATTAATACGCACACACATATACATATATCTGTGAGCGGCAATGAAGCGTCTTACATTGCCTAGTAGCCTAGTAGCCTAGTATACGCATATGCATGTCAATTAAATTTATTACTATACAAACTCCCAGCTATTTACACTGCACACATGCCCACATAAATATACTACAACCACCCATGTCTGTATGTATGTATGCCTGTATGCATATATCTTGTGTAAATTTTTGCGTTGGCTGATTTGCTTGCTTAGTTCAACGCGAACGCGAAAAGGCCCATAATTTGTTTGCGCGCGTGCAACTATGAACCAGCATTCAAATGCTTGGCATCAATGAGAGGGGTGCGTGTGCGTGCGCGCGTGTGCGAGGGCGTATGAGCAACTAATAGTCGAGGCGGCGAGCCACACTTATATTTGTATACATACAGCTGTTGCCAAAGATGAATATATATAGTTATATGTATTTATTCATATCTATATGTAGGTAAAAGTATGTATATATGTTTATAGGCATGTCCGTATATGTTAATACTCTTTTAGACCGCTAGCGCTTCAAGGGCGCTTAAAATTGCGTTGAATTATTTGAGCGCCGAATGCTGTACAACAACAACAAATTGACTTTGTTTTGCATAATTTTTTAGAATAATGCTTACTTTTGTGGTCTATTAATGCTCGCGCAATTCTACTCTTCTCAATGGTTAATTGCAATTATCCGAAATACTAATGCTCGCATGCCTAACCGCAAATGTTTGATGTTTACTGAGAGGCATTTGCATGGAGTGTTTGTATATTTTTATATGCTCCCTCGTGTGTACATCTGATGAAACATATCTATTCGCTTATACGTAGCGTAAGTTACGTAAGTAAGCTTACGGCGATCTGCGTGCGTTGATTATTTGGCAAATTGTGATGTCATCTGGTTATGATAAATGTGGGTGACGACATATTCGCATCTTTGAGCATACATATTTACATGCAAGTAGCATATGTGTACCAAAATATGAGTGCACATAACTTTGTTAGTAAATTTAAAGAAGTGGCCATATCATTTATGGATATTCATAGGATATGTTTATTTGTTTTTAAAAGGATTCAAAATCGAAATACAGGAAAAATATAAATATTTATGATTAAGAGGCATGATTCTTTCCAAAATTTTATCAACAATTTCATATTTTTAGTTAAATATAACTATATATTGATAGAATATATATTTGAGAATTGATTAGGAAGCATTTGTCATTATTATTATCAACGATTTTACTATCTTTCGCTTTACGTTCATTAGGTAATTATTCCAAGTTTAAGTTTGTTCGAATAAACACTACCTTAAATTATTTAAATTGGGAGGACAATTTCGATTTTTAAATCGAATAAGTTGCAACAAAGGTTTATAAGTATAAGAAATAATAATAATAAAATAACAATAAAGAAATTAAAAAAGTGAAATCTTAGCATCAACATCACAGTGGCCTTTATGATTCAATATTACTCTCCCCTCTAAGTAAAATTACATCAAACAGTACTTCAGTCATAAAATAACTAGTATTTGTCTAAAATTTGTGTGGTAAAATATCCTTAATATGATCATCACATCAAATTTCTTATAAAATAGTCTGGCAGCGCTAAAAATGAATTGTCGAAAATTATATATATTTTGTTGTACTAAGACGTTTTCTATAAAAGAAATTATATTTTACTATTTACTAAAATAAATAATTAGGAATAGGAGGTAAATTCGCTTGTCGTTTTAAGATTTAAATTTTTGTATAACAACATTTTTTGAATGCCATTTACTTTTGAGTCATTCAAAGCTTGGTCGCCTTGAAGAAAGGTGAAAAACTTTAATGACGTATCCACATCTCTCTTGTATTGAATTCAATTCGCTAATATTTTTGTTGTTTATACATGCAATTTTCTTGACAAGATAGCAATGCCAAAAGGCAGCAAGCAAAGAAATGGCGTATTGATGAACATTTTCAGAGCTTTTTTTAAATTTATTTCTCAAAATATTAAAAAAAACGTGTACACCAAAGAATTCATAGCATTTGAGTGACAAAAATTAAGACTAGCACACAAAATTTCCTTTGTCAAATGTCAAGGTCTGACTACGTGAGACTTTTTGAACTTAGTAAATTAAATTTTTTATGCTTACGACACTGAAAAACAGCTATTGGTAGCAAAATATGAATTGTTTTCTTTGAATTTAAAGTATGGTTAACTTCAAAAATATATTAATTTTATAAATTCAGCTTGTAAAATTCTTCTGCTACAAAAATTGATGCACTCTTCGTTCGAAAATCGGAAAAACATTAACAAACTTCATTAGAAACTGAACTTTTTTTTATCACGCATGGCATCATTTTAGCGTCACGCTTAAAGCTTTAAGACGAAACAAGTCCATTACATTACCCACTTTTCAATTTCTTGCAAGCCCCTTGAAAGTCACAAGTTGAAAATTTACAGCACAAGCACACACACAACCACAACTAACGGCGCTTATATATTCATATAGGTGAAATTGGCACTTAAGCGTTTAAATAAATATGATTACATTAAGTGAAAAGGATATAACCACAAAAAATATGTGTGTAAAAATTTTTAGAAAACCAAAGTAAACTAAAACCCAAAGGCTAAACCATTAGCACAACCCCATGACGACCTGGACAACAACCAAAAATTGAGCACGACAACCGTGACAATGAAAAAAGAAAAGCAAAGTGGCTGGAGAGAAGTAAAGGGGTGAGATTATTGTGGAGAGACGTAAAGGGGTTTGCGAACGTGCAAAAAGGATGCCGACGCAACTATTGGCAGTGACGCCAAGAAAAAGTTTAGCAAAAAGTAAAATTAAGTTATACTTGCTTTTTTAGAGTGACGCATGCACATATACACACTCACAAATACATGCATACCCACCCACGCAGTCTGCGGCGTGCTGCGTCGCCTTGTACAGCATATTTAATGGCGAAGGGAGGGGTGTTGCTCACAATGCCTATATGTGTGTTTGTGTGAGTGTTTGGAGAAGGAGTGATGCTGGAGCGGCGGCGGCGGCGGCGCATCCTTCGTCACACGGCAATAAAAGGCGCCAGACCGTCGCTCAATGCCGTGTTTGCTGTCGCGTCATCAACGAGTTTGCTAGTTTGGTTTGTTTTACTGTCGCTTTAGAAATTTTTTCTGCTTACCGTTTGCTGACAGCGATTTTATTTTTTTTTTTGTGCTGCCACTTTTATGCTACATTTTTCTTATATGTTGTTCTCGCTTTTGTTGTTGTTGTTTTTTGTTTTCTGCGTGATTTGCTTAGTTGCCTTGTCGGCGGAAATAAAAACGCACATGTAAGTCATACATGACTGGCAAAGTATGTGTGTGTGCGTATATTGAATAATATGTACATATTCATTGAGCAGGTGTAGTGTTGTTGGTGTGACGCCCTTTTCATAACACCATCAACTTATTGACGACTTATGTGAAGCATATTTTCGATATAAGTCTGTTGTTGTTGTTGTGAGTCCCACGCATCTGGAGTATTTAGATGACAGCACTCCTTACATGCTCAATTTGTAAATACTCAATAACTGATCTCGAACTCCAACGTCACATCTCATCTTCACTTTGCGGCCCCCTAACCACACCAACCACCAACCACCTACGCCCACTGACAGGTCCTTGCCGCACACTATTTATGGTTTATGTCATAAAATATGAATTGACAGTTCAAATGTTCAAATGTGAGCAGCGGTGAAAAATAAGAGAAGAGAAGTAGGAGGAAGGACAATGGATTTGAAAGAAAGGCACTGTGTTCGCTTCGACAGTCCAATTAGCGCAGCAGAAGCATAGCGTTTCTTGGGGTTTCTAGCAAGAAAAGCGATAAAAATGTCGGCAGACAATCGGCATGTCTTCGGGCAAATCGGTTATTTGGGAGGGGGGGGGTTGTGTTGAATACAAATCGCTGAATGGCAGACAATGACTGGAATGTTGTCGCAGCGCGGCGCTTGCAATTGCTTACAAATTGTTACATCAGCAATGATATATGAAAATGAGGGCAACTAACCGTCAACGGTGTCAGCGGCGGGCAAACGTAGCTCTCGCCAAATGTTATGAATGAGCCGAAGGAAGAGAATTGCAAACTCAGCATGATGGAGATTCGTCTTTTTTTTCCTGATTTTTAGCGCAATAATTGCGCCACAATTGATGATTTTTATAACCGTTACTTTGACTTAAATTATGAAAAGTTTAAAAATGCCAACACTTAGACGAAACATATCTCATACTTTAATATATTATTATTTTATACTTTACCTGTACTAATCTTTATTTCTATACCATTCTCGTTTCAGAACTCCATACGTCACAATCTCTCGTTACATAACCGTTTTATGCGCGTCCAAAATGAAGGTACTGGCAAATCCTCATGGTGGATGCTGAATCCCGATGCTAAACCCGGCAAATCGGTGCGTCGACGTGCTGCTTCCATGGAGACGTCACGCTACGAAAAACGCCGAGGGCGTGCCAAAAAGCGTGTGGAAGCTTTACGTCAAGCCGGCATAACGGGTCTGAACGATGCCACGCCATCGCCTAGCAGCAGTGTTAGCGAGGGTTTAGATCACTTTTCGGAGAGTCCATTGCACAGGTAACTGTTAACTTCGAACTATTTTCCTTAGTTATATTTATAAAATAAAAATGATTAATATAAAAGAAATTATTTTGCTAAAAAAAGTACTAGCGTTTTTATGTCTATAGTTGCAAAAGAAGCTTTCGGCATTTAGAAAAGCTTTCTTGCTTCCTAGTATAGCATTTTGGGTAATTAAAAAAATTTTCTTTTTTATTTATATCGAATGATAAATGCGTGTTTTTTAAACTTTGACTTTGCGTGGTTTATTAAGTAGTAGTAGTCTAGATCCCAAGCAACACTATTAAGATTATTTATTTATTATAAAATTATTTATAGCATAGGTAGCATTTTGCTTTCTTTAGTTATTTTATTTTAATTTAAGATTTTTTTATTCATTGTCTTACAACTGTCTTTAATAATCACAAATACAGTAGTAAAAGTAATAGTTTAACGAATTAATTATATATTTTTTACATTTTTGGCATAATTTATTTTAATGCATAATTAGAAACCTTTACTCATCCCTGGTTCACAGGGATAGCGTTCGTCTCAAGAGTATGTCCCATTATTTCTTCACTTCATGATAACTGATCTCTTGCGTCTCAGCAATTTTTTTCCAGCGACTTTTTCCTTGGGGTCTGAGATAGGAAAAAGCCGAGGCTTGCCCCAAAGCAGTCCAAAGCAAAGATTTTGAGGTTTTTAGGTACTTTATGTCTAATACTTTGCTTTGGTATCTTTAAAGCTTTCTCGATCAACTCGATTTCGATGGGAGGTTCATGGTCATACAAAATGATTTTGTCGATTTGTTAATATTCTCGTCAAAGTTTTTTGCGTTTCTGTAGGTTTTTTCCAATCAGCGTTTCATTAACAAATAAAAAATCATTTCCATTTTTTCTCAAAATACCAAAATTCGTATCACTCGTATCACTCAACATATCAATAACAGGGAAACATATTGAATAATTTTAATGGTGCGCTTTCACAGAAATAATACGAATTTTTAAGTCTCACATTTATTGGATGAGATAATATTTTCCAGCTAGATTGCCACTTACCCTTTCTTTTGTCACCGCATTGGCAATTGAGTTTAGGGTGCTTATAAGAATTATTTCTCTTTTTTTTTATTAATTTGTTCTAAGTCTTACTTAGTCTTAGACAATCTAAGACACCGAAATGTAGTTAGCAAATGTTCACTGGTTCATACTTACTGAAAATATATAAACATAGATATATACATATAAATGCTAGGCCGAGCTTCTCCTTCGATATTTATGGTGTTTACATTGATGTAGCTCCACATATAGAGAGTACTGCAAGTTTTCGGCAGCTTCCTTTGGCTGATGAACTTTTATACGGAGCTCTTCATAGCAGAACTGCGCTCAAAGAATTGCTTCGGCTTGTCGAGGGGCAACTCTGCTAACAGAAAATAACATTTTAATATTGGTCGAAATTGGTACCATTACTCTACGTGGCCGTCCCAATACTCTTCCCATATTTTTTGCGAACTTTTTTTTTTTTTTTATTATATTTATTTTATTTTATTATGTTATGTTATGTTAAATTTTAGTCGATATTTAATTAATTTTATAGATTTAAAATTTCAAAAGCTAAATGGTTTGTTCTGAAAACCCTTAACCAGTTAAATTTTTTTAAATTTTATCATGTATTTAAAGACATTTTGGGACCATATTCATAAATATTAATGCATTTAGCAATCATTTTTCAATAGCTGCTATATATAATAACTGTAACTTATATTTAACTTATATTTAATTTGCACCTTTTATAAAATCGCCTTTATCTTCATTCATTTGAATATATTTTTTGTATTAATTGCATTTTTTCTTTGCATTTCTATTTTTTGTATATTTTCATTTCGAATGTGATTTGTTATTGGTTTGTTTGCGATAATTTTAAAGTGGCAACTTCCAATTGTCACCGGATTTCCGGCAACGCGCCTCATCGAATGCCAGTTCCTGCGGACGCCTGAGTCCGATACCAGCACTCATAGGACTGGAGCCAGATTGGAGTTTCGGAGGTGATTACACAAGTACAAGCATAACGCCAGCACAGGCAGCCTCAATGGAACAGTTAGCTGGCTCCATAGCGGAGGTCAAACTGCCAAAGGATATTCTACAAGGGTCAGTGACCATATTTTCATTTTCCCATTTTATTTGTGTAAACCGATGTGATTTCTATTATTTCAATACTTTTGTTTGGTTTAATTTTGAATTTTCGAATGTGTATGAGTTGCAGTAGAGTACAAAAACAAATATTACTTTTCCAAACTGTTTTATTGTAGTTTGCGCAATTTTATGTGTGTTTGTTGTTGCTTGCAAGCATGTATGTATGTATATATATATATATATATGTGTGTGTGTGTGTGTGTGTAATGCTTGTTGAAGTTCACGCCAAAATTTCTATATTTATGCACTATGTATGTCAGTGTATATATGCATATATAGTGATGTTTATTTGAACTCCTTGCGATTTCATTGCATTTTAGTCCGCAGATAAATAAAGTGAATCTTTTTGTCTCTTCCTTTTACCACTAAACGGTCATACGGTTGGAGTAGGTTTAGTGCTGCCTCCGGCATACCCACGCAGCCGCCGCCGCCATATCAGGCGCCACAGACATACAGCCTGAACGGGCCTGTCGTCTCGCAGAGCTACAGCTTGCAGGCCCAACAATGCCTGTTGCATCGCTCGCTGACGTGCAACTGTTTGCACAACTCACGCGACGTAAGTCTTTAATAATATACTTTGCAATTTCCGATTCCGATTTTAATTCTATATTTGCTCATTTTGAAATTTCTTTGTTTTGCCCTCTATTTCGCTCACAGGGTCTGTCGCCCAATTCAGTCACCACAACAATGTCACCCGCCTATCCGAACAGCGAGCCGTCGTCGGACTCCTTGAACACTTACAGCAATGTGGTGTTGGAAGCCGCCAATGTCGCTGGCGTTGCGAATGATAATGGTACTAGCTTAATGGTGCAGCAACAACAACAACAACAGCAGCGACAACAGCAGCAGCAGCAGCAACAACAACATCAACAGCAACAACAACAACAGCAGCGACAACAGCAGCAGCAGCAGCAGCAGCAGCAGCAGCAGCAACAACAGCAACAACAACAACAACAACAGTCAATTGACACAAATTTGGAAGGTAAATTGCTAAGTGCTTGCTCAAACAAGGCCTCTGAGAAATAAAATCTGTGATAATAATGTGAAAATAATGTGAAAAGTGATGATAAATAAGTGAAGTAAAGAAGCAGTCGTAGAAATATCAACATCTAACATATGACGGAGTTTGCGTTTAAGATTTGGCGTTTCCGTGTGCTGTCTGGCAAATCTTTTGATATGCAAATTTCATTTAGAGTTATTGTTTGAACTTCTATTTTTGTACATAACACACGCCTTTTGAGGAAAATTCCATTTTATTATTCAACTTTGTTACCATCGTGGGCGAAGCACCGATTATAACGATCTCTAAACTTTTTCATATCATTTTTCAATTACAATTGTTCTTTTGTTTAAAAATAGTTCTCAGTGCCGGTAATTGCTTTCCAGCGACTATTCGCCATGAGCAATATGCCAAACACCTTCGTTTGATATCTTTAGAGAATCGACTATCGCAATCGACCCCCTCTTGCGGGCATTCAAAATAATTTTGTGCATTTTCTTCTGGATTCATCGGTGCTCCAAAATATAGTATTTCATTCAAACACGAAATTCTTTTCAATGAACTAATTATTTGTCAGTGAAACACATAATTTGAGGGTTAGGTCCAATTAAAAAATATATAAATTCAATAATAATGGCTCTCTCTCAAAGGAATGAACGATGCAAACTTTTCAGTTTTCAGTTTGCATGATACATCCTCAAAAGCTTTTCGATAAATTAGGCAAATAATAGTTTAAATGGCAAAGCTACTGCAATGACCCCCAAATCAAAGATGTATGATGAATGAATCAAAATAACTAGATTATGTGCTGTGCTCTTTCTTTCTCATCATTCAATTCTCTTTTTCTAATATATGAAGTGAGGTGTGACTGTCACCGGGAAGATCGTGGGTTCAACTCATGTCTGAAAAAAGTTCTAAAATCATATTGAAAGTCGTCCCTAGTTAGTCTGAGTATTCGAGTGTATATATCGACTCGACCGATGCAAAAAATTACAACTTCGAAGATTTTATTACTTAACAAAACTTATCTCAAAATTCCCTACTGAATATTGCTATTATATTTCTGAATTTTCCTTTTACAGACAATAACTGTGCATCTACGCTCATCGGACAATGCATGGAGGCGCTTAACAATGGACCACAAATTGACGAATTTACATTGGACAGCTTTCAACCCGGCCTCGACTGCAATCTCGAGGAGGTGAGTAGTAGCGTGAACAAATATAAACAAAATTGTCTCAATATTAAGTGCTTTGCATTGTATTTATACCTTTCTGCTACACTCTAAATTCCCTACACAGCTGATCCGGCAGGAGATGAGCATTGACGGCATGTTGGATATAAATATACCATTCACCGCTGACCCCTCAAGTGTTGCCAACGATACAGGGAATATGGTTAATAGCGCCCTTGGCGGAGCGAATAATGCGCACCAGCAACAACAGCAACATCAACAACAACAACAACAACAACAATTGAATCAGTTGCAAGCTCAGTTACCCCAGCAACAGCAGCCACAATTGATGCCATCACTGTTGAATAGTATCGCTAGCAATAACAACAATAACAATAATAATAATGGTAATATGTTAGAGTTGCCAACCGCCACACCGGCGCAAACAAATCTAAACGCACGCGTACAATACTCACAAGCGAGCGTTGTGACGCCACCATCTTGGGTTCACTAGAGGGATGGGTGTGCATGGAGTGGATGTTAGTGAGCGCTATCTGGAGTAAATTAGTAATAACTATAACAACAACATTATTAGCTAAATAAAATGGTAATCTAATCGGTGGATTTTGTAAACACTAGCAAATGAGAAATAAAAGAATACTAATAGCAAGTAATTGGTAGCGATTGCCCGAATACCCGTGTGCAAACGCGGTGCTGTATGGCGAATGTTCAACTGATGAAGTGGTGACATTTGATACACAACCTTGTGCACATACATACATATGTATGTACGTTTTTTTGTTATTACGTGCGCCGCAAGTTGGGAAGTCTGGTTAGCGCCAAGCCAATTTAACACTAGATATATGTATTTGGATACATACTTACTTATATACTACATACATATATAGCAATTGATAGTTGACGAAATGATTTAATCTATACATAACAGTAAAAAATAATGCCAACGAATTGCTTTCTACCTTCTACCTTCTAACTATAAATTAAATCAAAATCAGTTTAAAAAATTTAAATTGAATTAAAATCAAAACACAACAAATAAAAGCAAAAACAAGAAATGAAACAACATAAATAATGGTCATATAAGATAAGCACAAAAATTGATTGGAAAACAACAAAAAAATATAATAACTAAAACAAAAACAAATCAAGGACAATTGCGGCATTGGAAACGGATTAGAGCTAACTAACTGCTAGCATAACTGCAAACGAGCGGATAGCATACAGACTCGATTTAAAAAGTGAGTACAAGAAAACTCAATTATTTTAGATTGGAGTATATGTTCTTATTATGGGGCTAATGCGAGCTTACTTTGTCCGCTTGGCGTCGGGAACAGTCAAAATTTTATTGAAATGCACTAAAGCGTTTGAAATATAGTTGTAAATAACGGAAATGTCTATTTGGCAGCGCTTTGCCGGATTTTGACATTTCCTATTCACCATAAAATGCCTTTTAAACTCACCATTTAGGCACAAATGCTTTCAAGTGGCGTTGCGTAAAGTAAAGTAAGCGAACGGAGCTAGCATTAAGCTAGAATTATTTATATTTCAACTAAGTGTTTTTAAAATAAATATTTTACACAAAAAGAAAAATACTATTTATTACATAATAGCTATCTTCGATTCGCCAAGCGTTAGTGAGTAGCGAATCGAATAATCTATCGAATGTTTACACAGGCTGCCAGCACTTGCGTTGAAATCATGTCCTCTAATACATACGTTCTCTCTTTGGTGAATAAATCTTTCTTTCCGCAATAACATTTTATAAATCCTTTGGTTCAAATTTATGATTTGATCCATTCACATTAGTAAAACTAGTTCACTAGAAATCTTAGAAACAAGACTTGGTAGCATTGAAGAAAGACTTTTAGCGATACTCTCTTCCATCGAATTCAACTCGCTATTTGTTGTTGATTTCACGTGTAACATAATTGACAAGAAAGCACCGCTCAAAGATAACGAGAAGAGAAAAGCGTATAGAAGATGGTTATTAAATCATAGTCACATATAGTTTTTACGTTGCCTAAGTTATTATGAGTAAATAACCCTATATCCTTTTCTCGTGAAAAATTTTGTGCTTTGTCTTACTTTAAATTTATTAAAATTTTACACAAATATAAAACATTTTTAATTCTCTCACAACAACATAGACTAGCATTATAATTGTATAATTGTATAATCGAAACAAATACAGCTACAGGCACAACGTTTCACAACTATTCCAGATCATCAATCAAAATTCTACTCGGCGAACCATCCAAATAAGCTGGTTTATCGGCACTATCAATTGAATTGGCGCTACCTATTTTCGGTATGCCATTCAGTTCCTCATTGGCGCGCATACTGAATTCCTGCAGTTTAATAATCAGCATAGCGAATACTTGTGGTGAGAGTGTGGCTTGAAAGAAGCGTAGTATACGCGTCGGTTGTTCGCACACACCTAAAGCATTGACCAAATGCACCACACCATTTTCGAATTCACCGCTAGCAATTAGTGTTTCGCCCAAATTGATTTCTTGCGCGAAATAGCGCTGCAGTGCTTCGTAATCGTTTAGGCATGCATTTCGTGCCGCATTTTGAGATTTACGATTGAGCCGTCGTCGTTCGTGCACTTTCATTTTGTATTCGGGATCGGCACGTCGTTTCCTGTCGAAATAAATACAATAGCCAAGAAAAAGTGTGCCCGCAACACCTGCTGCTATGCCAACTGTAGTTTTGTTGAGCGTATTCATACGAAAGGAATTTCACAATTTTATAGAAATATACAAATAAAAATATATTGAAATTAATTTGATTTAAAATGTAAATTTTGACTTCTTCTGGCTTACTCTGACTCATGATATAATTATTTCAAAATGCTGTTGCTTTCACTCTAAAATTATTGACAGTTAATGGGACAGTTGACAGAAATGTGATGCTGCCATCATTTTGGTATTCAATTTGGGAATTTAACTTATTTAAAATGAAAAAGAAAGAAGGTTGCCAACTGTTAGAAAGTTTTGAGTTAAAAACATATTAAGTTAAAGAAATATTTCAGAACTAAAGAGGCTCAAAAAAGCTTACCCAGGTAGGTTTCACTTATGTCGAGCGTAGTTCTAGGCGCTAATATTTAGAAACTTTTATAAAGCTTTCACTTGATTTGTTTCCATATTTTTCTATTTCTATAACTAACTGTTAGCCGACTTCTCACTCAAAGTTTTTTTTTCTATGCAACAAACTACTTCGTTATCTTAATGAAAAATAGTTCTTCTCGCTGACTCCTTCGACAACATTAAGAACGGAGGTGATGAAATAAAAATGAGAATTACTAAGAACGCAAAATATTGGTATAATTGTATGTGTATAATTGCCCACAAGATTTTTATTGCGATTTTTCTTTTCGCTGAATGGCTTCAAGTATACACATGTACTACCATCTATATTTAAGTATGCATGAACCCTGTGGGGAAATCAACTGTTTATAAACTAATTTCCAACTAGTATAAAGCACAAGCCGAACTACTCAGCCGAGTAACCTATTTCTATACTAGCTTCTGATGTATTGTGCATACTTTCATACGCGATGCCAATTGTTAGATTTTGATCACAAACACATCGATTACTAGTAGCAGATTGTTCCACAGCTCTATAGTTCAACTTGTATTATCGGAATCAATTTTGATTTGGATTTGGTTCCACACGCCGCCCAACCTTTCTTTGAAATAATACTGATTCGCTGGTATAATTATGCACTCTGAATTGTTTCAGCAACATTTCCATAAATATTTATGGATTTGATTTGTTGCGAACTAATTCGATTTTAGTCCGAAATTCAATGGTAACATGAACTGATATTATTCGCGACTAGTTTTACGCTACGCTAGAGCGTACATATGGATATACAAACGGATGTGTGTGTGTGTGGAAATGTACGTGTGTTTGTTTGTTCCCCATTTCAAAGCATTTCAGTGCGTAGAATAAAAGATTCATTGCCATATCCTGCGCCTGTTTAATGGTCTTCCTTTACAACGCTTAATATTTTTTTTCCATTTTATATTTTTTGCTTTGTATGTAAGCTCTTCTTCTTACATTTGTGAGACTGTGATTTCGTTTGCTTCTTGGAATCGTAATATGCCAGCATACAAATAGCATTACTTTGGCATATTGGTACACATACATACAAACAGACAGAATTTAAAGGACATTTTACGAAATTACATTAACCGCAAGCGATGGAGACTGGAGACAAGATGTCGTACACACAGCAAAGCACACAAATCAGTGCAGTGAAATCGCCTAGTGAATTTGTGGGTGTGTCTATTCATGTATGTGCGTATGTATGTGCTAGCGACAATTTTGATTTTTATTTCCTACATAATGTACACGCGATTTTATGCCAACGGCGGCAGGTTTTTCATTTTTATTATTTTTTCTTTCGGTGTTGACGACCGTAATGATATATATGATTACACCGCTGATATACTTACAAGTACTATAAATATATACGCCATTGTCGTACTCGTTGTGTGTGTGGGTGTTAGCGCTAGAAATGTATCTTTGGGCACTGCAGTGGTCGCTAGCGTCAACGTCTCGTTGGCAAGTCAGTTTCAATTTGGCCAAAGATTTCTTAGCAATTTCTTACGGTTCATTCATTCATTTATTCCTTTTGCTTTCCCGCCTCACTTGTGCATTTGGTCTTCTGATGCGTGCGCTTTCATTCATATTCATAGATTTCCACTGTAAAATTACATTATTAACATAATTTATGCACAAATGTCATTTAAAATTTGTGAAGCCACTGTTGTGGAGGCGAAACGAAAAAGACGTCGCTGGATTTGTATGCTTTAGCCGCGCTGCAATGGCTGCTGGTTCAGCGGCTAAGGGAACTTAAAGCATTAGAGCAGCTTTAACTAATAATAAAAGATTAGCTGCCGAAACTTTAAGTTTGCTGTTGTGAATAAAAAACGAAATAAGTGAGATTAACATTTTAAATTGAGGTGTTTTGCTTTGAGATGCTTTGAGTGCTTTAAAGGTTTCAGTTATTGGCGATTTTGAGTAATGTATGCAAGCTTATTTAAAGTTTACCGTTTTTCACTTTGAGTATTTTTTGTAAGGATACTATTGTAAAATTATTTGTTATTTTTGTTGTTATAGCAGCAGCAATATCTAACATTTCCCTCAAAAAGTCAATAAGGCAATGAGTTCCAAAAAAACCGTCGATCATGGAAGCAACTTGGAAGAGTGTGGAATTCATCGGTAAATAATACATTTTGGCAACCAAGAAACTTCTACCATAATTATATATACTGAACTCAGTGCTAAACATTTAAAATCTTGTCCCTCCACGTAACTATATATAGATAACAATATAGAAATGCAGTATATGGAGGCACTTCAGAGAACTGTCAACTTGGTTTCCTTAAAAGCAAACAAGAACAAACGGACTTAATATTTTGACGTCTAATTTAAAATATTTTTAGCGAGAAAAAAATTTATATGTGAACGTCTATAATTTGTTACATGATTGTAAAGAGAACAATGATTATAACATGTTCAATTAGGTCAATACACTTAGACAATTAAGTTGTTAATTAACTCAACTTGTTTAGTGTTCAAACCGTCAATTTAGCTTGAAAATATGTATTTAACAAATATCTAAAAACATTTTTGATATTTCTGATTTAATTTTAAATTTTTGAGTTTGACAATTTCGGTGAATATAATTATTGGTATAATTAAATACTAATTGACGAATTAGTCAGTTGCTCGAATTGAAAAGAATTATGAGTTAAATTACTTAAATTTTTTAATTGCCTAATTAGGCATCTGAACATGTTATTAAATTAGAGACACTAATCTCATTCGTTATTATTATTTATATACCTATGAGCTCACTATGAAGTATAATGCTTAGCAGAGCTCTTTTCTAATAAGAGAGCTCTGTTTTTAAAACAAAATATTATTAATTAAAAAATCCACTGTTTTACTAAAGCCTTCTTTGTTGCCGTTCAGCTATAGAGGGTAGTTGTCCATGGTGTTTGATATATTTACTATCCGTATTTTTAAATAATTCGGAATAATAAAATAAAACACCGAAACAAATCGCCTATTACACTTAAAATGACTACGCCATTGCTTAATCAAAATGTCCCAATACACTTATTGAGCTTAAAATATTAAAATTTTCTAAAGCACATTAACACAATTTGTAGTACACATTCCAATCAAGCTTCGGCAGAGTTAAACGCTATCGCTAAACTATTTAAAAGCGCATTTAAAACAAATCACTGCATCATTAGAGCTCATTAGAGCGCAAATAGCCTCTAAATCGGCAACTCAATTACCTACTTGCCGTAAAGTAAGCTGAATTACAAGCAAGTGAAATATGTAAACGATCCATTGCACGATACTCTACGAAACGCTTGGTGATGCAGAAGCTCGTGAAAAGCGCGCCGAGGCGCACTTGAAGTCCAACTCGCATAAAGTATCGAAAGTGCTTAGAAAACACGCCAAAGAATGGGCAATTTGTCTCCTTGACGCAAAATATCCTTACTCAAGCGTGTGTTTGTGTGTGTGTGCATGTGTTTGTAATTGGCTACTAATTCACTTAAAAAATTTAGCCAACAGCGAAAGGCCAAGTTGCTTTGAGGCGTATAAATGGGAGCGAAAGTAAGCAGGTGAATTTCCAAGTTGCCACCAAAATGAGCAAATGCGAAAAGGGGCGAGGTAAGCCACCACCCACCAGCCACCAAGCAACGCAGAGCAGTAATTTTTGTACATTGCATAGCAAATTAAGTAAGTGATTGCCTACACAATGTTATGCAACACTGAGCACACGGCTCGTGGCCACTTGGCTGCTTGACTACTTTGTAGCCACTTATCTATCTTTTTTGTTTTTGTTCGCTGCTCTTTCTCGCTGGCTACCTTTTGTTGCGCTTGTCAGCGCACAGCTTTTGAAAATTTAATTATATCCTTGGGGCATTGAATATGCAAGTATGTCTTCAATCAACCTACATACATACACACACACACACACACACATACATACATACATACATACATCTATACGAACAAATACTGTTCGGCCACCGATTATTTCGCGCTACATGATGTTGCTGCTGTTGTTGTTGGGCATAAATGAAGCGTTCACTTAATTTGATCGAATTCAAAGTGGTTGAGTGGCCGCCATTTATCTCTTCTGCCTGCTTTGGCTTTGTTATTGCGGAAGAAATGTCCAAAGAACTGCACCTGAAAGGCCTTTGAGTACGCGAAACCTGTATTATTCACATTTCTTTATAAAAGCTGTGTATGTGTGTATGTAAATGATGCAGCAGCTGCCTTCTTAAGTAATTCTCAGCCTACTTTCTTGCACCTCTTCCACTTCTGTGTAGTTTTTTATATTCTAATTTGTGACAAACAATTTCAACGGAGCGTGATTTTGCATTTTTCGCCTACGAACTTTCCGCTTCACCTAACGGCATTTCATTTTGCTGCGCGAGACAAGCGCCTGTAATTCATTTACGCACACCGCTGCCTGCCTATCTCCTGACTTGTCAGCGGCCAAAGCCGTGTCTTCGTCCGCTCATCTACTATATGTCCTTTCTCATTGTTGTTGGGTTTTTTCGCCTTGGATTGGCGCTAGTAATTTGCGCTTTGGAAAAACTTCACAAACTGTCAGTGCGCATTTTTGCTTTGTAAAAAGTTTGCTGCCAAGTTTTTTCCGCTATTTATTTCAATTCGTTTGCTTTCTTTTTTGTTTTTCTTTACTAGTCCCTTTGTAATTCTTGCTTTTTATTCGACAAATTGAATTCTTACATGCTTTTTATTTTTTTGTGTGCGCGTTTGTATGTGTGTGTGTGTGTGTGTGTGTAATCCGGCAATTAGAATTGGAAGTTTTGTGACTGGTGGCGTTGCGGTGATGCGTCATTGGTGTTTGCTTGGTCGCAAAAGTTTGACGTAAATCATGCTTGTCCAGTCAAAGTAAAAAAAGTTGAAAAAAAGGAATATAAAAGAGAGGGAACAGCCAAAGGAACTCCAAAAATGCGCTTAAACTTTTTTGAACACTTTGATTCGAGCGAATTATCTAAGCGAATTATTTGAATACTTGCGCAAGTTCATTTGCATTTGGCAGCTAATTTTGTTTTCTTCTCTTACAGTTCATTTGAAATTTTACTTGAAGCGAAATTTTGCTCCTTTATGAGAGTAGCAGAATTCTACACAGAAGCTTTACATAGTGGAAATATTCAAGAATTATATTTAATACTTAAATTTATTTTATAAATTGATTTCCAGCAAATAATTATAGCCCTTAAAATTAAAATATAATAATCTTATTTCGATATATGAATAATGCAATTTTTGAATTTGTCTCGACTCCCTTATTCATATGTCACAACTTATCTACAAATGCCTTATATAATGTACATCATTAATCTTCTAGATGTGGCTTCAAGTACTAACCACGAGTATGTTTTCCGATTCCCGAACAGAAGAAATTTCCTATATATTTCCATCCAATTATATTTTTCGGGTGTTGTGAATAAGTTACTATCCGAAGAAACACGTTCTGGTTGGCATCTATTTAGAAATGCCAATTATTTGAAAATTAACCTCCTTGTTAAACTAGACCCATAGTCTCCGACTGATTCAACTCAACCTTTTAAAATGGTAAGCTAATGCGAAAAGTTTCGACAGACACACGTCGGTAAATTTACAACATACTTTCATCACTTTTCTTGAAAACAGTGACGTTCTTTGGCGATCTATTCCTTTATATTTTAAACAAAATCGGAATGTCATAAATATTACAGAATTGGTGCAAAAAGCTAATCGCTTAACATTGAAAATATTTGCATATTATTGTCAAGGCTTTCACAATTCGTTCGCAATTCACAATAAAACTGACGACTTAGTGTCTTGTCTTGATTCTAAGTAGACTGTCATTGACGTTGTTAAATATATAGCTGGTTGCAACACTTTGATATTTGATAAATTTTTCATAAAATATTACTCCAAAAACCTGTGAACGAATATCCCCAGCTAGTTTAGGTATTAACACCATTACCAAAGAAAGTTAATCATGAAACGAGAAATGTCTTGAACTAATACAAATATTTGAAAAATTCCTTACTTATATTTTATTTTTATGGCGAACCGGTTAAAAGAATTCAAATTTTCTTTGTGGTAAATATGATGCCACTGAAAAAAGATGAAGATTGGGAAAGAAGCTAGAGAGAGTTAACTAACTGAGAGTACAGAATAACTCTACTACTCCTTGAGATTTTAATAAATCTTCTCACAATCTTGAAAAGATCTCATATGAGCCTAGAAAACTAGTATTTAGGTAATTTATATATTCTGAAAATTTAGTAAATGCTTCTGCGACATGTGAGTTCATAGAGCAGAGTAGATGAAGTTTCTCCAGAAAAATTTAAATAAAAGAAATTTTTTTAAATTAAAATTATCTTCAAGCTGCCTTTATAGCTTCAACTTTGTGCATATTGTACTATAACAAAGCTTCCTACCTTATATACATGAATGCGCATATTTTCACCTACAAAGATAAATATAATTGTAGATTTTTACAACGTTGCTCTCTGCTATCGCTATTTGTCACACTTTCAAACTTTCGGCATTTGATTAACTCAGTTCGTGCAGAATTTATTAATAAGGTAAAAATTTGGGTATTAAAATTTAATCGAACATAAAAGTTGTCAACTTAACCTCTGTGACAGGCTGGAGGCGAAAGACAACTGAAGAGCTGGGGAGCTGGGGAGCTGGAGAGCTTGGCAGCAAAAAGCAAAAACCGAAAAATATTCAGAGCAGGAGTAGAATAAAGTGAAACAGAAAAATAGGAGGAAGAACTCTTGGAAAGGGCGACAATTTGGCTCACTGCACATTATATGAGACAATTTAACTTTATTAACCACCCGCCTGCGCTGTCAATATCAAATCAGTTGTCCCGAAGGTTCAACTGAAAGGACGAAAGAAAAAAAAAACCGAAAAAGTGCACATGGGAGGTAGTAAAATGAAGCGCATGGGGCGCAAATATACATACATACGAATATATATGGGGAACTAGAAGAATGGCAGCAACTTCATACCCATGGCTATGTGTGCTCTATTTGATTGAATTATTCAGCGAGTTGCCAAAGAATTTGTTTCTAGCACAACTTCATTCTCTCACTTTTTTTTGCAAGTGATTTTCATTTCTTTTTACCGGCTCACATCTCGCAACATGCCACTTAAAATTAAAGAAGCCAACTTTGCCACACAATTTCACCGCAAAGCGTGTTGTTGTAAGAAAGAAAGGAAAGAGGGGCGTGTGTCGGTAAGTTGATGACTGAGGGACGAAGTGTTTGACACTTAGTTGCCACGTTTGCCGAGCTCCGATGGAGGTGGGGAAATGGAGTGCTGGGGGTATACAAAAGGGAAACCATGTGCCGACATTTCTGCTGCGAAATGCAATAAAGTGGGGAATTACGCGACAGTGGTTGCTAGCGAAAGTTTTCAAATATTTTTTTCTACATCTTTTTTTCTCGCCAAAGCCGCGACAAACTTTGGCGCGGACGCTAAGCGGTTTTTCTAAATTTTTTTCCTTTCTATTACTTCGAACGCTCATTGCCATTGCCACACGAAGGCTGTTATTCGCTGCTAGGATACGGCCAATTTTAAATTTTTTTCGCGTGCTTGCCGCGTGCGTTTTGTGCCTGGCTTGTTCGACCGCTTTGATTTTCATTTTAAAATAATAAATAGCTGCGAAATTCTTTTGTATTTTGTTCTTGTTCTTCGTTGCGGCTTCCGAAATTCCTGTGACAACTATACTTTTTTTTTTTTATTAACAACCGCTAGGGAAATGCTGGCGCATTGCTTTTGTAGTAGGTAGGTGTAAGGTGCGCTGGTGTGGCATGTTGACAGCCGATTTGTGGTTGCCGCAAATTATGACACCAACTGTCAAGTGAAGCTACAAGTCATGCTTGCGTCGGCAGGTTTGACAGTAAGCATTCTTCTCTCCTTTTTATTTTTGTTTATCGAGCGTTATGGTTTTTCTCTTTATGAATTCAATGTGCTGATACTAATGAGAATTTTGTATTTATAGACCTTAAAATCGATTTTTTGTGTAAGAACGAATTAATTTTTAAAGTTTTGTACTTTGAATACATAGTACAATTGTATCATATCCGCCTTCCCAATGTCATTTCATGGAGTAGTTTCTGACAGAGGGAAAATATGAAAAGCTCATGGACTTAACGTGTCAAGGAAATTTCTCCATATCCACTGAGTTCTCTCTAATTTTGGCAACTATATACAAATTATTAGAAAGCTAACACTACTTATTTCTGAATAGAATATGGTTAAAACAAATCTACTTCCATTTCATAACAAATAAAATTTCTGCAACGTATTCTTCGATATAATTTGAAAACAAGTATATTCGAGAAACGAGTGTGCATGCCTAATTTTTTAACCATATAAGCCTGGAGCAATTAAAAGCTAGGTTCCATGAACCTTTCAGCAATTTATAGTTTGCCAGAAATTTCTCATTTATTCAGTGTTGATTTGGATCCAATTTAACGAAAATTAACAAAATGAAGTTTTAGGCACAAAGTTTCGAAGTTTCATAGAAACGTGAACAATTTCGAAAACTCCCATTACATCTGTTAACTTTTAACCTTTTTCTTTAAGATGGACATATCTACCTTCAGGTGGCGGTGACAAGATTTGGACGTTGTAATATATTTTGCTCACATATTTCCATTACCATCGAAGAAGTGCACGTGGCTCCTACACATAAATTATGCGATGAACATATATATCAATACCAACTGAATACTAACTCATCGCTGAATTACCGCAAAAATATTTAAAGAATCTTAAATCAAGGAAGTCACATAAAATAGCTAGATAACAAATTATGCCTAGATACCGACCACGCCGGAAAATTTAAAATAAAATAAAAAAAAAACATTTTTTTTTTCACTAATTCACTTAACTTCAAAATGAAATCAATAATTTTCCAAATAAATGCTAAAAATCCAAATTGAAATTTATTTTTTACAGTCAATTTTTTCAAGTTAAAAAAAATACTTATTTTTATGTCGTATATTCTGTAGAAAATATATTAATAAAATGTTTGATAGTCCTAAAAATTACTCGAAGTTTTACTCGAAAAATTTATCAAATTGTTATATGTATTTGAAAAGCAATTTCCTGTTGAATAAGTATGTTTCCCTTTGTTTGTATACTAATTTGATGAAATTATGGTTATTTTTCTTATATACCTTAACTTGCTCCTATATGGCAGCCATTCGTTTACACATTTCGTTTATATGTGTGCTTCTCACATTAGTTGAGGTTCAATGAGGTCGCTAACGGTTGAAGCGAACATTATCTTGTTTGCTTAGCACCTTTTTAACACATACTTGACTTGAGAACTCGCATATCCTTTGACATTAAGCTATAAATTGCACACGCACACACATACATACGCACAGCATAATGTGAACATAAGTGCGCACTTTTTTCAAAGCATCCAAATTCATTCACACTTTCCCACCCAGCAAAGAGTTGTACTCATCATACCGCTGTTTTTTTGTTGTAGTACTTGTTGTTCTATTGTTTTCGAACACAACACTTAAAAACACACACATTCATCGCCTTTGGCGCTCGCAATTGTATTTTGTGAGTATTTAGACCAACGACAGACAGATTATGCGCAGCTGGTTGGGGTAACAGCTCAATGTAATTGTAGTTGTTTGTGGTAAAAGCAGGTCGCGTTTTGTTGTACAAGTATTTCATTTTGTTTATTTATTTTCCACTTGGCGAGCTTGGCGCGTCCTATGCCCAAGCTAGCAGATAACGAATGCCAATTTCTCTTCGGTAAAGCAGTCAGACAGGCAGACGGACAGACAGCGAGTGGAGCAGTGAATGCTTACTGCACAATGTCCATTCAACAAGTGGTAATCGGAGCGAATTTTTTTTTTTTGCCAGCAAACGAACGCATAATCACATAAATACTGGCAAACATATTTTACATTGCATTTGCACATAAATCCTTAAGGACCTTAAGCAGCTTCCAGAGCGAGTGTTGCTGGCAGTACGCAATTGTGGTCCGCCATGCACTCCTCACACACACACACACACACACACCTACACATACAGATACACCCAGACATTATCTACTTCCATTGTCTCCACGATTCGCTATCCTGTCGCAAAATGCTACTTCAACTTCGTATAATTCCCGCAGCTCCGCGCTCATTCCCGCTCAGTGCATTCCCATTCAGCGCACTTCACCGCGATTAAGTGGGCGTGATTGTGGTTTTTAATGTTGCTACTTCAGCTTCCACTTGCGCTTCGGTTTTTTTTTTTTTTTTTGTATCCTCGCTTATTAATATTGTTCCTGCTTATTGTTGTTGTTGTTATTGCTTTTATTGCTTAGCAATGGCATCGGCAACAAGTGGCAGCGCTGAGGTGTTCCCTTGCGGTGGTTGTTGACATAAATGAGTGGTTGAACTCGAACGAGGGCGCTCACACACACACACACATAAACACAGACGCACACATGCACACACATACACACACTTACCTACACAATCTCAAACAATTGACATCACCTCCGGTATACTGTTTGTTGTTGTTGCGGTTTGTCGCTGCGCGTATGCTAAGAAATATATGAAGTGAATGAAGAATGAAGAAGCGCTCTGCTAAGGACGCTGCTGCAAGTGTATGGGTGATGGAGTGTTGTACAACCATACCACACGCTTTCGATTGTGCGCCAGTCGAGCACTCGAGCTTAACTGTTATTAAATTGTCGACAATTTGTACGTGTACACACACACACACGCATTCACGATTTCACCATTAATTTCAAAAAAAACTTTTATTGTCTTCATTCCAAGCGCTTCCCATCCACCCACTGCTGCACTGTGTTCTGCATTATTCTTGTTTAGGTAATTGTACGCGTTGATTTGTAATTTATTGTCTGCAAATTGTGGGAATATTTTATTGGTAATTTCGATTGGGGCAATTTCCTTTTAATTCACTGATTTTGAGGTATTCGTAATTGTAATTGAGCGGCAGCAGTATAACTATGGCAAGGCTATTAAATTGAGTATTATAGTAGTATAATTAGGTAATATAATTATATTTTGCTCTAACTAGCTTTTTCACTGAAGGTTTCCCGAACTGTTTCCCGAATTCGATCATATGTGCTGATTTTTTGAACATGATGCTGATCCTTGTATATCCGTACGCCTTGATTTCAATCGACTTTACATCTCGACTTGATTCGGGTTTAAAGAGAAACTATTTCACCACAGAAATGTAGTGTTACCGACCTTTTTTGCTAATATACACCCGCCGAAGCATGGGGCGATAGCTAAAAACTGTACGAACCAAATAGCCGTTGTGGTGTTTTTTCTGAACATAACTTTTGATCTAGTGTCACCTATGGAAACATGAAATTTTAATTTTAATTGATTGATAATTTATTTGCTTCTGGACTCAATGTTGTATATTTTTTGTATGTATTATTAGCTTTCTTCGATTCGCTGTTCCCTGTTCACTAATTTTGAGCGTTGTCAAAAAATTTACATCTAAAAGCAACAAAAAGTTTTCAAGTTGAATTCGGTACAAGAGAATATGCGCATACCTTTTTAAAATGGTATAGCCGCTACCTTCAATGCTACCAAGTTTTGTTTTTCATATTTTATAACAGTTTTGTTATTTTGAATTATTTTAAAAGCTTAAGACTTGAAACTACACTCAATTAAGAACTAATTATGTCAAATTTAATTATACCGCTCTGCGAGAATACGTAAAGTTTTTTTTGTTAAAATATTTTATTGACTTAAGCATTAAATTTATTGTGTATGAATAGCGCACTCAGTGACTTAAATTACAACTCAATTACGTCATCCAATTGAATTGTCTAAATACGCCGATGGAATTTTCGTTAAATATATTGGTTGCTTAGCTCTCCATTAAGAAGAGTACATCTAATTGGACCAAAGCTGATGTAAAGCCTTTCATTAATTTGCTTAATTAAACCGCAATTAACTAACCGCTAATCGACATATAAAGTGTTTATATCTATATTTATATGTGTTTATAAGTGTTTTATCGGTGCTTATTCGATTACTTTATTTAATGTTTATAAAGACTAAATTGAGAGAGAGAGAGTATTACACCAAATTCGATGATTTTTTTTACAACTTAATTGTCTGTGCTAATTGAGTTGTCTGAACAAATTAGTATTAGTCGGTGTATAGCTTAATAATATTATTAACTTCATTACCCTGGCAGCTGCTGCATATAGTCACTTAATTTCAATTAACTAGCATAAACATTTTCAAAAAGAAGATTATTTGTTTAAATTTGACCTTCTAGAAATAAAGAAACAGTGTTTTTATATGATTTCGTTCCAAATATCCCATGAACCATTTGCCACTCCTGTTCTACATAATTTCTATCTGATATCTAAACTTTTATCCCCGCTAGTATGTCACATAATTGAGACCATTTTTTATTTGCAAAAGGATATCTTATTGCCACACTACATAAAAATGGGTCATCTTATCGCGTCTCGGCGCAAAATTATGGGCATTATCGCACTTCATCAAATCACCATCAACAGAGTAACAAATTGATCTTCGGAGACAAAAACTTTGCCTCGGGGGATAAGCCCAAAATCTCAAAGCAACTTCTGAACAGCCGAAATGTAGTGTAAATGGGCAGTTAACTAGGCGTAGAGGCGACATAACTGCAAATGGTCAGCAACTAAATTATTCATTAATTCGACTGACACTTGCCACTACTGCTGACAGCAGCGAATAACGATAAAGTTACAAGCGATGAGTAAGTGACAGACAAGTATTTAAGCGAAAACGAAGATAGGGAGTGTGATGGCGCTGCTAGTGTTAAATTATTCACAAGTGTGTGGGGCGATAGAGAAGACTCAGCTGAAATTGGCACAAGAAAAGTTAATCGCAAATATTTTTATGCAAATGCGAATAATAGGCTTGAGATAAGTTTGGACGCGCTGCGAAGATGGTGGGAAGTGAGCGATGCAGCATTTAATAGGCCTAAGAAGTAGAAACGGCATAAATACTGCATAGATGGGGGAATGAATAACAATAAAATTTCGTATTGGCACAAGCGTAATTCTAAAGTAAATTCTGGCGAAAATATTCACACTTGAATGGCTGCAAATAAAATTATAAAAATATGAAAAAGCTGAGCACAATTTTGAATGGCTTTTTGGGCGCAATAATAATAATAAATCGCGCGAATTGTTGATAGTCGTAAATTTACCCTACCACTCTTGTACAGCCGTCCATTTCATTGAAGAGGCGGAGTCAGCTTGTGCAGCATCCTTACAGCCGTTTATATCTACATATGTACATACATAGATATTTGTAAAATAAATAGTTGAGGCAATTTTATTGCCGCCGCCAGCAGTGTAAAATCACGACACTTCAGCATCTTTTACGCCTCTCTATTTCCCTTCACTTCCATATGTACTTGCCCTTTGCTTCCTTAGCTCTCTTTGCTCTTTGCTCTTTGCCATATATCTACGTCGCTCTGCATTGGCTGACACGCGGCGGCGCTGTCAAGTAATTGAATTTTATGTGCGAATTGACACTTAAGTGCCGCACCATTGCGCGCATTCAAAATCTGTCATAAATGCCACAAATTGTGGTTCTTCGCAGCATTTACGAACTATCAGCGCTACTTGAATTTGAGTGCGAGCGGTAGTCGAATTGAGGCAGTGATATGCATGGAAATTAGGCACTCGATTTGTCAGATGCGGGGAAGTTTAGCGGCTTATGTGATATGTTTGCTCTGAATGGCTTTATTTGATCTTGATCTCTATATGCTATTTTCATGTCTTAAGGGCTTATGTTTAACTATTACTTAGCTTTTAGAGAGAGCAAGGAAGGCAGTATTTTAGGGTATATACTTTATTGAACAAGGGAAAATATTGAAACAGAATGAGTCTTTCGGTGAGAGCTGTGGGTTCATGTAAACTAGACATTATGGGTGGTTGATACTCCTCTATTAACGATAATTGTATCGAAATTAAAAAAAAAAAGAAAACAAGGATGTGCTCGAAAGTAGCATTATAGAGAAAGCTGAAGCTCACCAAAACCCTAAAAGAAAAGACACTCAGCCTTTTGATTCGCCATATCTGGTTGCCTTTCAAAATTTCTGTTTCTCAAACAACACATATCCGCTCCGTGGAACGTCGATGCCTTTAACAACTATATGGACATTTTTACGTATTGGCGCAAAGAAGAGTTTGAAAGGGATTTGAATAAATATTTGAGAAAACATATTAAAATGATCTTTTTCATAACGCCTTTAGACATATTTGAAGAGATGGTATTTGCTAAGATCTAATCTCTTCTGCGAGAGACTCGACAGTGCGAAATGAATGTATACTCTATATACTCTATGAATAACCGAACATATTCGAAAAGCATAGGAGCATTAAAACCCTGGTATATTTTCTGGAAATTACTAGAAATTTCCAAATCCAAATTTCCATTGAATTGAAACAGAGAATAGGGTACTTTTTTGGGAGATAGTAACATTTTTTGAATTGTTATTACCAAACTCGAAATATTCTCCAATAATTTTCAACACCTGAGTGCAGCCATTGCCTTAAAAATTTGGTCATCATAATTTGGTATATCATAATTATTATGTAGTGCTATTTTATTTATTAAATATTCTTCTTACACAAATATATTAATAAGTAAATTTTATATAAATAAACAATTAGCTTCAATACTTAGGGAATTACTACTTACTTAACCTCAAAATAAAACCTTACAAACTGTCTCCTAATAATCTCTCTTCATTTTTCTCTTTACAGGCTAAAAATCTTTTTTTGGTCCCATGGTCGAAGCAAATTAATAAAATTCATATAAATACATACAAACTTATATACTAAATTAACTGAAATTAGCTACAATAATAATTAGTACTAGTAGTGTAGTATGAAATGTATTTGTAAAATGTTGGCACAACAACAAAATTTCTGTAACATTTCTGTAAATATGTATGCAAAAACATCAGCTTTATTTGCTAAGTAACAAAAAAGTAAAAGAAAAAAAAATATATATAAATGTACTTTGTATTTCTCAGCTAAAAAACAATACAAAAGTGTTGTACTAAAAATGTGTGCTAACTAAAATGAAATAAATAATGGAGATAGGACGAAAGTAAAAAGCTAAAAAACACAATAAATGAAATCCTGAAAGCAACGTAATACGTAATATAATATAACTAGCAAAATTTCATATAAAAAAGAGATAATCAATTTTGTTTCGCTTTTAATATTTTATAAAATATCTGTAATACACAATATGTAAAACATAAAACCTGAACATATAATGTAAAATATGTTAATTCTTTTAAGTTACAACAAAACTATCGTGTTTTCCTTATTTCTAAAATAAACAAAAACATATTTTTGTTTGTGAGAAATAAGAAAAAAAAACTAATAAAAATAAAGTAGTAAGCATAAACTTTATATATATATATATAAAATAATAGAGCGATAAATTTACATGTTAAAAAAATAATGAAATGGTTAAATGTGTTTATAATTTTTATTTAAGTAGTACAAAATGTAGAACGGCAACGTCATAGCTGTAAAAATAAGAATAACTGTAAGCCATGCAAAAATGAAAAATAAAGGATGAATGTTTATTACACTATATGCAAAAAGTATATATACTTGTGAGTTGAAAGCTAAGCGCGCACATGCACAGTGTTAGTTCATATGGAATTTATGCAATTATTTACTTATACAGGACTTCATTAAAATGTTATAATTAGAGAGAAATAATATTTTGTGAAATAGTCGAGCGCAGTTGTAATTTGGAAAGGAAACTAATTTGGTCTAGTTTAATTATTTTCGTAATTACGCGCTTAATTTATAAAAGACCGCCAGCATGCTGCGTTCAAACGCTTTCGCCGCTCTCAGCAAAGCGAATATTTGTAGAAGGAAGAGAAAATTCTTCGAAATGGAAAGAGCAAGGGAGATCAAAGCGTTTAAATTTTTTAGTATAGAGGTTAGATCATTGCAGTTAGAGTTTTACTTACTCTTATATGCGATGTTTCGATATTTTAGAAATAGCTGATATATGTATGTAGGATCGGATGACTTTCTAGTCCATACGCAACTTTTTTTTTTTTGTTTGCAAATAAAATAAACTTAATAAGCTGATTGGAGTTTAAATAATAAGTGCGTGCGTAGGTTTTCGCTGCAATCGCTTCCGCATACTCCACCGTGATAACCCGATATTTGCAAACATTAATGTTGTGATTAGCCTCACAGAAGGACTGGCTGATTTCATTGAAAGCATTTCTTATTTCATGTTTAAAGAGAAACTTTAAGCCTTAAGTTCTAAAGATGAAATTGATTTGTTTCTTTAGCTTAAGCATAATGTTGGGATTAGGTGTATGAACGGAGGGGAACTCAAACTGATGAGCTGTAATTTCGTACTGTTGATGCCTCCGTGAAGAACTTCACTAAAAGAATTATGAGGCAGATCTTTGGTGAGAGAAAATTCATGGTCCGTTTAAGGCAAATCTCGAGCTAACACCACTCCACCTACGAAGACTGTGTTCTATGCAAATTAAATTATCTTCAAATAATCGAATATTCTCACTTTATATAAATGTAGAAGAGATGTAGAAGTACAAACTTTTGTAGAAAATTTCTTTTGGCTTATTCGATGCGGTGTCTAAGATCGACTTTTTCCGAGTGGTCGCAGTTTAAACAACGACATGGCGAAAACTTGACATAAGAGCTTGTACTTTACTTAATGGGGCAAACCACTTAACTATATTCGGTTGAAAAATATCTACAACATATTTTACGGATCCTGCTTAAAAATCATGGTTACTCTAATCAAATGCCCAGTACGCGGTCCCAATTGTAGCATATCTTCAGGCGTTCAGTAGAATTATAGTTTTTCTGACTAAGTTTGGAACAAGTGTATAATACATAAATAGCTAATTTTTAAGGACATTACGAAAATACCATAGCAAGAACCATTACCCACCAAGATAAAAGGAAATTCAAGGAAATTCAATTACAAATAAAGATAATAAAAGTAAAAGTAAAACACTGAGACAATTTACTTAGTGACAACATTTTAAAAATTTGCAAATATACATAAGATAAATAATATATTTGCCGCCTCAAGGCACCCAAAAGCAAATGGAACAAATTTTGTAGTTAAAAGTAAACTGCCTGCAATTACAAACACATGTACACATATGCGAATTAAGTTAAATTAAGCGATGAATGTGAGTTTGCTGTAAAAGTAACAACTAGGCTATGAACAAATCTATTTCCAATATAGTTATATGAGTGTCGCTACAGCCATAAATAAATGTAAGGGGACCATTTGAAGTTGTCTATGCTAAAATTAGTAGCAAATTCAATGACAAAATCTTAATGCGAAGAAATTAATATATATTTACAAACATTTGACGAAAATTTGCCCATAGTTCTTGCTTCGACATCTTGCAGTAAGCACAAAGCTTCCACCCTTGTCTAATAATTTTCTCACACAATGGTGCTGCTTTCTGAAAAACCAAGGAAATACCTTTAAATAAACTCATATACGTAATAGAGATACAAAATACACTTCAATTATGAACAAAAAATTGATGAAATCTCAGGTGCAGCACATGTATCTACATAGCCTCTATTTGTTCTTAACAAGAGCTGTTGCTTATTTCTACTACTTATTTTTTCACATAAATATATACATATATGTATATACAGTCAAGTTGTTTAGTATTCCACTCAACATCCAAAATTTAAATAACTTCTGATCAGGTGCAAATGAAGAGTATTGTATGCTAAATTTTTTATAATTAAAATTTTCAATTAATTTTTTCAATATTCATTGTCAATATTTAACGCTTTTATTTAAACAAATAATATACTTTTTTTACAATAATTTTAGCTTAGCCCTCATCGTTTTTCAAATTTTGTAAAAAAATAAATTTAAAAAAAGTAACACCCTAATGGCAATTTCCAAAATGCAATGGATTTAATAATAATAATTACTATGTTTTAAAAACTATTAGTATGTATTAATATGAAAACTGTAATTTAATTTAAAACAAAATTTCCCCGAAAGTGCATAGTGTTTGTGAAACAATAAACAAGCAAGACTTTTGTACATATTATATAAAATATACCTATTAATAAAAATGAAATAAATTTCAATTTCAATAAAAGTCACATCTGGAAAAAATGTTTTAATATTTATATTTTTGGAAACGGATTTACATACATATGTAAGAAAATATTTTAAAACAACAAAAACAACTACAAATATCGGCTTACCTAGCGCTAATCCATGTGGACTTGGCGGCATATTTGTTGCCAACAGTAATCAAACTTCAATAAAACTATCCACTGGCAAGCAAGGATAGACCTCCCAGCTGATTTCTTCTTTGAAAATCCAACAGTGGTTCGAAGTTTTCGAAACTAATTTCGATGTCTAACTAACTTTTTCCAAACACTTAAGTATGATATCGAGCTATCACATATTGCCTGCTAGATGCGAATAGAACTCTAACTCATATAAACTGAGTATAGAATAAGAATACTGACAAGGAACAGCACCACATCAAAAATATTTTGCTATAAACGGAAGTAACTGCTATTACCAAGCCATAATATGATTATATGACTTCGCTTTTATAGTAAAGCACTTGAAGCTTTTGGGTTCGAACTCGAATGTATAAAAAAGAAAGCTTCTTCTCTCAAGCTTCCACAAGCTTGTGCAAAAGCGGTTGAAAACTGCAAAGCACACATGTTTGTAACTCTCAGTATTCTAAGTTGAAATATGTTATATATTCCTTCCGGTTTAGCAATTTTTGCCACTAAATTGTAAAAGTTTAAATTCGATAATATGATAAAATTATTTCTCCCAAAAAGTGCGTACAAACTGACCACTAATTAAATGAAATATATAAATTTTCACTTCAATTATGTAGGCATATAATTAAAATGAAAATATATAACAGATTTAAATATTTCGAACCCAAATAAAATGTATAACCTATAGAACTGACTGAGTTTAGCATACTCACTCACTAATTTTTCCTAATGTTTATATCAAAACAGAAAAAATATTCTCCTTATCTTCCGTTTGTGAGCGAAACACAGTTTCTTTATGTTCAACTGTCAGATTATATTTACTAAAGCGGCTTATTTAAATCAGAGTACAGTCAATAAAGCTTATTTACGGCCGTATTCATTTGACTGTCTATGCATTAGGGTGAACCATAAAACAATCAGTACTCTGTCATTTTAAGTAATAATTACTTTATAGTTTGAATATAAAATTATACTTTGTTATAGATATGTTCAGATGGTCATATGGCTTGATTTTCACAAAAATTAGAATAAACAACTTTAAAATGAACCAAATCATTTTTTTTGGAAAATAAATAAAATATATCTCAATTACACAAAATTCGCAATTCAAAAAAAAAAGGGGGGCGAGAGTTGTTATCAATGAATGAAATTTCAAAAATTTCAGTATTTTTTAAGTGCATGCAAGCTGTATAGGAATGGGCTGTGCAAACTTGATGGGCACATTGCATATATTCTCCCTCAAATATAAAAAGGTAGTCCTTCCTATATATCTGAGCATGATATTATCAAGAATTCTTTATAGTACTCGCTCCATATTGCGGCAATAACTTTAGCTTACATTTTTTTAAATTAGCTTATGATTTGTTAATATTTCGAAATTGCCGGGGCATGAGCCCTATTTCTCTGGGCCACTGACGTTGGACTTGCATACAGATTCGATCTTAAAAGGAAAACGAAAGTTTTGGTTCAATAATGTACGTGAACTTAAAACCTTATTTAAAAGAATTTCTGGAAGTTAAGAAATTTATATTAAAAAACCGTATTTATAATATTGCAAAGATATTGAGCTATAAGATGAGATATAGTTTTCAGGCACACTCTTTTAACGTTTACTCCTACGAATGTAATTTCGAAATTAAAGCTATTTCAACACGATTTATACTTTTTTTATCAGCCACGTGGGACATATTTTTGCTTTTAATTGTTTTTATTTCTTTTTGATTAATTTCTGTTTTCTCATACATAAATCTAGATTCCGTATTTTAAAATTGTATATAACTTGAGGCTTCAGCGAGCATTTCCCTCCGAATTTTATAAGTGTTGAATATTTTTGCAAAATAGTCAAAGAAAATTTTAATCCATGTCATTTGAATGACCTTAATGTACACGCAGCTGCTATATATACTTGATATAAACTGACATAGTCACACATTGGCAGTGAGACCCACGGGCAACAGGTAATGTGCCTATAATTCGGGCATGAATTTTTGCAGTTTTTCCGTTTATTCAAAACCGAGATAAATACATAAGCGCATTTTATTTTTACTAGTGGATGTTTGGGTGCACAGCGAAGGATCCTACAATGCTCAAAAGTGGAGCAGATAAAGGTGGTTGTGAGGATAGCATGGTTCAGAGCACATGATTTTGCGCTTATTGGAAGAAATTTTTCACAACAGCGATGCCGCTAAGTTGGTCGATGAACTGAAATGGTGTTCCGATGTACCCTCAGCAATTATACGCACAGTGGACCATGAGCCACCAGAAATTACCTGCCTCACACGCTACTTCTTACTAATAGTTTATTATATTACTATTTACTAATACTATGACGAAGAGAAAGCCCGAAGGTATGTGAAGGCATTGTTAGCACGTTTAATAAACTTTAATATTATGTCTCAATCCGTGCACACAACTCTTTCTGCTTAAACTCAACGACACGTTTTGCTCGTTTTTCTCTCTTCTCTTTTGTCTACTTTTTTTCAATCAAACGCCATTAAGATTGCGCCACATTTGGCCAATAGCTATTGCGGCCAGCTGCTGATGCCTATCGGCGTATGAAAAAATTTAGCTCACGTTTTTTATTTTAATTCGCCGCAACAACAATAGCAACACCAGAAGCGATGTAATGGAATTCCCAGTTGGAAAACACAGTCGGAATTAAGCAGAGCGGCAACGTTGGCAAATTCAATCGCGTCTGCATTTGCTGCTGACAATTTGCATAATTTGAGTAACGGATGGAGCTGAAAGAAGTCGAGAAGCATTGGCAAATAGACAGACATAGACGTCGGCAGCAATGACTGCAGACGTCCGGGTATGCGTGTGAAAGTGTTGGCAACTGAAGCAACAGGATGAGAACGCTGCTGCTGCCACTGCTGATAATTTATACAACTTGATGTACAAATAAGCCTGTGCACATATGAATGTATAAAAGTGGGTGTAGAGGTGTTAAAGTATTATGTATCGACTTAAGTATATGCCAAGTTAGATAATCCAATACAGGGTAGTGCAAAATATTATCTGAATTTTAGTTGGTATTTCATTGTTAGCAACACTTTTAAAATCTATTTTCTTACCCAGTCCGGTTGTATATCTCCTAATATTAGATTAGGTTAGGTTCTTACTTGGACTGCTACAGATAATTCCTTTGAGATACCAGAAAGCTCATGAAGCTGGAAGTACTTCTAACGCATTATAAATCTATATTTTTACTATATAGATTCATTATTTCGATTCATGCTATTTCACATAGTTTGCTGAAGTTGTGAGTTCCAAATTTTTTCAACCTTGATCTCGTACAGGCGGTACAGTGTAGAAGAAAGTGTTGAGATGATTCTGCCTTCTCTTCTCCCAAATAACTTCACCAACTCATATTGAAATTTAAATTCGAACTTCGTTGAGGGCGAGGAGCTTAATAGACCTCTGCTATATCGCAAATTCCAGTAGTTGACCGCATTCGCGAAGCTCACATGAAGCTCAGCCATCAGCAAGAGTTCGGCGAATCTTCGTCTTATTCCGGTTAATCTACCCGGAAGCTAAAGAATACTACCACATGTACAGCATACTCTAATTGAAACCCGATACAAGAATCTGGAAGCCTGAACGTGAAGTTAAGGGGCAGTTGTTGATGATAGACTCCTCCACCTCTCCTAGAGAGAGCGAATACTAAAATTTACTCGCTTTATATGGAAAGTAAAGCTCTTGCTTTTTTCTCATTTTAACCCTTCATTATTTGTTAAAGTTGTATATATATACATATTTTCTTGAGTTATCTCACTATATTGGTAAAGGACATTATCGAGAACAGTTTATGTATAAGATACGAACTATTTCGTAGATAAGGCTTGCAGAAGTTATTTCGGACCCGTGTTGGAAATGAAAAATGAGCCTCGGATTCCGAGAAAAGTCGAGTCGCGTGTTGAGCCTTTGAAAACGATCTGCATATAAAGGTTTTCCGAGTCTTAAGACTACACCTGAATCTCAACGTCATGCTTTAACTTAGTTACAAAAGAAGCAAAAAAAAGTTGTTACTACGGGAGGGAAGTCAAATACTCAGTTGAAGAAGGTGGTTTCGTATTTGGTAAAGATGTATTTGTTTGAAAGCATTTCGTTTCATCAGTTTGAGTTACGCTTTCTCCGTAATACCCAAAACTGCTATTCCGCCAATCGTGGCGATCAATTCAGAAAACTAGTCAAGCAACACCACCAAAGTTCCGAAATGATAGAGGTGGATAGAGGAGGTAGATTAAGAAGGAATAGACATTTGGAAGAAATTTGTAAAAATCTAATCTTTAATATTCGAGGTATGGAAAAAGTATTGCTGTGATCAAAAGCAATGAAGGCCTCACAGTTCCATATCGTCACGAATATAGCGGGTGTGGTCTTTTAAGGTAATTTATACCAGCAAAACCGAAAATATTCGAACTTGATCACAACAACACTAAATTGCTCAGCAAATATACGACAATATGCTCTTATTTATTAATCCCATAGGATTAAAAGCTTGGATTAAAAAATAGTTCAGCCATTTCACCACCCTGTTTATTGAAGAACCACCAACAACAAAAACTCACCATGTGATGCAGCGTAAAAAGAATATGTATACTTACAGCTAAGCTTAAGAGGACGCAGCAGTGTTAAGTTTTAGGTTAGAGTTGCACAAGAAAGGACACGTAGCTGAGTGCATACACACATAAACGCACAAACACATATGCAAATGCATAGTTACATGTAGATGTTGCGACATATAAAATGGCCAAAGGAAGACGGAATAATTTTCATTCTTCTTGATTATGTTAATGCCTGGCACTGGCGCTGGCGCTGGCGCCATCAACGACATACCCTCCTGCTGCCACTGTCTGACTCTGACGGCTGACTGTGCAGCTGACTTCTTGGCAATTCTTTATTTGCTAACCAAGTGTTTGCTTTGAGTTTGCCACCTTGGCATGAATCCATGGTCACAGCTTACTTACTTAAGTAAAATGTTGTCTCACTAGTCCAGTTTAATGCGCGCTATTGTGCACGTAGCGGAGGCGGTGGCGGTGGCGGTGTCTGTGGTAGTGGAGCAACGGCATTAGTGCGAATCAACAAAACATGCAAGCGGAAGAAGAAATGGTACAAACTTAGTGCTCAGCTTACAGCGCCGTGATAAATTTCATATACTCAAAGATACATAAATGTATATATGTATTTATGTGTATATATTAGTGTATACGTTTGTTTATATGAAATGATTATGAAACTTGTATGAGTGCAGGTGCGTAAGCAGCCATAATGCGTGTAGGTGTGTATGCGACTGTGAATAGTCATAAATTTCAGGTTGTTAAAACAGCAACGCGACAACCGGTAGCAGCAACAGGCGACAAAAAATAAACGCACACACACACAACCACACACATATACAAATAAAGTAGAGTGCGCGTAAGTGGCAACAAAAGAGCATAGAACAGAGTAGCTTTGGTAGCAATAAATAAATAAATAAATAAGTTGAAAGTCAGCGCGTTAATGCTGTTGCGTTTCCATCTCAAATATCATCACTATTTCAGTTCGAATTGTTGCTGGCACTCATTCTATTTGCTTTTTATTCATAATAATATACAACGACTCAGTTTTCTCGCATGCAATGTAGGAAAATTGCATTTTTTCCTGTGAAGTGTATAAAAGCTTGTGCGTCATAATATAAAATAGATATATATTTATGCATAATATTGCGATATATCTTCTTTGGAGAGCATATTAAAGTCTGACGTAGAAGTTGAGAAATATTGTCTTAAAAAAAAAAAATAGTTTCGTGTAGTTTATTTCTATTTTGCAACAACTATTATCATCTTTAATTGGTTTAAATAATGTTTAATGTAATTCTTATTCAGCGGTTACTTTCAGTATATTGTTTTTTTAATTTCCAGTAAACAGAAATATATTTACATCGATCATAATTTATTTTAAATTATTTAAAAAATTTTATTTTGCTTTGGAGATAATACATATATGTATATCAACTAGTGCACACAAAAATCTTAAAAACTCCAGAATCTGAATTCTCAACCTTTCTATTTTAATTAATTATTAATTTTTTGCTTTAATTTTTCTTAAAAAAGCAAATTCTTAGCTATATATTTCAGTTTCTGAAAGATTATTAATTCATTTAAAACTTATTTAATTACTCATGTAAAACAAACCATATAAATGGATATTTTAAAAATTTATTTGTAATTTTTATTAGTAAGAGTAGTATTTTCAGCATCAGCATAGAGCTAGATTAAGGTGAAAGCCAGTTTAGAGCCCTCAAGAAAGCTTAATTTTGATAACTTGTTATGAGAGTAAATAAAAAAGAAACGAATTCTCTCTTCCATGTTTTATTAAACATGTTTTCAAGTGTAAAAAAATTTTGTTTTGGTAATTTGATGCAAAATGACGGCTGCTGGCCAAACTCGAGGATTACATATATCACCAGGGTATCTACGGCCGACGTTTACTCTAGAAACTCTTGCTATCTGAAACAAAACAAAAACGGTGTCTTTATCTATATAAGACTTGTTAGTAAAGCAGATATTTTTTAACAGTACATAAATTTTCCTCAATATATCGGACTTTTCACGAAAGATTCAAGTTTTTGGCGAAAAAATTAGCAATAAATTATTTATAAAAAAAGTTTCAATAATATTAAGAAAACTCGTAGGTTGTTTACTAGATAATATTAAATATAGATACAAATATGAAGCTACACTTAATACTCAAAGAAGCGAGGTGCGAAAGTGTCTGAGTGCCATGTTCACCCGATTTGAAAAAACGAATCTCCAGAAAAACGGGTGCTGCCAAAAAAAATATTTTTTTAAAACGTTTTTAGAATCCCAAAGTATACTTTGAGTGAAAAAAATTATAAAACAATTTTTTGAAATACTATTCCTTTAAGTTTATCCTTGGAGATGTGATAGTATATGGCAGATGTTCGATATTTTTATATTTGGAAAACCGTCCTTTAAAAAATTGGTTTACACTAATTAAACACACTTTTTAAAGGTTTATAAAACCAAACATGGAAAATAAGTAAACAAAAACAAATGTCGGAGTAGATAATCCACTTATTGAGAACACAATCTCTTTGGCGTTGTTAGAAATTCGATATTTGAAAACAATTGGAAAATAGTTTATTATATTTTTTCAGCCTATAAGTAAATGTGAAAACGGTGCAACCTCGAAAATCTCTTTTAAATTATTTAATTAATTCAACATTAAGCAGTTAGACTTCTATTAGTTTTATTTGAAATATTTATTATGTAATAATTATGATATATAAGTTTAAAAAAACTAAAATCTTTAGTCGAATTCGCTATACCTTTGCCTAACATATTCAAAATTGCAATGCACATGCATACAACTTTTTCATTCCATTTATATTGAACAGAGCTACGATAAGTACTAAGCAGAGGCATTACAGCAGCAACATTGCTATCAGTGGTGCTTCTCCCAACACAAGGCAACAATTTGTTGCTTTAGGTCCATAAAAAGTAACAGTCGCCATATGCACAACAACAATAATGAAACTGCAACAATAATAAAACGACAACAATAACGTGAGAATGTCGTGAGAGCAGGTTCACTCGCTGTTGGCGAATATTTATTGGTCTACACCGATGCACACACACACACACGCCAACACATTTCTAAGCCGGCGCTAAAGAGTGAAAGAAAGCTTTGCATATCAACAATTTTGGTGAAAAGCTGCAATGCCAAGTGTGTCTAACTGAAGATACCCGGTCGCAACACATAACGCGCACGCACACACATACACACTGACAGCTGACAGTCAATGAAAGGAGTACACTGATAACCGTAAACTTAAATGCGACTTAATGGCTGAGCGTGTGAAAGCATAAAGGCGCCTAAAAATCATTAGTAAGCGCACAAGCTGGCATTAGTGTTTATGCATTTGTATTACAATAGCAATTGCAAAACAGCTTCCAATATCACTCATACGCCCTGCCTGCTCGTGCTGAGCATATAGCAAACGCACAAAAGTATGCTACCAACTGCATACTCACCACGCGTAAAACTCACCATACGCACTTCCTTGCGTTCGCTGCTGTCGCAACACAATTTGACGACTGCATGCGATTGCTGCAGACTTCAGTTGGTAATTTACGCTCGAGCTGTATGGACTTGTGGACGTCGCGTGTGAACTTTGCACCATAACCGCAGCTTCAGTCACAGCAAAAGCAACAGTAATACAAATGCTGCAGCAGCAGTGAAGTTTTGTGTGAATCGGTGAGTGAGTTAAATTGGCGCTCAACCAGTCGTTTATTTAGACAAGCTCTACTATTTGCTCTTTCCTTGCATTTATTTTCGGTGTATGTGTGTATATGCGATTATTGTTAGTTGACCGCAGCAGCTGTTGCAAGTCATTAACCAAACGCACCTAAGTAGCTGCACACATACATATACATGTCATAAAATCTTTATATGTATGTTTATGTGTGTGTATTGGTAGGGAATTAAACTTCATGTATTTGCTTAAAACGACCGACCAATTACAGTATGCGCGCAATGGAACCACACACACATGCGCAACTACAAAACATTTACTGACTTATCTTCGAAGCTGTAAAAATATAATTAAACGGCTTTATTGCAGTTTCGGCGTTTATGAGCAAACATATCATTCGCGCTGTGTAAACGCAAGAGCGGCTCAATAAAGTGAACGTAACCTGTGTGCACATAGCATATGCCACGGACAAAAACAAAAAAGATTAAAAAATCACCAATTTTTTGTGTCTAGTCTACTAAGACTAAAAAATTCTAGTATTTCTCGAGAAATCCTTTGGACCTAATACCCTTCAAGCGAGACTTGAAGCATCTAAATTAACAATAAATCACAATGACTTTTCTCTGTGCGTGTTCTAAGTTTACAATTACATTAACGCGATTTAATTAGCGGCAACAGTGCAGCAGGCAGCACTCAAAGTAAGCAAAAAAAAAAATAAAAATAAAAAATAAATAAGTGTTTGTAGAAGTACGTCTCGCACAAAGCAGTAATAAGCGGAAAAATAGTGAACAAAACTGCAAATGCGCAAGAAATAATGCATAGCGAACAAGCACAAAAAGCAGACATTCAGTTGTAACCCCAGCAGTGGCAGTCTAATTAGAGGCGAAGCGACGCCGCGGCCGTCAAGCTCACAGCAGTCGACAGACGACGCCGGCCACACCGCAACTGTTGTAACCGGGAACACAGCGGCGCAAGTTAGAAACTCAGGCGTGCAGCAGCAACCAAAGCAACAACAACAAAAGCAGCAAATCCAGAAATTCAGTAGGGCTTGAGTTAGCATCGCTTCGCGTACAAAAGGAATTCTCATCGGCGCACAAGTGGAAGATGATAAGTAAGTGAGTGAGTAGCGAGCGAATGAGCTTTGTGACAGCAAATATGTAGCGTTGTGAAAAATTATTAACATCCTTTAAGTCGTACAGCGAACTCGCTCTGATTTTATTGTCTCACATTTCTGGCGTTTTGCTTTTTCTTAGAATTTTTTTTCTTTTTTTTTGTAGTTTAGCTCTTCACGCTTTTATTGGCACTTTCGCTGCAAGTGCCCTAAACAGCTTCCTTACAGTTTTATGGGGCTAATAATTAAAGTTGGCGTTAAAAGTTGACGCTTAACTGTGTATTTGCTGCAGTGAAGAGAATTTTAGTACTTCTCATTTTCATTTGCAGCGCTGCTTACTAGTCATTAGCTGGAATGTTGACACGGAAATGAATTTTTTAATTAAAAAATAAGTAAAATCATTACTATTATTATTATGCTTTATGTTTTTTTTTTTCTTTTGAGTTTTGTTAGTAAAAATAGTAACTATATTATATTCGGAAAATATTATGGATTGATCAGGGGTAAGTGAAGCTTGAGTAAGTTAAGCAGTGTTACTGTCTATTTCAACTTCAATTTTGACGGAAATTTTATAAAGTTGAGTTATTATTTCCTAGTAGATAATATTTGCGCTGACCAAAGAGAATTATTATAACAGAAAGTTTCCATGTACTGGCAAATGCTTTGAGATTTTGTATCATTGCTTTTTATCACGAATTTGCAAAAAATAATATTCAATAGAACTTCTAAATTCATTTTCAAAAAATAACTCTCTTATAATTGAAATATAAATATCATTACTTACCCTTGGAACAGCCAAGCAGCTTCTTTTCGTACATTTCTAAGCTTGAATTGAATTTTTCTGATATAGAGATACTCTGAGGTAAATGTCAGTTATTTTTTCTTGACGAAAAATCTGTCCAATTACATATCATATAAAGTAGTATTTGATTTAGTACAATGTTTTCAATGATACCTGTTTACATATAGACACTTTTAAAACAAACAAAGTGAAAAATATACCAACGGAACACACACACCTTATCTAACTTAAAAAATAAGAAACCGAAATAATTGCAAGCTTTATTTATAAATTTACTGTAAAATTGAAGTACATAAGCATTTATAATAAACATCGCATTTATCTATAACTTAGAGTCAATTTCGACAATTTGAATTTGGTACAATTAGACAGTATTTCTCGTTAGCCCTTTTCTGCTCGATAGTATGATAGAGTTTGCAGCTCACTTTTCAAGTTATTTATGATTGTATTTATATCAAAATTCATCAGATATACTTAATTTTAATAAAATATGCTAAATTAAGATCGTCTTATCGATGGAAATTTATTGTAGCTAGACTATTCAACAGGTTACTCATACGCCCCGTCAAAGGGTTTTAAATAAACGGTTACCTTTAATAAATAAATAAAATAAATTTTCATTTTTATAATGATCGAATTCAGATATTATATAATAATTTATATCTAGTAGCGTTGCTTTCTATTTTGGTTTTAGAATTAAAAGAATTTTAGAATTTAGAATTAAATTAATAGAAAATACACACATCTAACATAGCAACTGACACTGAGAAAGAAATTCTTTATTTGATCTTCCCTTATTTAATGTTCAGGATTTTTCAGAATCATTGACTCTCCATGACACCCGCCAAAATATTTATAATATTAATTTTCAAAACAAGTAATAAAAACATTGAACCGCAATATATTACTTATTCGTATACAAAAAGGAACGCTGATGTATACTAATAGCTTCGCCAGCAAACTTTTAAATGCAAAGAAAAAGGGAAGAAAGAATCTCAGATGTAATGGTGGGTATGTTCTTGTGTTTGGCATATCTACCTATCCATATCTATTTTAATTCACTATTTTCATTCTTTTTCCTTATTTGGATTTGAGAACGGGTAGAAAACATATATTATAATCTGACTTCATTATATTAATAATTATCTAATATTTCAGTTAGTAAGGCTTACTTCTAAGTACTTATCCTTGAAACCAACAAATATTTCGTTTTCAAAATTTCAAGATTATATTAACATAAGCTTTTTAGTGCTGCGCGTAAAGGTAAAAATAAATTTTCTTTATGAAAGAAAAATAGTTTCTTCTTACTTTTCATCGCAAGGGGTTCTTCTCATTACTCGAAACTTTACCACTTTCTTTGCCGTCAAGTCAAGTTTCTTCGCCGATTCAACTTTTTCAGCTGCTCCTAACTACAAAGCGACTATTCACATACACAGAAATATATACACACCATCAATAATATATATATATATATAGATATATATAGGTACATTCATATAGACGAGTGAAGCGCTATTTTATCATTTATGCTGCGCTGCATTTCTACAAATTCTACAATACACCGACGCAGCACGCTTCGCAAAAGTAAAGAATGTCAACACTGTGGCAACTTTGGCTTGCTTGAGTGCTTTAATCCATCTCTTCTCACGTTCGAGTTATGTGAAGTAACTACAATTGGCTTTTTAATGGCTAAAACAACTTGGAGAAAACGTTAGTCGTGCCAAAGTAAATTGTCATTTTTCGCTGACTTTTTCAAATATATGAATTCAGCCAGATTCTCTATACATTCAAATTCATTTATACATCTATATGCATACATTTGTATGCTTTTGTATATATGTATGTCTTCTACTACGCTACGCTTCCATGAGTTTGGTCGAACTTCGAGTGTGTAAGCATGTTGTTTTTCGGTAAAGTTGAAAGTGGCAGTGATGAGAAAATACACAGAGAGTGCTTAGGTATTAAGTATGCAAATAGAACGGTGCAAGCAGTATACGTTTTTAAAAAATTTCAAAATTTCTTTTTATTACTGTGTTCTTTATTCTTAACTTATTTAAATTCGCTTTAATGCATATTATGTGGTTTGGATGAGAAAGACTTAATTGAAATGAACTAAAAAAAATTAAATATATTCATTTGACCTACTCTCTTTTTTATTAGAGATAATTTTTGTGGTAATAAAAGGCCTTAGCTTAAATTTTTTTACTTCCAAAAAATGGAATATTTACTATAATACCTGATTTCGAATTTAAGCTTTATGCTTTTAGATTAATGTCATGTGAAATGTGATAGAAATAAGAAAAAATTCCATTAATTATGATTTTCTAGTACTGACCAATTTCAATAATTTTTTTGAATAAATTTCGTCACCTTCCTTTTGTCATTTAGTTTTCATTTTACACTTCTTTGGTCGCGTAAATTTGGAAATGAGATTAGTGTATTTAACTAGGCGTTTGAAGAATTGATGCAAGTTATATTGCTCATACGCCATGAACCATCAATATAAAAATTTAATTACGAAAAATAATAATAATTGTAAACTAAAAATAATAACAAGTAATAATAAAAATAGTAATAACCGAAAAATCGAACAAGCGTCAAAAATGTCATTTTCGACAAGTCGGATCTGCTGAAATCAGTGGTGTTTACAGGTTATGACATTAAATTCTTGTTATGATTGGAATATTTTTTTATTATAATATAATTTTTTTAATTTAGTAAATTTTATATAATCTTTCCATATAAATTGTTTTGAATGTAGATTTCATTAGCAGCAATATGTAAAACAAAAGCTAAAAATAGGCCGTCATTAAATCTTGAGTGCAATATATGTAAACTTTTATTATATTTTCATATGTTACTCATACGCCCTGTCATATCACATTCAAGTAAAACCTGTGAATATCAAGCAGAGCGCTCAAGTGGTACAAATTAAATAAAACATCTAACGCACTAAATTCGAGTGCTCTGCTTGGCTGTGTGTGATGAACAAGAGATGAAAATTTAGTAGCTCACACTGTACTACTCCTTTTAGAAAATGAAACTGAGGGAATATTTGTCAAGTAGCCAATATTATCGGTAAAGCGATCCGAAATTTGTGGAAGGAAATATTTTGCAAGATCCAAGCAAGCTCCTTTTGCTAGATTTAGAAAAAAAACTAATTTAGAATAATTTCAGATTATTAAATGAAAGAGGAAAGTTCGAGAAGCCTTTAAGAATTCTAGTACGGAAAATTTCCTTATAGAGTATCTTAGGATAGAGGACTGTACAGTTGAATTTGAGTGCAGCGTCAGCATCAATTTTGATTTTTTTTAACGAACTATAAAGAAATTCAACTTTTTGCGCTTCCTACCGGGAACCTATCTGAAAATGGTTTAGTCCTTTCTTAAAATATTACTTAAAAATTTGTCAGACAAATATTCCTCCCAGTACAACGTAACAATGTAAAAGATTCTTTAGAACATTCTCTCATTAATCTAAGTCCACTAAACAATGTTAATTCGCTACATTTTGTGCCAAGTTGCAAGGCAGTAGCTCATTTATAGCTCATTTTTATTCGATTTTATCTACTAAATTTGCCCATTAAACGCAGCACCAGTAGAAGCTGGAAGCTGGAATTCCTTAACATACTAGCTCTATGTAAGTACGTTTGTTTATAAGTATTTAAATAATCCTTACCAAGTTATCTATTAACAAATTTGACAGATCCTCTTGTGGTCTTGCGCTGCCGGCTGCTCGTTGTCTCTAGTATGTACACATTTACGCAAGACTTTAATGCCTGAACTTTGGGAAAAATGTTCGAATAGGAATTTACGCAAATTCATGTCGATGGAATTTGCTTTGGTCTAGTAATTGAATTTTTAATGTGGGTAGAAAGAGGCTGTCGGCAAACCGAAAGGCTGCCAATAAAAAAGTAATACGAACAATTACAAAAAGAGCGGCTAAGAGTGTTTGAGCAAAAATCAACGAAAATGCAATAAAAGAAGCGGTGGGTTTTGAACGAAATTTGTTGTTTCAATGGTGTGTGTGCATACTGACTGGGTGTTTGCCTTGGGTGTTTGAAAGTATGAGGGAAGTGTCTTTGTGTATGTGTAGAGTATGGAATGTTTTTAATTAACACTACAATTTTAATTTTATAATAATCTATTTCGAGCGCGCAAAAAAATGAAATTCCGGAGGTATGAAAGTGACTTCATATTTAAACAACACGTAAGCCACACAGGAAAAACTAAGAATACCAAACTTTGTTTATGTACGCAGAAAATCTGCTGTTTAACAATTTACGAAATTGGAATTATGAAGTATAAGTAATGAATTATGAATTTTGAATTATTAACTAAGAATTATAAATCACTAATAATGTAATCGGAGTTTGGTTTAGTTGTACATAAAGTGATGATAGTGCTTTTACTAAGAGATTAAAGTTCATTTTGACTTAAATCTCTTAGAGACCACAAATAAGTATGTATATGTATCTGAATATATACTAATTCGTGTGCACTGCCAAATTGAGTGAAAAGCTACTAGAAAACAACGCTGCCAATGTAAAATTTAACCGACGTGCAGGCGTTCGTGGCATGCAAAACGCGTGAAATATTCGAGTCATTGGGCCTGGTCGGTTGATCGGCTGTCGGCTGTCGGCAGTATGCTCAGTTGATGTGCGTGGCCAATATAAATAGCACAGTTGGAACAGTAAAGGTTCAAAGACGGGCAAAAGACAATAAAGACTACAAATTGTAAGAGAAAAAATGGGAAGGGAAAAAGGAGGTACAGATGCTATATGCAGCCGAAAACCCCCACTCCCTACACATTGTGACTGCGAGAACTATCTCTGAAATCCTATCAGCTGTCTTTTAAAATGTATGCTTTCTGTAGCGGGAGGTGAGGCGTTACACTTGGTTTTGACTTTATCGAGTGGAAGCTTGCGAAGCGTTGCCATTAAATTTGATGTTGTTGTAGCGCTAGCGTAAGCTGCCGCTTTTCTGCCCAGATATGTGTTATTGTTTCTCTCGAATGTGTTTCCGGATTCATGTCGGAACATGCGTTGCTCGTCGCGTTTGTTACCCGCATACAAACACATGTATATAGAAACTTGTGTATGTCGCCCGCTGGGGCATGTGGCAACGGGTTCTGAAAGGAAGGCGCGAGCTGACACAATGTTGCCTCGTGGGACTTTTCTGACATTTTTATGCTGCCTTCTATGCATACAAGCACGTGCGAAGTATTGTGACAACTAGCATTCATGCATATATATTTGATATATGCTTTAGTTTGTGCGGATTTATTTAGTACGTGAATTAGTCTGGCTAAAAATTCATGCGATTGTTTTAAAAACTTATATAAGATGACGAATGGAAAAATTTAATTGACTTAAATTGATTAATATCAGGAATGTATAACCAATGTTCCTCTATCTATATATTATAAGTAGGTACTTTGAAAATTATACATCTCAAAAATCTTATATATCAAATTTAATTATCTACGCAAAATAATTAAATTACCACAAAGTAAAAGCTCAACTAAATTTTCTCCAAACCACATTTAATTTCAATTTATTTGAATTATTTCCATGCAAAGATTTTGGACTAGACTGCTGTCAGGAGAATTTACAAATATAAAAATTTTAAGGTTTTTGAATCACTGAAATCTATTGGCTCACACCGCTGTGCACCTTTGGCGCTCTCCAGCGGGTTAAAAATCTTACCAGGTTAATGAAAAAAAATATATATAGGGGTTTAAGCAAAATTTTTAGATAAATTTCAAGTACTTTTATAAAGCTTACACATTGGAGTCACCTTTGTTTGGCCAAAAGTTTGAGAATAGCGAATCGAACAAGCAGCAGATATGAAATACATAAATGAAATAAAGAGACATGCATAATTAAAATGAGATAGATACATTTTGTAGCGAAGCAGTTTCAATACAATCACTTTAAAATTCTTTCTGTATTTTTAAATAAATCTATGATTTTCTTCTTTTTTTTTAATCAGAATAGCGTATATATTAGTAGTTATATATGAAACCCAGAAAATGCTCACAATTCAGTTGGACTAGAAGTGTGAATTTCAATTCCTTTTTCATATGCCGAAACTAATAAAACTTGTACTTGCGGCGCATGCGCAGTTGTGATGTTGTTCTTTTCTTTTTTTGCTTTTTTCTTGGTAAAAAAGTGCTTCTTACCGAGCAGATAAAAGGCAAATCGAAGACGGCTAATGTCAGATTATTTGTGATTGAAAATTGAATCCCCTTGCGAATATCTATACGTTCTTTATATCCTACAATAAGACACTTACTACAATATTATACATACGCGTCTACACTGAGAGACGCTATCGATATGGACTTATCAGCTCAACTCAAGCTTTCAATCATACCACATTCGCGTTTTTTTTGCTAAAATAAATGAAATAAACAAAACATAAGTAATGCCAAAAAAATTCAGCAAGATAACACATACACTCACATATTTCAGCGCACGCCTGTATTATGTAAGTGCATATATCGAAATCACAATATAAACTTCAAAGTCCTTGAGTGTTTGACATGACATTTACAGTATTGCGTTGCCAGTGTAAAGTTAAGTGCAGGCCAAAAGTTGCGAAAAGCGAAGGCGCACTTGTTATATAACAAAACCAACAAAAGCGCCAATGAAATAAAAATGCCAAATTATCGAAGACAGAAAATAAATAAAATAAAATTTTGTATAAGGCGGAAAATGAGAAAAAATTGGAAAATGAAACGAAAAGCAACAACAAAGCGACTACTGATATATTATAAAATAAAATATGTGGATGCGAACTGACACCTCCTTACGTGCGTACACTTGTCACTGACAGCCAGCCACAAGCTTTGAATCTGTCACAAGAGGTAGCTTCTAGATTTTCTTCTTCCATCCGCTGTACAAAGAGCAGAGCAACAAGAACTTGACTTGGCGTTATTAAGGTAATCCAGCGAGCCTTTTCTGCGAATTGGGTGCCTGAGATATGGGAGAGGCGGTCAAGTTAAACGTTATTTCTCAATAGCAAATCGTTACTCAACTCTACTAGAAATTTAGGCATAACTGTTGATAATTTGCTCGCCTCAAATTTTCAGAATATTGAAAATCATATTGAGAATCATGACATGTCCGCTCGCTTTTCGCTTGTTGGGTCGCTTTTTCCTTTATTGTATTACGGTATTGTGCGCGTAGCAGCTGACAAACGCCAAAACAGAGCAATTTCACACTAAGCGACTGACAGTTGGTACCGTTGACATTGTCTGCTTATTTGGTCGGGAGGGAATTGTCTGTGAGCGTCTTATTAAATATCAGCACAAATGTCTAAGCCTTTCATTGACAATGTGGCAAATGCCGTTGTAAACAGATTTACATTGTCTGTCAGCCGCACTGTCTGTATGTAAAGATGTAACTGTATTTATGTGTACGAATGTGCGTTTGTATTTTTAGATTTTCGCATTTCCTCCGTTAAACCGCTGAAGAGATGAAAAGTAACAAACGTTAGATAGTTTTGTGGCGCGAGACATTTTGTAGCGTGAAAAGTAGCACAAAGCAGCAAAGAAGTTTTTCTGCAGAAAAGTAATTTAAAAGATTACCCATTTCTTCTTTCTTTGAAATCTTTGAAAGTATTAAAAATATCTTGCATTCAGCTCTAAAGTACTTTCATCGCAATTGTTTGCAACTATTAAGAAATATTATAAAGCATTATATGATTACTACTTGTTTGTATAGTGTTATTATTATTATTATTTTTTTTCTTTTTATAGTAACAAAGTGTAATATACTTAATTTGGTTATATAAGGTGTACTTAAGTCTATTGAGTGAAAATCGCAATCAAATTGAAATTAATACTAATGCAATTGCATACAAAACGTATCATTTAAAAACAAGTAAGGAATGGTTAAGTTCGGGTGCAGCCAAATATTTTATGCTCTCGCAATTTGCAGGATCAAAGGCCGGGGAATACTTTCCCGTGTTGGCTAAACTTTGTATGAAAAATATTGCATAAACATTCAAGATTCGTTATTTGGCGAAATTGGGAACATTTCATTGACTTATAATATAGGTCTTGGAGTCAATTAGCGTCTTTACTACATTCTGCGTTATATCCAAATGTGTATCTCAAAATAAACATAACTAACACAAATTACTACATTAATCATTGTTAATGCTGCCTAACTTTGCTGTCATTAAATAGTATAACATAAACAAATCCAAAAGAAATAAGAAGAAGAGAAAGGTCAGCCAGAGGGGTGGAAATCAGTATAATAGGGAGATAGGGCTCGATCACGGTCTAGACCGATTTTATTCTTCGCGCCTTCAGCGCCAAACCATATTATGGTTGAGAAAATCATGTCCATTCAAAATCAGTGAAATTTAACAAACATTGAGCGATATATTGAGCATAAAGCCAACTCAAATAACGAGGATCGCTATATGTGGTATATGGTGGTGGGGTAACCATGGTCGACCGATTTCACATATTTTCGATACCAAACTACATAGCTAAGAACTAAGCATAACTAAGAAAATATGTTCACCTACCTTCAGTATGATAACTTACATATTGGCCGATATATACGGTATAAAGTCAACAGGAAGTTTGAACATTATTACATTAAGTATATGGAGACTAGTCGAAGTACTGAACCGATTTTATCCGTTCTTAGCACTAGGGTACATTACTAACAGAAAAAGATGTCATCTAAATATCATTAAGATATCTCACATATTGAGTGATATTTTCGGTAAAAAGTCAGCCAGAGGCAAAGGGTTCCTAATATTTGTTATCCCGGAGCTTGAAAACTTATAAACCTATTTGGACCATTTTTAAGAGAGATGATTTCTTTCCATTTTTCTCATTCTTCTGCAAAGTTTGATTACGATATTTTGTCTACTGCTTGACTTATATATTCTAAAGTGACAAAATCAGGTGGAATTAATATTAAGTTACAATATATGGAAAGTATGTGTGGTGAATTGTGAATTCGCCTATTTTCAAATGGTAGTGTAAAGATTCAGTTGCTTCAAATTAGTCTAGCTATTTCTGTGATATGTGATTTCGCCTAAAAGTGGGCGGTGTCACACCCATTGTGCCATTGTCACATCCAAAAAACAAGTTTTCTTAATCGCCATTCTTAAGCAACGGCCAATCTCCGAGTGCATTCCTGTATTAAAAAGCTACTTGCCAATTGGTTATCTTCTTCTTAAATATCTTGGTATGCTTAACTGATGCATAACTTCAAAACACAGAACGCAAATCATCAAGAAGAATCAAGAAGCCAATTAATCACTTCCAAAAGATGTTTAAAACTATATAAAATAATATCAAACCTTGTTAACTTTGTTTAAAAAACAACCATCACAAATAGATTCAGCTTAAGACCAATGAACTAAAATTTAAATAACTTAAACTCATATTCCAATTGGATTCCCTATATTCCCCATATTCCCTTTCCACTATATTCACAAAAATTTCAGTCAAACACATGCGTGCAAGTGCCATAAAAGTACACATTTATGAACACTCATCTAAATTTGTTGCACAAAGCATCTCAAACTCTATAGTTCCACACATGCGAGCACACTTCATTAACACATAAAACCATGTTGCCCCCCACCACTATTACAGCTTGCCACATCTTGGCATTTTACAACGGTTGGGCGTATTAATAAAATCCAATAGCTTGCGGCATTCCAATCATTAGCCAAGCCACACACCCACACACATCAGCTGACTCCACAAACACATTTGCATTTAAGCATACAGTTGTGTGTGCATGTGTAGTATATATGAGTGTATGCTCCAACTCCATGGAGACATGTCGCCACATCTATTTAATTGTTGATTATATGTTGCAAACGTGCAACAGTTTGTTGCAATGACTCAGTCAGTTTATGAACTTGTATATTTGATACATTTTACACACATGCTTATACATATATGTATAAGTATATATGGTGCCATGAGGCACATTAGCTACACACGTGCATAATGAGCTGGCAGTTGAAGTCCTTTGACCGTTAGCGACCTCCATGCGGAGGAGATGTGAGTATTAGCATAACCACTGAGGCCATAACACACAAAACACTCTTTTCTCTTTCGCCACCGACACTTGACTACAATTCTTGCGCGCACCCAACACTGCACCCTGCCACTTCACTCCGCCGCAGAAAGTGCATTTAAATGCTTTGTTTAACGCAATTCCACTACGTACAACAAAGGGAAGTCAAGTTAGGCGGATTAAGCGGATTTCCATTATTTTGCGGATTTCCAAGGTGGGTTAGGGGGCTGCAGTTAGCATTTGTGTGGCTGCCAGTTGTTGTTTTGTGGCAAATAGTTGGTTTCATTTTCCGCGCTTCAGGCGCAATCTTAATTAAAGTGAGCCATATGTAACGGTGTTTTCGAAAAACGGCAAAAGAAGTCGGATAATTGTGGTGAAAGGATTTGACTTAAGTAGATAGTTTTTGTAGTTTTAATTTAAAAGTGTTTCTCATCATTAGGCAAATGTTTTGAATTATATTCGCCTTTGTCCCCCTGTAATTCCTGCTGACCGCGCATTTTAATTAAACAAATAATTTTAACTAACCATATAGATGATACCCTTTTATAAACGGTACCGTATTGAAGAGAGGAAGAGAAGAGAGCGCGGGTGATCATATTTTCTATTTTTTTTCCATAACGAATTTACAAGTTACTTTTGTGAAGCAGATAATTTCTAATTTAGGAAAGAAGACTCAAATACTGTTACCCCAAAGTTTGTTCGAAAACAGCGTTTTCAAAATATGCTCAATTATTTGAAACTGTCAACGTTTTGAAATAGCTTGATTTGATAAAAATTTTCTTGAGCCTTGAGACTTCGCTGTTGTTATTTTTCTTCTCATTAGTATAAAAATATTTGGTGTTTGTTAAATTGTAAGTAAATTGCACTAGTCCAACATTTCTCTGTAATCTTTCTTTGTAACTGTTGTAACCTATTGGAGAGGTTATGAGAATTCTGGTGAGAGTTCCAACCCGTTAGACTATAAAATAAACAATAATAAATATTATTAAGAAAAGCGCAAAAAACTAAGAAAACTAGTGGAAAAAGGATTCCTTTCATATTTTTCGAAAGGTGGCCGAATTTACTTTGTAAATCCATAATTTACTTTGTAAATTCATAATTTACTTTGTTGAATATTATACATTTTGTCGACTCACTTAACTTCGTTCCGTATATAGCGATCAATATGTATAATTTCTGAATAAAACTATAACTATGACTATGACAATTTGGTTCGGTGCCAAAATTTTTTGAAATCAGGTAATATTATTTTCTCCAGACATCCCTTTCCTGAATGTAATAATTTATACAAGTATTGAGCGTGAGTCCATCTCGAACAATTGTGCTAACCCTTCGCTTAACGGCGGTTACAGTTACTGATTTAAGAGACATTATTATTTATAAAATTACATAGCAATATGTTAAACTCCTTAAATGCTTTTGATTTGTAATAGTATTTAATGTTCGATTTCGCTCTGGGTTAGTTTTACCATATTTGTATTATTTTTCCTTAACGTGCTATATAGAATTTCAAATTAAAAATATACAAATTCATATTATTTACCAGTTATTTATTAATTGCAATCTCATTAAATTGCTGAAATATCCCAAATCGATACCACCCATTAAATAGATTTGGTGGCGAATGTTGCATTAATTCACAATTAATTATTTATAATTCGTATTAATATTTAATTACAAATTATGTAGTTCCAACTGAAAAAGTTTTGGAAATTGAGGATATTAATTTCAAATTGCAAATGCTTTTTTCTACAATATATATGTATCTACATGCTATTAAAGAAATTAAAGCAGCACTGCTGGTTTTGGAAATAAAACGCAATAAAAGAAAGCAATTAAAAAGGAATTGAAATAAAATTTTATTAGCTAATTTTAAAAGTGTTATTCTGAGTAACAGTAATTGTAATAGTAAGAAAGCGGCATGAGAATTAATTAGAAATTAAAGCTTTGTTGTTATAGCAGCAGCGAAGTGCACGCGGTATGAATTTTCTATGGGATTGCAGCTTAAAAAGGGGAAAATTAAATGAATATAAAAGAACAAAGAAAAATGTAAAATGTAAAAGAAACAAGTAAGGAAGCGCTAAGTTCGGGTGTGACCAAACATTTTATACTCTCACAATGTGCAAGTATCGAAGACGGGGAAATGCTTTCAAGTGCTAACAAAATTTTATATTAAAAAATGTTGCTTAAGAATCACGGCAATCTTGAGAAGAACGGCAATCATATTAACTTTTACTTTAGGTCACATACTCATAAAGTCAATCCAACTAAGGCAAATCACGTACAACGTCAACCGGAAGTCCGAAATTTTTTTTTTGGGGTATATGGAAGCTAGCTCAATACATCCGCTCCGATTTTACCCATTTTCGACACAAGGGCACATTTTTATGAATTTCACTAATATATCTAACAGAGAGACCGATATTTTCGGTAATACTGTACTGTAAAACTGATAAACAGTGAAAGAATCAGATTTCCATTTTCGAAGGCAATGACCTCTTTTTTTACATTTAGCGTGATCCACTAACCTTCTCGAGGTCACAGACCTCTAAGTTTATCTCTAGCGAGGAGAACTACCTTTCTTTACTTTTTTTTCTTGCCTTTAACGAGGTACATACAACACACCTCCTGAGGTCAAAGATCTTTAGCTTTGTTTACCTTTGCGAGCTGAAAAACTTTTTACCTCGCAAAATGTACACAAACAAAAAGGTAAGCAAAGGAACCTTGATAAAGGTAAACAAAATGGTTTTTGACCTTGACCTTGGTGTGGTGGTCTTCGCTAAAGGTAAACAAACAAAGGTGGGGGACCTTGCTATATGTACACAAATAGATCACAGATAGACAGGGAGATCATTGATATCATTGACATTTGCCTTAGGGTGGTGGTCTTCGCTAAAGTTATTGTGTACGTTTACGTAAGTTTTACGTTTAGCAAAGTTCACAAACTTTGACGAATCCAATAACCTTGTACAGTTTTGAAAAGGCTGCCAAATAGGATTTTTTCTACATAATCTTTTTCTTTATATCTTATTATATTAGAGTTTATATCTTATATTAATATATTATATTTTATATTATTAATAATTCATAGTAATAATCATTCAAATATTCATACTATTAATTCATACTAATTTCAGACTAGCTCAAAACAGATATATGTTCAATTCGATTTACTTTCTCGGAAACAAATTTTGTTTAAATTTTTTTCAAATATTCCGAGTTTTTATAGAAAAACTACTGGACAGTTGTCTTTCTTTCTCAACCAAATTTCCAAAAAAATGTTATAAGTCTGATGCTCTTCTAACTAGCTCAATTCCAAGTCAGGAAATTTTAATTCTAAACTGGTATTTTTCCACATATTTTGATATTACACTACAGAGTCGTTCTATAAGACTCTGGTGCTTTAAAATTTTCAACGCTTGCTTTTCAATATCAAAACTTTTTAATTTAAAAACTCGCTTGTAAAAAAATAACAAATAACATTTCACACATAAAAAAAAAAATACATTTATCTTTCTTATATCTTATCTCATCGTATCTTTTGTATTGCACATCACTTCGAGTACCTTCGCCACCAGCTATAAGTTTATATAATATTTTTGTGGTTAGGAGCTCTTGAGAATTCATTGAAGTACATAAAAGCCAGTTGCCGCCGAAGCGAGATGTCAAGTGTCTAAATGCAAAAAAAAAACAAAAATTGAAGTACAACAGAGACATGTGTGTTAGGCTGTAAATAACGTTGTGAGCCATAAAGCGAGCAGGTGAAAAACGATAAGGTTGCAGAAAGCATAAAAAATATACGAAAAACGTAATAGAGCTGTATATTAATATATCTAAACTTGATGGCCTGGATGTGAGTAAAGGAAAACTCTAAGCATAAATATAGTATGAGAAAATCTAGTTTTAAGCTTGCTCTTAGTTCTTCGTTGAAAAGGTCGAGAGCAAAATGGTCTAAAATGAAATTATATTAGCCATGCATGTGTGTGTAAAGCGACCATATATTGACGAAGAGAGTGATTTCAGTGTTCGATATCCATATATAATATATATGTGCTCTATACATATACTTAAACGAATGCATTTGTAGTTGGCTCTATTAGTAAGTGTGGAAATCCTCAGCAAATAATACGTGTTTAAATGTAATATAATATGAGCAATATAATTCAAATTTATACAGCTTTATGCATAAAATTATTTCAAAATTATATTATTATATATTAAGTGATATTAAATTACTGATATTAAATTAATTGGTAAAAAATTACTGTAAAGAATTTGTTGATACCAGAGTTGAGCAAGTAAAGTAGATAAAATATTGATATATCCAACTATGCTCGGCGCTACCAAATTACCTCCCAACTTTTTCATGGAAAAAATAGTAATGGAAGATTTGTTGTTGCTTTTAAAACAAACATTTATTTTGCTTAGGAAAAAGTTCTAGCTCTTCACTAATTCTAAATTAAATCAGATAATCAGAGCTAATAATATTTTTGGAATTAACCTAACCTAAATAAATAATTCTCAGATTTACAGAGAAGTTTCAATATTCAATGATATCCTACGAGATTAAAAACGACTATTATATTGTAGAGATGAAATAGAGTGGGCGCTAAACTGAAAAGTTTTTAGGCGTATTACTAAAACAGAAAACATAGTAAAAATGGGTACATACATACCATGTCCACATACTATTTTGAGTACGTTGTTGTAGTTTGTTTGTAGTTCTCATATTTAATTACAGCTAAGTAGCTTTATTCGGCCCTATATTAAAATAGACTGAGTACATTACTACCGCTTGATGTCTTATTCGTATAAATATCTAAAGCCTAGAAGTGGAAAACTCGTTTTCTCTAATACATGCGGCACTTTGGCAAACAATGAGTGGCGTTTTAAGGTAGATCAAAACTTTCAGAACCCTTCAAACGTCTAATAGTAATGTGACGTGTCGTGAATATATACGGATATATTCTCCCGTAATATGTATTAAATTTTACTTCAGATTCAAACTATGCTCACAATGACATTTATGTTCCTTTTTGTAAATACTTCAGATAAATTCACACGAGGTTAGTTGAAAAGTAGTACTTTGAACAACATTTCAAAACTTTTAACTAAATATGTAACGTGTGCAAACCGTACAAAGCAGGAACACGAAACCGCTTACATCTATTAAATGAGAATAAAAAGCTGTTGCGCCGAAGGTTTTGCTTCCATAACCACCGCCGTCCGCCTTCCGCCATTTTCTCACACCACCTGTACTGCTTTTTTCTACCTTTTTTTTTGGTTGATGCCGTTGAAGCATACAATCCATTTTCGTCCATTAGTAGCCTTGGACAACTTGGCATTTAATGCACTTGACTGCTTTAAACAGTTGCCAATAGCCTTTGAAAATACCGGCAAAACGCTTGGCTGCGACCGTACTGGCGAACTGGTGCAAAAAAGTTTGACACGTATGCATACACACACAAGCAGATACATACAACCCAACTAGATTTCATAGACACGACTCAGATAGGTTAGTCGGATAGGTTGATATGATGTAAATATGTGCAGGTAAGTTTACTTGTAGTTATTTGTGTGTGTGTGTGTGTGTGTGTGTGTTGTTGCCACTAATTTTGTACTGTCAACAAAAATGTGTGGCAATACGTGACATTCTGTAAAAAAGTGTGAAAATTACAGCAAAAGTTTTATGCTTAAAATCTGCACACGCACATTTGAACACACAAACGCTTACCCATATATACACGCGTATGTGTATGCCCGCGCATGGGTTGTTTGTGAGACAAAGTGAATGAGCTTATGCGTACACACGCGTTCCATTGCACTAGCATTCGCGGTATCACATACAATTTTGTTCGATTAAAACTTTTTACATAATCCAACTATATTTTTTGCCCTTTCGTTTTCTTGTTTCCTTTCGGTTTTATGCGCTGCTAATAGCCTTAAGTTATGATATCTTCGGGCAGACGACGAATTCATTTCAAACCCATTTACTTCAAAACCATTTTATTTATTGAATTTTATAAGCTATGAAATTGCTAAGCATACATACAGGCGCAGTACTCACTTGTTTTAAAGAATTAAAGCGCTTTGGGAAACTTAAAGTTTTATGGGTATCATTTATATAAATGTTAATAGTTTTCTTTCTTTAAGATTAGTGCAAATAAAAACTTGAAAACCTTTGATTTTTTTATTTCTAAAATTTGTTAAATAAATATTTATTACGATACGAATATTATTACGATATATAATTTTGAGTGAACAAGTTTAGAATTTGAAAAAAATATATTGAAAACGTGCATTAACAAAATAATATTTTCTTATGGAGTAAATGCTGCTAACTTCAAAAGTTGCTTTGATGAGTCTTCCTTGGGATCTACACTATTGAAAGCAAGCAGTCGTTATGAAAGCGATGAAAGCGGAGACACCCAATAGTGGTTGTTGAAGACAAATGTTTATGAATTCCACAAAATGATGACAGAATGCAGCATATCGAAATAGCTGGCACTCTAGAGCTATCAAAGGAACATGTTGGATAAATAGTTCGTGAAAATTGGAGTACGAAAAAGCTATGCACAAAATGGAAAGAGAAGAGGCAGAGCGCAATAAATCAATGAAAACAGTGTGAAAACTATATGAAATGGGCTACGAACTGTTACCGCATCTTCCATATTCGCCCAATCTCGGCCCTAGAGACTTTCTCCTTGCTTTTGGATCTTACTGAAAAGTTCGCTGGTGTAAAACTTTGGGATAATGAAATGGTAGTTGGCGAGGCAGATGCGCCTCCAATTGTACTATAAATATCTTATTGAAAAATTTAAATATCATTATAAATAAAATATTATATAATTATTATACATAAATGCAAATAAATTCGCACTTAATATCAACTAACAAATGAAAGATTAGACAAGTTTTAAACCTAAGCTCCGAATCGCTTTGCATTTGCATACCTTTTGCATGGTGGAAATATGCTCAGAGATGTGACGACTTGGTTAAAATTAAAATGAGCTGTTTTAACTTATTTTTCGGGCATGTTAAACAAATTCTAAAGACTGTATTCTTATGGTTGAAAAATACCGCCAAAACACAAATCTCTTTAGTTTCATTATGAACATTTCAATAACAGGCAAAACAACTTCAATATCAATATTGTAATAATTTTATAAGCTTAAAGAGCGCTTCAAACCGAAACAATCAAATATGTATTTAACAACTACGGTTATTATGAGCTTCAAAAAATACTTCAAACAACATATGAAAAAGAATTTATATTCAACTGATGAATGCGTTCAAAAAATTAGAACAAGTTGAACTAATTTGTCGACATATAATTTTAATATCTACTTTTTATAGCACATAACAAATTTGCACATTTCCACCAATCGATATTTCTCACTTGAGCAGATTTTGCAGACAACAAAACCGTTACACACAGCTTCACTCACACATATTTATACTATTATTTCATGACGAAGCACTCACATATGCAAACATGCATACACATACCCGTGTACCGATCCGCCGTCGTTTGTCGTCAGCAACGAACTCGCCAGCTATTTACATTTTCGCTATCAAGTCCATCAAGTAAGCGTATAACGGCAATGTAAATTGATGGCTGCGGGCATTGAGCGGCTTGATAGATGCCCGGTCTATGGACAGTTAGCCGCTTGATAGCCATGACGGCCATAAAAGCAATGTCTCGCCTTCTTTGGCATGACGCCAGGGATAAAGGCAAATTCGCGTTTATCAGCGCTCGGGCAGTTCTTCAACAGCATTGGTGATACCTGCAGGGTTTCTCTAGTAGAGTTAGCAAAAATTGGGCCACAATAACAGCTTGCATTAGCGTGGTTGTTGTTGCTATTTTTGGATTTTTGCACTTCGTGTGGACGCTAGTAGCAGTAGCGGTGCTTTGCCGCTGTTATCCTTAACGACTCAATCGCCGTTGCTGTTGTAATTTAATCTTCATGACCATGCCTGAAATATTAATTCATTTTTAACACGTGCGTAACGTTTAACACGTAACTCCCTCAAAAGCTTATGTACCCGGTAATTATTTGTTTTTGCTTTTTGCGGGCATAGTGACGCCATTATGTACAGCGCTAATTTTTAGCGAATTTTCGACAATATGAATACAAGAAATATTTATTTTGAGAAGGAAGCCTGTCAGCTGATGCACTTAATCTTTTGATGGTTTGATGCCGAGTGAGGAATTAAAATTCGCAGGTTTTTCAGAAAAGGACTTCTTAGTTTTCTTCTATTATTTGTATTGTGCCAATACATTATGTATTATAATTAGTAAGTCTATAGTCTAGATAGTGTCTAAATAGTGTCACAGTCCCAAGAATTAACATCACTCAGTATTGGTACCCGAGACAACTTAAGAGAGAATTGCCAGTGAAAAATAATTTAAAATGTTCAGAATTGTCAGTAAGGGTTGTTGCAGTTGTTCTTTTTTTGCTTTCGAGGTCTTTGCTCTTGCTCACTTCGGCAACCAGTAGCTTACAATAAACAACCAAAGTGAAAACTCGAAATTGAAATTTTTGTTATTGTTATTACTTTATATTTTTCATTTCAGCACACAGTCAAGCATAAGTACCCATATTAAGTGAAATCTGTATCTTCATGTACTCACAACAACCGAATAACAGAGGCTACCTGTATGGCCACACTTACTATTCTTACTACTCTTTGCATATTTTTATTTGTGTATGCAAATTTTCAACACTTTTCTAGTCCTATAAACATACTCAATGTAGCACCAATACATGATGGCCTTCCATACAAATGTACAACTACTTAAGGTCATACTTACGCATGCATAAGCATGTAAGCACAGGTGAAAACATGTGTAATGGCAATTTAGCACACACACACGCATACAAACGTGCGCATGCATAGATAAATCTCAATTTAATTAAAGACTTAAATTGCACCCAACTCACACAGCAGTTATAAAACTTCATCGCTCTCGAATTTTTTTGTTTTCTTCACACCAGGCACTTTTGCCATTTGGACGGCAACATTCGTTTATGCACCTTGGTGTAGGTGTGTGTGTGCGCGCGCTCCTTTCATCGTTATCATTCACGTTTACCATTTACCATTTACCATTTACAATTTCCTATTTACCGTTTTCATTTACAGTTCACAGCAAAATTGTTGCACGCCTTGGCTCGCTTTGGCTCGCTTTTAATACGATCTCCCAACTTGCTGCGTAAAATTTTATGTTTTTATGTTGTAATTAAATTGTGCGTATAAAAAGTTTGCCTTTCACGCATTTGCATATTTAACGGTGATATTAAGGAATATTGACTTTGAGTAAAGTAAATTTACAATAGATGAACGCGCTAACGTGGCAACAACAAATTCGCTGTTTATATTCTGTATATGTACATATTTATGTAAATGCGTATATTTTGTGTTCACAGGTAAATGCCGAAACTTAGCAAATTTATTCATCCACTTTAATGGCATGCTTTTAATGTGCAATTAAAATGATTAGATTTTTTGTTATGTACCACATAGAAATATAATATACATATGTATATGTATACATTTAAAGTAAGAATAAACTCGAAAGAGATGAATGTAATACAATAAACAATTACAGTTAATGGGTTTGGAATTGTTGGGATTTGCTTTCGAGCATTCATGTGGAATTGTTTAAATGATCCATAAAATTTAATTTTTTTAATGGCATTTTGATATGCTATTTCTGGAATTGATTTAAATAATTTGTAATACATTTTTATTTTTTTTTATTAACACCACATATAAGCACAGAACTTTAATACACAATATCAATTTTCTACACTTTATATGCATATATTAAATATACTCATACACATCGCAATAACCAACGAATTCTCGTCAAGAATCAACAGGTCGTATGAGTAACATTTGCATTGGCCATCTCATGCATAACAGCCGCACTTCGGCAAGCTTATAATTAAGCTTTTGTATATTATATTTTACACACTGAATATTTAAACATGCGTTATTTATACACAATAGCAAGAAGCCTGACCTTGTCACTTTTCCAAATTCAAACTTATTTTACTTTATATTTCAATATCGTAACGTACACGTTCACTTAATTTTGCTAAGATATCTTACATATTGAATGAAATATATGGTATAAAGTCTACCCAGAGGTTAAAAATTCGTATATTAAGTATATGGGGGCTATGGGAAGTATTTATCCGATTTTCCGCCTTTTTTAACACAAGAGCACGCTATCATCATGGAAAGATAATTCTCCAATTTCATTACAATATTTTACAGATTTCGTGATATTTTCGTTAAAAAATAAAGATGAAAAAAGATATAGGTACTGAGGTCCATTTATTGGGTACCTGGAGGCTTGAAAAGTTATAATCTGATTTCGTCCATTTTTGCGCATGAGACGGCATATCTTAAAGGTACTATTCGTGAAAAGTTTTATTCAAATATTTTAATTTCTGCTCGATTTATCTATCATCATATGCCAAATTTTATTCAAATCGGTTAAGGAGTTCTTGAGATGTGGGATTTTTCCTAAATGCGGGTGGTGTAATGTTTCTGCCGTGTTCCTTCAACGAGTTATCGCACTTTTAGAAGTTTTCAATAAAACTTTGTATGGGAGGTGGGCGTGGTTATTATCCGATTTCACTCACTTTCTCAGTATATGAGGAGATGCTAGCAGAACTTACTCGGAGCAAGTAGGACTGATATAGCTTTAACGGTTTCCGAGATATATATATATTAAAACTTTGGGGGTCAGGTCCATGCTCACATTCAGAAACGTTTTTGCCCACGGATGTCCCACTCTACTAGGATCCTCTGTACCAAATAAGACGTTTATATCTTAATTTGCTGCTTAGTTATAGCACTTTATCTGTTTTCGATTAATGGGCTCCCGCTTTGTGGGCGGAGCAGATATCCAATTACGCCCATCTACAATACCAACCGTCTTACGGTAACAAAGAATACGTGTACCAAGTTTCTTCAAAATATCTTAATTTTTACTCCAATTATTTTTTACTTCGTCACTCGGATTTCAAATCGTCTTTTGAACCTGGTCATTTATATGCATATATGTCTCTGTAGCAACATGTTGCGAGGGTAGAAAAATTCTGTGAGATTCCTAAAGGAGTAGCACCTCAAACAGCCTTCACAATTACATTTCAAATGAATGATCACAATACCCAACCGAAACTCGAGATCTATTTAAATATTCCCACCTGTCGATATGTCTGCACGTAGGGAAGCAGATTTACGTTTCGCAAGCAGAATCTTGTTACATCAATCAATCATCAATAAACTTACCTCATTATAGAAACTTGCATCCATCAATATATATTGGAAGGCATGCCAGGCAACAGGCGAGTGGTGGATAATGGCGCTGAATATACAAACCGTTAAGTTGTTATTTTCCACTTTTTTACTTTTTCTCCACGCCAAACTTTAATTGAAAAGCAAATTGAACTTCATTACCACAAAATCTGTTTGAATAAGTTCTTACAACAACCTAATAATCCGCAATGACAGCACACACACATACACTTGCAATACTAGTACAATAACTCGTACGCTTTTGTTGTGTAGATATGTGCGACGGTTAAATTTAAATATTTGTGAAATTTTCCATGCAGTTATAACCAGCTGAATTCGTTACTGGCAGGTGTGGCACATTGAAGGCAGCTGTTGTGAGCGCTGTTTGCACAACTGCGGCTGAATGGGTTCGATATTGTAACAGATACTGGTGCAATAATACCAATACATATGTATATATATGTTTATTTGCTTAAGAGGGAACAGTGTGTTGAGTTCGATTGAGATGAATCGCTTATTACTATTTGTTAGTGTGTGTGTAGTGATGACAATGAAGGTGGAACTTACTTGGGGGCAATAGATCTGATAGAAGTATATATATATATATATATGTGCACATATTCGCGACAAAGTATTGAGCACACATACTTACATGGAAGAGGTAGCATAGAAAAAAATAGTCTTTGTACTAATACACCAATAAAAGACGATTGAGCAGACAGCCCCTAGCGTGTAGGTAAACAATTCTATTCTACCAGGCAATTTCAGCTCAGGCATCTACACTCTGCGGAGTAACACGCCGGCTGCCTGCTACCAAAGGCAAACAAGCCAGCAGAAGGCATTAAAATGCACACACACACACACACACATAAATGACCGTAGGTAAGCAGTTGTTGCTATGGTTGGTTGCAGCCACATTTACACATACACCCTAACACGTAAGCACACAAGCACATAAGAAACACAACGTAAGCGCAACGGATGTGTGTTTTCTTGGCAACAAGTCGCTCTCCTTGGGTCACTTAGGCAATCGCCCGAGCGCTGATAAAGAACCCAATATCCGTTCGGCAACGCTGGTTGTTGGTCTGTGGCTTGGCGAATACTGTACCCTGTTCAGCATTTTGTTTCGGTTTATTTTCTGCTGTGCGTGCCATGCCTTCCGGTTAAACAATGCAAATGAATTTATTAATTCCGCAAGGCAGCAGCGGTAGTGGCCTTGCCAAAGAAATGAAGAAAAAATGCGTAAAAACGACAAAACAAAGTGAAATCGACAGCGCTGGTGAAAAATTGTTTCCTTTCAGCATTTTTCAAGCGGCCTATAAATCTTTGCGCTGTCCGCTTTGCAACCAATAGTTTTGTTTTTTTTTTGTTTTTACATTTAAATTTGCTAGTTCGCTTGTCTTCTTATTTCATTTTGTTTATCTCTTTTCCGCTTTTCCACATTCCACTTTTCTTTTTTGCCGCTTCTCGGTCGCTCGCGTTGCGTTACATTAATCCTTCATCTGTCGCTTCCATTGTTAATGTCCTTTGTAGCCGCCACAGCCTGGTCTACTATTTGTTGCACGTACATTGGGCAAGTCTGTATGTATATGTGTATGTAGTGTAGTGTCTGTTGGACTGGTGTCAGTCATCTGATGGTAATTCAATTCGAAATCGATTGACATGTGAATGCCGTTATGTGCTGGAAGCGTAGAGTGTAGAGTGTAGCAAAAAGATCACGACTTTCATGTACGACTTGCCATTAATTCAGTGGAAAGCGCTGAGGAAACGGATAAGCGAATGAATGATTAAATGATTGAGTGACTGCAGCTAATGTCAGTATGTACATTCATTTGCGTGTGTGTGGATGTTTGCATGGAATGCCTTTATTTGTCATGGATTGTCAAATTAACGGCTTATGGTCATAAAAACGGGCAGGAACGAATATAACGGATGAACAACTAAAATGAGAACACTAAGTAATATAAAATAAAATTACTAAAAAATTTAATTTAATAAAAAAAAGAAATAAAATGAATCAAAATGAATTAAAAAAAGACAAAATAAAATTAAGTTAAATTAAAATATTTTTTAAAAAATTTAACAAAAAGCAAAATAAATTAAATCAACCCATAATAATATCATGTGAATATTGAATATTATATAATATTGAATATTAATAAAATCAAGTTAATATTTTTTGAACATTTAAAATAAAGTAATATAATAATATTTATTAACATAGATGATGTAAAGTTAAAAGTGTAAGCACACTACTAGCAAGTACAGCTACCACTACGAGTTCCTGGAATCACCGCGTCTGGTAGATACCTTCTTGAAAACAGTGACTCTACAGATTGGGCCAATAGCTGCCATTTTGCATCAAAGTATTAATGTAAAAATTGGTTCAACACTAAAAACTTACACTAAAGGCTTAAAAAGAGAAAAAATAATTTCGTTCTTCCTTACTTCAAAAATAAGTTGTTAAAGTTACGTCTTTTTTGAAGGCTTTCGGCTGGCCTAAGCCCAAAAGAGGTTTTGAAAAATACATAAAAAGTAAACCTTCGACTTGAATGTCGAAAATCGACCTTCTCTCATTCGAAAAGAGTTAACACAGTATATATACAACAAATAGAATGACTGGCCTTGCTATAAAGATAACTTCTTAAGTAAATTTTTCAAAAATACTACAAAGCTCTGCCGGCGCACTTAATTTAAATCAATAATTTCTAGGAGTTTTTACAACAACTCACACGTGTATGTTTATTTACATTTAAGCTTCAATGCGCTTTAAGCTACCGCACAACATTAACATATTTATTTACCGTAATTAACTCCAATTTTCGATGCCGCAAAATCGTTGCTAAGCAACACTAAAAATTCTAAATAAATTTTTCCAACCATAAAAGCACTTGCTGTTGCTAATTTATATTGAAATGAACTATAGCAGCATGCTTTTTAGCTATTTTAATGGATTTGTGTTGTGCAAATATGACCACGTTGGGACACGTTAATTATATTTGATAGACGCCTAAAGTTATGCTAATTCAATTTATTGCTACAGATGTGTGTAAAAGTATGCGATTATTACATATTTCGCCGAAACATTGCACATATATTCATTATTGGTGGACGTATAGTAAAGTATTTGAACTGCGAGTGAATACAGTGTGTTTTAATGTTAAAATGCTGAAGCTTAAAAGAAGATTGCTCTTGCCATTTTCGCTTTAATGTAGATTAATCTCAATGAAATAAAAGTAATTAGATTATAAACACTTCGCTATAGATAAGCTCTTGTGCAGCAGTTAGATTACAAAAGGATTAATTTCAAAAATGAACCCAATACTAAAACAGAAAACAAGAAGGACCTTTCAAATCCTTTTTGAAGCTTTTGCAATCGTGCTAAAATAATGCCTCTCATTTCATTCTCAGTAATTATTACAAAAAAGGATTCATCATTTGGATTTGTTCATAATGATTACAATGTTCTTTTTTTATCCCTAACCGAATTCATTTCGAACAGATGGAGCTTGTTTTTAAATAGGACAAAAAAAAACAAAATTCAAAATATAATTCTTTCTTTGTATTAAATTTTGGAAGCTAACATAAATGGACCCACTGCTCGTCACAACGAATCCAATTATAGCATAATTAACAGCGACGAAATAACAATTGAGCTATGTTCTAATTACCGTTCTTGTTCTTGTTTTCGTTTTGTTTTTTTTTTGTGACTACAATTTCAGGCGTCTGGTATAACAGTGACCATCGCGATTGGGTTCGTATTGCTGGCCGATAGTACCCGCTTTACCCTGGTAAAGGGTTGAGACCGTTATCATTGCGCAAGCCATCATTTACCAACAGCAGCAGCGGTAGCATCAACGCTTGTCCACCCCCACCACCCACACCGCACAGCGCCAGCAGCCATTGCACAAACACCAGCACCAGCAACAGCAACAGCAACAACAACTACAACAGCACTGTAGGCGCAGCCACATGCCACAATCACACTAACCAACACAAGGCGAAAGGTGGCAGCACAACAACAGCAACAACAGCGTATGCAATAGATGCATTAGGCACATCAACAGCAACCAGAAAGGGTAGTTCACCGGGCAATCCATTGCAAGTGCAATATTTTGAATTCCCGCCGAATCTCGCGCTACTTACAACCGGTTCAACACCATCGCTGGCGACAACAACAGCCGTAGCCTTAGCCGCATCCACCACAAGCACCCCTGCACTCACATCCGCCACTAATTCACCCAAAAATTTCTACCAACCACAACATCACTCCCATTATTACCAACCACACTTACATCAACATCAGCACCCACACCATCACCATTCCAACAAAACCAGTACACATCAACAACCGCAACAACAAATAGCACCACAGTCGCGCCAACATCACCAACAATACCAGCACTTCTCAAAGCAACAGCGTACCGAATTCGACGCCAACTTTAGCAGCGAAGCCGAAGAGCAACTAAGCCCGGCATCGGTCCTAAACGAAACGGGAGTAGAGGTCGTTTTAGCCGCGCCACCAGCAAACAAAATGGGTCGACGCGAGATTAAGAGGTCGAACACCAGCGGTTCCACCATAAAATCCTACGACGGTGGTAGCGGTAAGTCCGAAAAAATAACTGTAAATAAATGTTTATTGATGGTATGGAAATTGGAAAATACTGTAATGCCGAAATGTGTTAGTGTTGTTAGTGTATGACGGCAACAGGTATCCGAGTGAATTCACTCCGAATGAGTGTATTATGAACTTATATGAATGAATGTGCCAGTGTATGAGAATATTAATCAACCAGCAGGAATTGTGAGAGTAAAATGAATTGTTCACAAGAAGATGAGAAATGTATGCTATGAATATTAATGGAGTTAAAGCGTCTATTGCAAAATTGTTGTCTTCGATTCGCCAAGGGTTGGAGAGTAGCGAATCGAATAAACTACACCAGCTGTTCAAACAAATTGGAAAAAAACATTTTAGTAACTCTTTAATTTCGAGAAGCGTCCATGCTTTACGATTTCTATAAAGAATTATTATTTATTTCAAGTCTTTAAGTTTTTAAAATTATAAAAAAAAAAATATTTCTATTTTCATTTTTAACAACAATTTGTCATTTTAGCCATTCAAAGCGGTAAAACTGATGACTGATGACAGACTAAAAATGTGTAAAGTAAAACTTGGAATATCTAATTGATGAAATGATCTAATAATCATTGAAGATAGCGGTTTTGCCATACTATCTTATATCAGAATCAACTAGCGAACTTTGTTGTTGCTTTTGCATGTATATTTTTTGACATGGGAGCAGTGCCCAAATATAGCGAGCAGAGAAATGACGAACTGCCTGCAGTTATATATCTGCACAAATATTACCTATAATCATAGCCTTGGTATCTCCGAAACCATCCCCGAAAAATATTTGTATTCAACGTGGGTAGTGTGTAATCAACAAAGCCCTCACTAGTTTAACTTTACTCTTTACAAGTCTCTGCTATTTATGGGTAGAGATAAGAAGTCACCTGTGCCAGCTAAGAATTTAATGAATAGCTCTATTAAATTTCAGTGGCTTTTGGTGATATTGTTCTCTAAATTTAGAAACCGCAAGTTGAAAAGCCAAAGTGTAGAGGTTATAGCTCGTATTGTTAGGCTAAATATATTTTATAGAGCAGAAGAACCGACATTATACTCGTAAGTGGTATTCTTTTATGAAAACCACTGCCTAATTCACCAAATTCGGAGCTCCCTGATACCAGTGCCAAAATTTAATTCGCAGCAATTCCTGGACGGTCCGATCCGAATATAAAATGAAAAGGCAGTGTTAAGAAATAAGTTGCGAGCATGTATGCTTAACGTTTTGTTATCTATTCGAAGTATTGAAATTCTTGAACTTTTACTTCCATTATTCCTGGAGAGGAATACCTAGAAAAAAGATTTGGATGTTAGAGATATTATGAATGCACCACTTGCTGAACTCTACTGCGTTTTGAACAGAAAATATTGTATTTGTATTGTATGGCAACGTACTACTGTAGGTAATTATGTATTATCAGATGTAGAAATCTCATTTACCCTCGAATAGTATTCTTTACTTCGGAGAGCTGTATTTCCATTAAATTTTCAATACAGCTATATAGTTGCAACAAAAAAAAAAACACAGAAAGCAATTTGCATAGCAATTAGTAACCTTTTGTCCCACCACAAAAACAAATACTATTAATTTTTGCTTCCTAGTTACATCAAGAAATGTGTCAATGATTCCAAAGAAATCTAATTTATGATTCATGCTTGGGAATGAATATTTATCGCATTACTCAGCAGTATATATTTAGACCAGTTGCTTATCATAAAGTCGTAAGTTACGTAAGTGACATGTGTTTCATGATAGGTCAAAATATAAGCAAACGACAATCCTTCGTTATAGATATGGAGTAAAGAAACGTAAAAAGTTTCATAGAAGCGCATTCGAATGATGAAATAAAGCGAAGGCTTTGGTGGGTATAGAGAGCTGCATAGGAGAGAGCTTTAGAGGCTATGATAGCTGGTAACCGAAAGCTTGAGTTCGTGAAATTACGTTTAAACTACTCCAACAGATTAATTGGTAATATGTATTTTTTAACTTTGTAAGATTGTTAATATTATTATGAGTTCGAATTCTGTTGAATTTAAGAATAATTTTCAACCAAAAGCTAAAATATAATAAAATATTTTACTCTGATAAATAGCAATCCCCCGTTTGGAAATATTCGTCACGCTAATAGATACACCCAGTGAACAATCAAGACCCTTGAATAAGCCTCTGATATAAAAATACATAGTAAATATAGTATAATGTCCATGAAAAATGTGAAACTCGTAAAGGTTAAAGCTTGCTTGCTGTCTTGTTCTCCGGCGAGTTCCCAATAAAAGTTGTTCAACAACTGAACTCCCTTAGCTTCGATTTATGAACCAAAACCGAGGGATTGTCAGCCAAAAATTTTTGGAGTTTGAACCAATTCGGCAAGAGTAATCAACAATTCTTACATGCCTTTATAGGTAATATTCACTAGAGGTCATCATTAACAAAATATCCACTAGCGTCGCACAAAGCCATCTATCCGCTTAGCTATTTGCCATTGCAATAATACTTCAAGTGGGCTTAATTGACAGCGTGATCACGGCTCAATTGGCATCGCCTGAACTCTCGCGCCCAGGCTAACCTAACACCAAACTAATGGGTTTTCTGCGCCCGAAGCGTAATGAGTGCGTTGCATAAACTGCCCCCAAATCAGCATTAAGAGCCAGTTAAAAGCAGTTTAATACGGACAGACGATAAGCTCACTGACATTTAGTATTATATATATATTTGCGTAGAGCGGCATGGTATGAGCCATTGACTGTGTTGTAAGGAAGGGGCGTGTTTCAATTTTGAGCGATAATAATTATGTTATCCAATGTGAGCTTCGAGCGAACGCATTATGAGTATTCGCTTATCCATAATTTCTGCAGCGTATGTATATAAATATATATGTATAGCATATGGGCATGATATAATATGAATAGATATGGCATTGAATCCTCAGTCATATTCGAAGGACTGTCAAGACCAATATAATATTTCTGAAAATGTTCCTTTCGTGCATTCAGCTAAATTTGTAAGTTATTAAAGACTTTGCTTGGGCTCATCCGCATTGCTACGCTGTTTAGAAGATTAGAACTCAAAAAAATATATTAACTGTTAATTAAATTTCTCACACACTTTTTGTAGGCCTCGGCCGGCACGAATGCATTAGACACGCATATTAGACATATGGTTTCTTTCGTGAGATGGGGGTCGATTTCTTCCACTTTTGATATCTAGTTAAATCAAGCTAAGTGTCAAATAATTTTTTTAAGATATCTGACATACTCAGCAAGAGATAGAGATCTTAAGCTACAAATGAAAGACGAATATTTTAAAAAAATATGTATTTATTTTTCAGCACAGTGTCCTTTTAGCTCAATTCACTTGTCCCATCGTTGCTTCAACTTCATTGACCCGTTTATAAAATACCTGTTCTGGAGATCTTCAAAGGCGAAAACCTCCTCATTTGACTTAAATTTCTACTCTTCGAGTAACTTTTTCCAGTCTGAAAACAAAAAGAAGTCGGATGGAGCTAAATCTGGAGAATAATGTGGGGAGATCAAAAATTGACGTGCTATCACGTTGAAACTCGTTAAACAAATTTTTGACGATCGCCACCGGAGGAGAAGAGCCACCGTATACAAAGCACTCAATACCAAGCATATGCACCAATATCATCACCTAATTTTATGAAAGTGCATACTGCAGAAAAGAAGGAAAATTTTATATTTGATATTAAGAATTTATTTGAAGGTATACACCGCTTTGCACACACTTTTAGAGGTGAGCTACAACTTAAGAGTGGTGTATTTCTGTGGCACAACTCTGTCAATTCTCTCAACTGAAATATTGCTAAATGAAGAAGGTGGGCGTGGTTATCAGCCGATTTCATTCATTTTCAGACGGTGATATAAGGTGGTGAAAAGACATATTCTCACCAAGCTTGGCGAAGGTAACTCTAATAGCTTATTAGATCCAACTGCATACTTAATTTCCTTTCAAACAGATTAAAGGACGAATTTCAATGGTGTAGGTAACACCTTACCTGAATTGGAATTACTGCAAAATTTGAAGATTTCGCAACTTGGTCACAATTTATCGTCCCTTATGACTATATTTGAAAGTATTTCCCTTTTATAATGAATAATCAAATGGCCATTTTTTCAATAAAAATCTTAACACTCTTCAAGACAATCAAATAAAGACGCATTTTTTATATTTTTTATATTCATTGCTTTATATTATAACAGAATATAATCAAGCAGAAACAGTTACATTATATATTTTCTGTAAGTATGTAATTGCATAAAATAATGCATGAGGTCGTTAGCAATTTTAGATAAAATCCATTTTTTATAAAAATACAGCATCAGTAGAAACGGTAAAACTAAAATTAAACATTAAAAAAAACAACAAAAAACAGCGTACAATAATTTAAACTTACAAACTAAGCTATGGTTAATAAATGCTTTGTGACAATTTTAAATACTAGTATGTTCAATACATTCGACATGTTTCATTCTAATCGAATTGCTTATTCAGATAGTCGATGACATTGTCGCGTATATTATCCGCACAAGGATTCAAATTCCAAAAGACCAAATTACAACCATAGCGTTGGAAGCAACCATACCGCACAGCGGAGTCGTTGGGCGCGCAACAGCTGGCTATAGCCCACACACAGGCGGTGGATGAGGGTGCTGTTGTCGGTGTCGGTGGTGTGGGCAGTTTAAAGACTGGCGCTTCCGTTATGACGGGATTATGAATAGGTCTTGAATTACTTGAAGCTCCTGTCTCGTCTCTTGGGGCTACATTTTTTTCACAAACAGAAAATATTAATGTAAGTTGTCGTTTCGATTTCTTTAATTGGATACTTACGTACAGCTGATAAGGGTGATTCTGTCGGACGGCGCGAAAACAGTGGTTTAGGTGTGCCGACTGTGATATTCAAGCGTTGATTGGCTGCATAATTTTTGTTCGAAGTGATTACAATGTTGCATTATTGTATATGGCATGTAATACTTACGATTTCTGGTTGGTGTATAATCACGCCAAATTACACGATCCGAATTGTCTTCGCCACCGAATCTCGTATTAACCGTAATTTTAGGCAGCGTATTAACAGGACCGTTGTAGTAGTCACCCGGAATGGGTTGTCTGGGTGAAAAAAGCAAAACAAAACATCGCTATCATATATATCACCATTTCTGCAAATTCAAATATACTTACTTTTGATAACGCTTGACCGGTTCGTAGCTCGGTAAATAGAGGTTGTGTACTTGTGGGTATGAACTGATGGCATTTGCGCCGTTAAAGCGATAATATGGATTTTGATGACGTTTCTGCAGAAGATGTTCAGCATGCCAAATTCTGTCGGCATCACGACGTTGACGATGATGCTGGAATTTCTTGGGCCGCTTATTGAGCACGCGCTTCACTTCATCTTCGCCCTCCACCAGCTTCGCGTCAGCATCGGCTAGAGAAATGACTTCCACGTGTGCTTTCGGGTTCGTAGACTTAGACTCATCGGAGGTAACAATCGGTGCAGAGGATAAAATATCGAAGTAGATTTTCTCGGGTTGCAGCGGATGATACTGCTCCGAGTTGGATTGATCGTTGATGCGACGTCGACGGTGTGCGGGATCTTTGTGTTTACGCAAGCGATGTGTATTGTTCTTTTTCGGTACTGTTTGGGTGCGAAAATGAGTGAAATGAATACTACGAACTTTAATTTCTTCAAATAGGCAACAATAGTTTACCAAAATCTTCGCTAACGAAATCTTCTTTATACATTATAACTGGGTGATCTTCCTGCAGTACGCCATCGACGATTTTAGCCTGGTGAAACTGAAAGTACAAATAAGATAAGACTGTTTAAATGCCATTGAATTGCATACTTTATAAATCATTCAAGAATCATTGCACTTAGTATATATTTACTCGTATATACACCGTAGCATCTAATGAGTATTCGTGTGCGATTCAAATATATTAGTCACCCACCTCTATATTATCCACATCGCCGTATTCCTCACTCAATGGCAGGCCAACATCGTCCAACGGTATGATAACGTCGCTTGTCGCCTCCTTGGGACGTGCGCTCACTGGCACCGCAATCAACAGTAAAGCACATGCCAAATGTAAATAGCCGTGTAACTTCCGTTTACACCGGAAGTTGCTGTCATACGACGCAGTTACTCCACTAAACCAGGTCATCACTGTGTGTGTATACGTTTTATGTGTGTGTGTGCGTGCAGGCGTGTACTATGCAATTTATCTGTGTATTGCAAAGGCGTGTTTGTCGCAAGACGGAAGTGCTCGCGCGCAGGTGTGCAAGTACAAAAGGTTCTTTTTTTTCTATTTATTTTATTTTAGTTTTCAGTTGCCACTGTAAGGAAATATGATGAGATAAAATTATTAGATTGCAACAAACAAAACAAATATATTTGAATAAAATTTTACAGGTCAAAAACATTGAAAGTATGAAGATAAAAGCCGTTTATTTTTTTAATAGCGCCTTTCGCGAAAAGTAAGGGTGCAACGATTGTTGGAAAATTTTATTTTTTTCGTATGTGCACCGTAGCCGGTGTACATAAGATTTTTTCGAACATTACTTATACGCCATGTAGCACAAAAATGCTGTTATTAATAATGAATCATCAATTTAAAATGCCAAGACGAGTTATAGCTTTAGTATAAATTTTTCAATAGAATTTTATAAATAATTTATTTTACTAAGCTAAAAAACTAGTTTCTACCTTTTTTTGTGTAATCAAAGACTTGCGATTTTTTTTTTCTTTAAATTATTTATTTTACTTCTTCTTTCATATTATATATTGAAGTGAACGTAACTTATTAAAAGGTAGCACAGAGAATTAATTAATACAATGAAATTAAAAAAAGGTAATTTTGTACCCCAATCCTAAGGTTTTTTCGGTTTCAGCTTCAACTGTTTCTGCTATGAACAAGAACCGTGAACTTTTTGTGCTTCTAATATCAGTATTGTTTTAAAATATAGTTCCACGAGAAAGGTTCAGTTTTTAATACTGCGAATTGGTTTCTTTTACTACGGAAAAGGCCTAAAACGGATTGATATGATATGAATATGCATTATGAAACTGCGCGACTTCGATAAAATATGCAACGTTGAAATTGTTGGTTTAGGTGCATGACTTCGATAGATTACGCCTAGATGTAGGCATTGTTTTTTTATTTTTTAGTTATCTTTTGCACTTTGCATATATCCCCTACGGAATCGTTAAAGGAGGGTAAATCCTCTGCTGTGAGCTCACAACCGCCATATTCAGCTTTCTCCACATCACAGATATTTCAGAATATCGATTTGACTGAACTTTGCACATAAACTGCCTTGTTAGCTTTCCGTAAAATGTCAGAGGTATGTGCTAAATTTCAAAAAAAAACTATTTAACCTTAACGTTTTACACTACTGTACGCATTAACCCTCTCTATAATGTTATCTCCACTCCATGCTTGTAATGATACTTGGACCCAGTTTAAGTTCCCACTGCTATAATTTGCATATAGAAAGATTTTGCTGCATCGGTTAGTAAAAGACGTAATGAGTAATGAAATAAGATCAAATTTTTTGTACATTTAATTTTTCTCTATAGCTTTCATCAACGACAGAACAAACTCTTCCTATATGCAAATTGAAAATGTCTTATTTCTCGTTTTTAAACTTGTAAACACCATTGTATTGAGAATTACATTACACACGCACACATATATATAGAATAATGTAATATACTCCTGGCTTCTGCGACTTAGCATGCACATTAGATATGCAGCACACAGCGATAGTGCCAGCTGAACAATTCTACTTCCGCAAGAACCGCATGAATAATGACCGCTTTACAAATGACAAACAATTATATAAAGAGAAACAAAACACAAAAGACAAACGACAAACGACAAACTGCAAACGGCCAAGGTATAAAATAAACAAAAACTGAAAAAAAAAAAACAATAAAAAAAAACACACGGCTTTGTATAAGTATTTGCTTGAGATAGCAGTAAATATATTTGCAAGTTAATTTGCTTGAGCTATTCTTAGCTTGGAAAGCGTTTGTGGTTGTGCCGGCAGCTCACTTCTTGGGATTGCTTGGCTAGTTAGTTGCAGAATTTCATTAAACTTGCACAAATGTTATATGAATACTTTCCAGCCTATTACTTCGAGTTGAAGATGTAATACAGTCTTGTGCATTTGCAGTTTGTGCATATTTACGAATACTACCAATATACAAACATATACATGTAAAGATATATATATATATATATATATAAAATCTTAAGTCGCATGCGTTATTATTCATTACTTATTTTACTTCATTTATTTTCATTTAGTTTGCCTTTTTTCTTTCGAACTGCACTTGCTTTTCATTTTTGTAAAAACGGCCGTTATTTTGCCATGGCTGCTGGAAATCTACCCTGTAACTAACCACAACAAGTGCGCGGCTTTTGCTCATCAGCTCATCTTGTCAGTGGATTTGTTTGGTTAACTTTTTAATTTAGCCGCAACAGCCGCTAGATATACCGTTGCGTATGGTAAAAGTTTGAATTGCATATTTTGGCTTTGTAACGGCACTTTTACTTTACAAATGCCGGCGCGAAATTGGGAATGTTGCGGGTTGAAACGTGTTGGTTTCGGCATTTATTTCAGTTAAATTTTTTGTTGTTGGTTTAGTCAAAGCTCAAAGAAATTTATCAACGCAACTTGACAGCTGTTGTCGCAATTTTACTATGAAATAAATTCGAATTATTATCGCTTGAATTATTTAAAATGTTGATTGGGAAGTTATTCAAAATAAAAACTTTTGAGTTATTGCAAAGTCTTAACTTTTAGAGATATATAAATTAAGGAGCACTGATGCTCTTTGCGACTAGTTGACAAGCCTTTACTCGCTTTAGTCTTATGCGGATTCACAATGCGGGAAAGAGTTTATTTAAAAACCCTTACTAAAAGCTTGCGAGCAGTTTCTATGGTTACACATAAAGGAAGAGGACTTTCATTCTACAATTAAAAAAAATAAATTTATTAACTGAAACTACGCATTTTGCTTTACTTTATTCAAATAAATATAGTAGTGATTATCAGATTATGACAAATTACTGAAAAAACAAGAGAAATTCACCAAATTTTAATCATTAGTAGAGAAATTACTACCGTGTTCATATAACTTAAATTTGTACTTGTAATTTTTACGCTCGGCGAGAGCATGGCTTAGTTTTAATGAAAACAATAAATGCTCGAAATTTGCTTCTTTTTAGCCAAACAAACTTATTGAAAATTAAAAAAATATTTTTTCACACATAGATCTCAAATTATGTTAAAATAACTCAAGGTTTACTTCACTTTGGCGGAAAGCCCAAACCTTATTTTATATGCTTGAAGTAGAGAAAAATCTTCATAAAGAATTGAATAAATACCATACATGTTTTATTTCACTTAAATTTGTTTGCTAAAATTAGTAAAAAGAATACTTGTGTTCACTTGTTTTCTTTTCACTTTTCACTTGTTTTACCATATTATTAATATAATAATCAGTTCAAAAGTCTATATTTCACTTATGTATATTTAAAAAAAGTGTTTTACTATTATTAAGAATTTTTAATTTTGTTTATATATATTTAAAGTTTCATTACTTTGCTTCTAATTTGTACTTTATATTTCGACATTTTTTTTTTCAATTTGGAAATTTTTTTTGAGATATACTTATGACCAGCTGATATTTTTATTTTCAAAAATTTTGCGAAACTGTTAATAATCATTTTCTTTATTGAATTTGGTAATTATTGATTTCATTTTATTATAGTTATTTGTTTTTTTTTATTTATTTTAAATTTTTTTAAGAATTTTAGTAAAGAACCGTTATAATTTTTCTTATTAACTTAATTTCGTCTAACACTAAAATGACTATAGTAGGAATAACAGAATATTATAAGATAGTTCCATTATTTCGTGATTTTAAACTTAATAATTTATTTCTATATAAAATATCAATTTTATTTTAAATTCAATTAATTAAGAAACATTTTTTCGCAACATTTCATTATATCACATTTTATTTAAAATTTTTAGAAATTTTTTTTTTTTCATTTTGTTCAATTGAACATTATTTTAATTAAATTTCGTTGAATTAAAATAATTCATATTTGCTGTCAAAATGTAGTATTACTTTCAAATCATTTTTTAATCGCATTTTTAACAATGCTCATTTCATTTATAAAACATTACTTTCAACAATATTCTAAGAACAAAAACAAATTTACAACAATCACACTGTATTGTACTACCGTTATTCACAAAAATTTTCTTTTAATTATTTCTGTTTGCGTTTTCAATTTATTTTAATTTTTTTTGTGCTTAATCATTTCTTTACTTTACACCACTTTGGTGTTCTTTGATCTGTTTGCATTTAGTTGCGCCAAAGTTGCCACCATTAATGTAATTTTAAATGAATAGTTTCGTATCACTTTCACTTACACTCTTAGTATGGTACTCCAAATATGAATTATTTACTCAAATGCGACTTGACAGTCTTCTATGCACGTGCAGTCGTTTGTAAGTCAACTGTGGAATTGAGAAATGATGCATGAGTAGAAGCTTTTATATACTCGTAAACACCAATTATTAAGCGATCTTAAGTGTAGTCTCCACTATTCGAGAAGTTTGCACAGCTGGCACGCGCATTTATACATACGAACCAATCAAAAGATTACGAGTACTACACGCTTTGCCTGCTCGAAGAGAGTACCATACAACTTTTCCTATTAGCGCTGGTAACTCTTGGCAATATTGCTCAATCAGCGCATTACTTTAAATGAAATATATAAATCGGATTTTAAAAGTCAAACGTGCAACCCGTTGTTCAAATGTTTCTACAACGAATTCCTATAGTGGGAGCACAGCCTTATAGCAAAAATACTTGCGATTAGAAACAAATGAATTTTTAACAAGAAGTAATATTAAAAACCTTTCAATCAATAAGATCATTTTGTTATTTGGCGTACAGGAATTGAACTACCTAAAAGTAGTAGTAATTCTTGAAAGAGAATATTTTCTTTTAAATAACTCTGCTCACTCAAGCAATATTGCGGGATTTCTCGAAAATTTTCATATTACTTGTAAATTTTCCAATAAATATTTTTAATTTTTGGCTGTGCGAATGTTCTTCAGTGCTTTCTTATCTTACTTAGCTACGTCATGCCAGGCAACGCAGCTGCTTCGCTCATACATAATATTTGCACCTTCGGTGTTATGCGTCAGCGCTGAAGCATATTTTAACGACTTATCGCAGGTTGCCAATACTTTCTTATCTGAGCTGCCGCTATCTTTTGGTAGTATTTAATCAATTTTAAAATGTCGATGACGTTTCGCTTCTAGCTCTTGATTAGTCAACTATGTAAACAACATGTAGTAAATGTGGTCGGAAATTAAAGATTATATTTCAGTCATCACTTGTACAAATATTTACCTGTTTTTCTTTATTTCTAGTATGAAATGACTAATATCGAACCTTTAGAATGTTTGTTGTTTCAAAATTCTTTGTAAATTATTCAGATATATAAATTATTTGATACTTGAAGTGTTGAAATGAATGACGTAGTGGGAATTCCAATACGAGCCACATGCTCAACTCATTCCAAAAATCAGATACCACAGTTGAAAGAAGAAATGTTGAACTAAAAACTAATTAAAATATAAAAAATTGAGCTCACAAAAAGTGAAAATATTTTCCACTCTTAAAAAATGAAGTACTTCAATTTTGGTGATTAGTTAAAAAACTTTGTGATAAGTTTTATAAAAATGTATATTTTCCTCACTTTCTACTTATGCAATATTTGGAAAAGTAGAACATAGCTGTAACTGAATCCATTTACTGATTAGTCGATAGAGAAAAATAAAATGGAGAGAACGTACTAAAAAAAATTTCATTTCACAAAAAGTTCGATGAAAGATATATTCAAACAAAAACAAACATTTTTACATTTTCTGTTTTTTAAACAAAATACTCACAGTGCACCCCCCAATGAACTTTAATCAAACACTGGCTTCAAATTCTTACCAAGTTCTGCCGAAACTCACACTTGGTAATTATTATAATTTTTTTTTTTCTCATTTAATTTTAAGCAGCCTCAGGAAGTTTGCCGACCTTCCACAAATCAATGTTATTAGTATACAGTCACATTGAAAGTCAAAAATTTGTGTCCCTCCTAAAATCATCATTATCATAATTTGGTTAAATTTTGAGATATATTGGAATGATTATGTATCCCAATGGCGTATCCACGTATAGAAATCCAAAGGGAAAACACATTTGACAATGTTGAGTTTATAATTTGTAAAAAAGTTAAATTTTCGATAGGTCAAAGGTCAAGGTCAAAATAATAATTTTTTTCGTTACAAGCAATAACAAGGGTCCGTCGTTTGGTGTGGTAAATTGTATAATACGCATATTTACTGTCTGTTCTTGTTAGGGCATCAACCACTGGTAAAGTTAAATAATAATAACTTTTATTAATAAACATACCGACTTTTGTTGCTGATTACGGGCACTTTACTTACCCAAGGCTTACGGTTTCTAAGATATTTTTGATAGTTCTCGCAACAGTGAAATCCACTTTTCACAAAGATCTTACTATTTTTATAGAGATAAAAGGACAGTCATAATTAAGAGATGTATACCTAAGAGCCGAAAAGTGTACAATTGAAAAATCACAACGTCGTAAAGCTTGAAAAATAAAGAGTACACTTGAACCATTGTGCAGTAATGCATAATATTTTTTTGTTACCAAGCAGAATAAAACCACTTTGTGTTTAATGATTAGAGACTCAAAAGTCATACCTTTTCTGGACAAAGAAAGGAGGACAATCAAAATGATATATAATCGACTCAGTGTGATTAATTGATGCCCTTAAATTAAAATAAAGCATAAACAATTTACAAATGCGTGTATTTTTAAAAAGTTCAAATATTTTACTTTTCCCACACTACACATATCACTAATAAGCAAAATGTAAACCTAATCAATACCTGCATGGGAATAATTTTTCAGCAAGTTAAATAAAAATCACAAAATCCAGCTTTCCATTTCAGTGAGTGCCAAAGGTATTTTAACCACAAACCACAACCCAAACAAATAAAACGACGAAGAAACGGAAATAAATGGAAGCTAACTAATACAAGCACTATCAGCAACCTGCATCCTTTACACACACACACACATATATATATATATATATATATATACACTCCAATCTTCTGATTGTGTCATGGTAGGCACCTACACATGCGAGTATGGCGCACCAACTTTTCATGTCGCTTTCCCTGTTAGCTGGTTCATCAAATTGTCTAAAACTTTTTCTACGAGCATGGTTTAATGAGGCGCAACAACTTCGTGTTTGAGTTGAATTCAAGAATAAATTCCTTTTTCGTGTCTTTTCTCATAATCTATTTTTAAAGGAAAACATCCAGCCGCCGTTAGGGTTCTTTAGATTTGTATGCGTTTAATTAGTGAAACTTAGAAAATGATTGGGTAGTCATAAAAGAAATCTGAACTAATTCGTGCAATGGCACATGTTACTCAACAATCGTGTGATCCTTTGTGCTGTCAGCCGACTCTTCTCATCTCAATGATTAGTAAACTTTCCAGGGTTAAATGAAAAGAACATTGTGATAATACTTTGCTTGGCATACACATTACTATTTCATAAATATCTCTTTAGGAGTAGGACTCTAGGAGTTCACGAAAAGCTTACGATTTTTTAATCAATGAGACTGAGTTGACTTTAACCTATTTTCTGCATATTTGAATATAGTATATACCTAAAGTCCCATAATTGTTAGCAACGTAGTGTCTTTAAGAACGATTTGCCACGTAGTGTAAGAATATTCCCTCCCATCATATTTTTAATGAAAGTCAAGTCGCTATCGACAAGCTTCAAGTCCGTCTACAATGAGATGGCAGGGCAAAGTGATTTTTCGAACTAATTCACTCAAAATTGGAACATAAAAAGGGTTGCCACCTACTAAAAAAAGAAAAGAAATTAATTTTTATTAATATTGTTAGTGAAATATGATAATATGATTGTCAAACAATGGTGGATGGAAGTAATATTACTTCAATAATATTTTGGAAGCTTTTGCCTTATCGAAATAAAAATCTTAAACACGCATCTTCTCGAATAATGTTCCCGATTTTGTGCTTTAGAAACCGCTTTCTTCGCTCTATTGTCTTCATCTAGGATACTTAGCAAATAATTGCCAAATTCACAAACGAGTGCTGATTTCCGTTTTGCTCAGGATTTAAAATGTTATTCGATGTTTTTGTTTTTTTGAAACTTTCCTTGAACTAATACTTACGACCCTTCTGTAAAATTGATTAAAATTTTTAGCTCATTAGTGACACGGTTGAAGCAAATTTTTTATAAGTCTCTCTTTGGTGATAAAATTTTCGTTAAATATTCGTAGTAGAAATCCATCAGACTACGAAAAACATATCTTTTTGATGCAGTTATGTTTGTAATTATAGTCGATAAGGTAGCTAGTATGAACTGTATTGCCATTAGTTAATGTCAGCTGACAGCTGCGGTTTACCTACCAGTAACAGTTTAATTATTTTGCAATATTATTCGAAAATAGTCAATTTTAAAATCATTATTGGATGATCAGCGAAAATCGATTACTGACACTTATGGTTCGTTTAGATTTTGCTTACCTTGCAATTGAAATTCGCAACCAAGATAAAGAGCTGATACAAAAAATAAAACATTTTTATAGCAGCCGACCAGATATATTTCAAATCAAGTCAAAAATCTTAGACACCAAAATATATGTAGGCCAGTGTAAAAAAAGCAATTTTATACCAGTGAATTCTAAATTTAATCGTGCTACTTATAAAGACTTCTAGAATGCATTCGATACAATTTCCCCAAAAAACTTCAGTAACCGAATTAACGTGTTATTTATACATGGATTAAGGTGGTTTTGAGTAAAATAAGTAGCAATAGTTCCTATTTAAAGGAACCACCTTCGATTAGATATATTTAAAAAAATTAATAATTCTACACCACAGCCACAGGGTGGTGAGAGTTTGCACAGTGACATCACCTGCATTGCCAAGTTGTCACCCAAGTAGTCACCCAATCTTACCAACAACAATACACAATCTCCCGTGGCTGCTAATGGCGAGCACTTGTCGTAAATTAAATCAACCACAAACTGCAGCAAAATAAGTTGCGCTTCAATTATATTGAGTCCGTTCAATGGTCAAAGCAGAAGTGCAGATAAAAACGAACCAAACTGCAGCATACAACACACCATTTACTCAATTCCCGGCGTACAAGTATTTTTAAAAATATGCCCTGGTGTTGGTAGCTCAAGTAACGGCAACTCGCCTAAGGCTCTGAGGTTTGCACACCGCCACATATTGGAAGGTGCATGTTAATGTGTGTGTGTGTGCACATCAACATAGGCGCATCCTTGCATTTTATGCTCGCCGCTTGAGTTCCTCGCCGCCATGATTGTCAATGAATATCAAGTTTATCGTTTATTGATGCAAGCTGCGCTGCTGCAATTGTCCATGTATATGTAACTCTATATCTGAGAGCGTTGTTGTTGCCTGTAAACTATGACGATTTTATTGCAACATAAAATATCTCGCAAATAAATTGTGAAAATTTGCTGAGCTTAGTGTTCCATTTGAGTTGCCGCCGTTAAAACGAGATTCTTGCTTGGGCGCGACAAATCAAAAGAGATTTTCCTTCTCATTGAAGTTTAACCACAAACATTTTATTGTAGTGAAACTGGAATTGTGTTTAATGCAGATATTTTCGATATTGATTCGATTGTGTACGATTTACAATAGTGTTCAATTTATTTATTAAGTGCAAGACTGTATTGTATTATATAATATAGTTCTATTTACTTAAGGCGAACATTTCATTATTAACCCCATTAGCGATGTGTTCATAGGGCGAAGAACAATCCGCAAAGTTATAGTGGCAGTTGTAGCAATAATGAAATATTTTCTGCATTTTCATAGATTGAAACGTAGTGCAAATGCATTGAGGTGCAAATTAATTGAGGAGAATGCAAGCAACCGTGCAAAGAGGTGAGACGTTTTTATATCAACACGGTAAAAATGATATTATTGCTTCATATATGTACCATATTTCTTCGATCAACATTGAATTTATTTATTAGCCACCTCCCATTCGCAACTTCTCGGCTCGCTATACTTGAGCTATCTTATTTGATCAAAAAATTTAGATGTGAAAGGAACAATAAAGTTATCTAGTTGTACTAAATATAAAAGGGATTGCAGATGTGTCACTAAAGTGGTATAACCGCTTGTTATACCATTCTATGTTATTATACCAGTGTATGCGTTTTATACAACTTGGTTTGATCGATTCGTCAGGCGAATCATAGCCAACTTTTACACGGGATCTTATTTTACAATAAGTCTTACAATATACAAATGAATCTGAAATCTAGTATAAAATGTTATTTTGAAACAATCGTTTTAACTCCTTGGGATGTTTGTCGCCCTCTAAAAGACAGTTTTGTATTTTTATGTTGTCAAGTAATAAAGATGTTCAGACCTTTGTATAAATTATCATTTCTTAATTACCAGTTGACTGTGGTTGTGCGCTGTGTATAATATTGGATTACCATGGTTTGTGATTTCTTAGTGAGTGCAGTTTTCTAAGGCCGTCTAATTGTTATCCTTTGGTCTATATTGTAATGGCAGTTACTATTAACGATTTCCCATTGCAGTTGAGTCTATGTGAGCGGAATGGACCGAGATTTATATTCATTGAAGGTCTGTGGAGTGCCTTGCAGTGCACAAGAGCTCTTTTCTACCACTTGCTTTCAGCTAGTTTCATCTTACCAAAGTTGTAAAAGTTCTAAATTAAACGTAAAAACGTAGACCAATAGGCACCGAGGCAAAAATTTGACAGACGACATTTGCCAAAGTGGTTTGAGAGAAAGCTAAACAAAAATATTTCACCTCGACTCTCCAGCTCTTGCTAGATTGCATTGAAATACCTTGAACATCATCTTCAGCAACTTGACGAATTAGCTGCAAACGAAATGGGGCTCAACAGATTCCTATATATAGCCTAAAGCCCTTTATCCGTACATTATGGTTTCCTTATCTACGAGTTTTGGGTTTTTCAGCTGCTTTAGTATGATTCATAACTTTATATCACTTTACAATAACAACAAAAACATCAGTATGAATTTCAAAGCACGCAACAAAGTTAGCCTGCGTGATCTAGGATAAATGTCACAATCGAAGAAAACTGTTCAATTTAACATATCAAATATTTATGTTTTTTTATATATAAGCTTGGTAATCTTATCTAAAATTTTCAGGTTCCTAAAGTTGCTATTCATTCGAAAGCAAACTATTGCCAAATTTTCAAAGTTATCTTCAAAGTTCAAAGTTTGAAATTTTTTAAATTTTTAAACCCGATTAAGAATTTATCGGTGCATGTGCATGTATCACTACAAATATTCTCTATCTTAAAATGTCTTACGCAATTACTATATTGAGCTCCAAAACTTGAAAATATTCAATACATTCCTTCAACATATTCGATGCATCGGACAACTAAGAAGCTGCTGGTATTTATTGGCATCATTCAATGCCCGGAGCTAAGCGATGTTTACTTGACTCAACAGCCAAGCATTTAATCACAGATATCTGCTATGAGGCATTTAAGTTATTTTTACGTCTTTTTTTATGAAATTTATTGACTTTTACAAGCGATAAAAAACGTACGCACATGGCATTGACGTAGTTGGAATTCTCATGTCACATAAATACACACATATAATACACATACATAAATATGTGTGTGTATTTACAGTAAAGATATCGATAAAAAAGTAGTGGAATTATGAATGGTTAGGGGCCAATTACCAGCACTGGACTTTGCGGTTACCTATACATAGTTTGCATATACATATAAAGCTCTGAAAGTGATTACTTTGTCATCACTCTTGATGTTTTTGAGACAACTTCTTTTTTATATAAAAAATCGTTTTCGAATTTTCTTCTTATTATTGATAACTTCAAGCATTTGTGCTGTTTGTACAGTTAAAATTTCGGTTTCCAACATCAAACCACCTCACGGCAATCGTTTGGCCAATAACAAAGCCACTTAACTGCACGAACACTAAATACCAGCTGTTGGTGAGCACTTAAACTTGCACACACATACACGCACACAAATGCAATACAAAAGCACATTCTTTCACATCTGGTTGTGTACAATAACTTAAGCTCTCATGCGTGGCCTACATGTCCATATGCGTGTACAAATAAACACTCCCATCTATAGACACACACACACACACACACATATGCGTGGAGGCAGCAAATGCTCGAACAATATTTATTACATGAATAGCTTTTGAGAGTTTCACTCCGAATTCCAATAAAGTTTCAAACAATAAATTTAATAAATTTCAACAATAAGAGACAGATAGACAACCATAAACACGAGTGCATCCATACATACACACGCACACATGCATAGTGTGTGTACATAAAATGCCGGAGCTAAATCAAAGTGCAGCAAGTATGCATAAAGAAAAGGACATCGGTTATGCAGGCATGTACGCTTGCCCACATCTATTTAACTGCACATTTATGTGCATACAAATGTGCACATATGCGTGCGTATGTGTGTGTGTGTATGTGGGTTAGCATGCACTTGTTGGCGCATTGTTATTTGTGGAAAATATGAAATGAATGTCATAAATATGCTTCCTTTTCCAGTTGGCTTCAAGTCAATACTAACGATACACAATCATCCATTAAGTTATCTCTTTAGATATGCATTATGGTGGCTATACGACGCAGCTAAGCAGATTAGAACTTGAAAACACAAATGCTGCTCAAGGAATTGTTCATTTATTTAAACCATTTTAACCGACGCACGAATGTCAAGTGTTTATGCCCGGAGGAAATATTTATTTGTTTTCGCCTTCTTTCCATTATTGCGTTTAAATGAATTTAATTTTCCCAATGCCAGCTGTTTTAGTATATTTGGAATAATTTGCCAATTCAAATTCACATTTAAAATTGTGCATTCTGCTTAATGTTGGAAAGGAATATCGAAAAGCTAATTAATGAATATGTCACTCGACAAGTTAACGGCAAATAGGTGTCAGGAGCAGCTCTACGTTTAGTAAGAAGTGAGGGTTAGCGTTATTGTACATACCAACTTGAATATACATAGTACATATGTCCCTATTGTGCTTTTTATTTATTTGTACAGTAGTAATATTTGGTAGTAATAGCTCACTTCTGCAGGAGATCTCAATGGAAATTAGTTATTCTATCGCCTCAGCATGAAGCACTTTTGGAAAATTCTTTCCAAACCGTTTTCACTGAAGGGTAGTTTTAACCAAAATGATGCTCACATCACGCTTCCCCTGACTTGGATCTACTAGTAAAAAACTACTTGAGAGAAACCGGCATGTGATTGCAGAGAAGCTCAAAGAGTGAATATTTTCGAACATTAGAAAGGTTTTTATGCTCTTCAAAATACTATTCAAATAAATGGTGTGCTAAAGACAATATAAACGATTTTAGCGACGGGTATTTGAAAATATTTCCCAAATAAGCACATTGACAGAGTTCTTGAGCAAAGGAAAACATCTTATTTGAGAGTAACTGACTGAGTAGATCACGGGTCAAGACATCATAAGCGATTTATAGTTAATTCTTTAATTTTATAGGTCTTCGGATGTAGGTCTTAGAACATTTTATTTTATTTATTTCTCTAAATATTCAACAGATTTGTAAGTAATCATCCATTTATAAACAAGTTTGCACTCCCACAGGCAATAAAAAAATTTGCATAGATCACAAGTGGATCTTCTGCAGCAGCTTTTTTTTGCGAAAATTCATTGGCTAGTTGAAATAAAAAAGTAAAATCTTTGAACTACGCTACAAAACTTTCGGGAATGCCCAAATAATTTGAACGTTTTTTAATTAAACTCCTTTCTAGCGTCACCGCTTACCCCTACACCCCGCACAAAGTACAACTTCCTGCCAAGATTTTTATTTGCATTAATAGCAGTATGTATGAAAATAATGAATTACTCACCATTACCATGACCTGCGCACGCTTACCATAGCCACAGCATATTTTTCACCTCATTTTCTCAACTCATCCCTTTCTCCCAAATTAATTAGTATTTCAAAGCAATTAGTGTGCCATAAATTTCCCTACGTAAGGAATGTCGAATGGAATGTCAGTTTCATTTTCGAATTCGAAATCGAATTTTATCTAGCTCATTAGCATCTCATTAGCAGGCCACGCCTATGGCAATGATCGTAAATTTGCGCAGGCATATATAACATGAAATCAATATTGAAGCAGGCGTGCCGCCGAAGAATGTGCAATCATCAAAATATAATGAGTTCAATGTAATCGATGCCGCCAAAATGGGCGCAACCTGCGCCACAACTTCGTGCTTCAATATTAAACGGAAATGAAGCAACAGTTAGTTAACGTAAATGTGAAACCGTTAATTTGTTGGTGACTATGACGAGGGTGCTGGGTAGGACGCTGGTCAACACCCGGCACATTGTGCATTCAAATACAGAAAATTAAATAAAATATAAAATGAAATAAAAAAGAAATAAATTAGTGAAAAGGGGTAGCATTTTTAGCTACATAAAAAGTTCGGCAGCTCTTTGGTAATACTTTGAGGCATTCTACATTCATCTTTAAAGATTTAGGTTAAGTTAGGTAGGAAATATGCTGCTAATACCTTTCAATAGAGAAAAAAGGAGTCCATCGAGAGTAGCAAAACCAAAAATTAATCAATGAACAAGAGAAACATAAAAGTTTCTCCGCTCTAAGATGACAGTTGACGTTGCAAAAATAAGGGCATTTAACTCTAAGAGCTGTCAACTCTAAATTAAATTAAAGAATGTAAGAATGACGACGATGCACATCTAGTCGGGCACCTTATAAAGATAGAATAAAGAGGATATGGCACAAGATATTGCTATGACGTAGCCTCTGACCATTTACCATACAGAGTAGTGCACATTTTTCGCGAGAGAGCTAAAGACCTATTCCAAATTACTTCTCTTCACCAGCCTCTCAGTCTCTCTAGAAATATTCATGCTTGTCACTACGAATTATGACGACAATTTCACTAAAAGTCTTTTGCCACTTTTTAATGACACCGTAACTTAATTGACCCAATCATCGGCTTCTCAAAAGCATTCTCTGAACATTTCCTCTACCAGTCTTCATCAATGACAGCATATCTAATGCTATTAGTAAACGGATATATTCACAGCATATTCTTTGTTTATTGCTATCAATAAATTCCTACGCTTCCACGTTAACAACTGAAATGCATGAGCACAGCTGCACTTTAAAGGTCAACTGTTGGAAACACAATTATGGCAATTACAAAAGGAAATCAAATACTCGTCGCTGCCAAGCCAACCACAAATGAGCTGAACTGGTGGAGCTAATGGCGCAGGCATCAAAGTGAATGAGCAAGCCATGGTGCCCACATCATTTATGCCAGCGCTGAAATTGTATGTTGCGGTTAACAACAAATGCAGACAAAGACCTAAGCGCACGTGAAACGGATGTTTGCTCTTCAAACAAACACACACATGTAAAAAGGAAATAATTACAAGTCGACAGCGACGTTGACACGCTGACAGTAGTTACCCCAAGCTAGATAGGCAATGTGAAGTCTCAAATCAAATCCAAACACACACAGACACTTGGAAGAATATATGTTCTATGTAGCAAATGCGTTGCATTGTAAAGTAAAGAAAAGCGCCGGCATGTTGACAAACGTTTGGCCTAAAAATCGCTTGCAAATCTTGCGGCGACGCCATAACTGTGGCCGGAACTTGTAAAACGATCGAGTCGTAAGTAATGGCAGCATTTCCGTTAAAGCGTGGAGAGAGATAGTCCCATGTCACTCATACGCACCGGTGTCCTGTTATTGGCGCTAAGGCTTTGTACCAGTGTAACTATGTGGAATCGCGGGAAATAGGAGATTTCATATGACACTCTAGAGATAAACATACGTACACTTTTCTAGGTATGTACACTGCGAATATATTTACTGGTGTGCGGTGTTTTCAAACTATTCAATGGAATATTGAAAGTTCGTAAGCAGAAGCAGTTTTGGTTTTTAATGTTAAATAAGTTAACATTAATAATTAACATTTACTGTTAATATTTATTCAGCGATTCACAGTAAAACAAAATATACAGTAATTTTTCGCTAATTGTACACATTATTTCTTTTTATCATGAATGGATGATAGCAACAAAAATAAAAATTATATTAAACTACTTGCCTCTCAAAGTTTTAGCTCAATTTAAGCAATAAAATTTTTGGAAAAATATTGATAAAAATTTCTGAATATTATTTAGATATGGTTGCGGCCTGATTAAGTGTATTTTCACCATGATGTTAAAGCAAATATAGATAAAAGTGATTTAAGATGTAGTCTGAAGTACATCCGACCTTTCCATTCAAATTCGACAGCAGAATACTGTTCCATTCAATCAAAAACAAGTCACTATTTTCTGCAGAATTTCATTACCCCTACCTCTGCGTTTATCACTTTGTGGGCAGCAATTATTGCTAAATAATATTTGCGCATAGTTTATTTTACGAATTCCATATATTAGCTGCTTTTCGGATTACAATCCAATCAACCAATATAAATCCAACTATTATGTCAGTACTCTTTTACTAATAGCTGCTACACATATACATATTTATTTAAGTCTTTATTCGCCACTTATTATTTTATAGTGATAGTATTAACACTTCTATTTTTATATTCATGCATGCATATGCATAAATCACATATACATATATGGCATACATATATATTTTGTGTGATTACAATAGTATTTCGAAATGAATTCACGATGTTGTTTTATCAAATATTCTACTGTGCCCGAGTCTATTCACAAATTTATTTATTTAATATTTTCAATTTACTTTTGTTTTACCACAAACTCCAGCTGAATAGCCTCCGACGTTGCGGTTAACGACATATATATGCCAGCAGGTGAACGCATTTTCATTTGTGAATGTTTGCTTGTGTATCAAATGAGAAGTGGAAATCCAGAATGCGGTTACCTGCTGAAATATCATTGTGCCCAAAGAGGCTTTTGCACGTATGCCTGCTTTTGTATGTGAGAATTTGTAAAAATATTGAATGGCTCAAAGGTAAATTGAGTTAATTTCAGCGCTTTGATTTTTTGCCAAAAGTAAAAATATATAATATTTTTAATAACGTATACAGAAAAGAATATGAAGTAAGCAATTACTAGATATGGTTCTATTGAATATAAAAATAGAGTTCTCAAATCTTCTTCTAAACTGTAGTGGCACAATTTTCTCTCTATCTGCCAAAAATTTTTTTAAATTTTTCGGTATTTAGTTTTAAGGCCTAATATACTTCAACCTTCACTGGCTCATCGATCTTGCGGGGTCAGCCCACACTAGACCTATAGAAATAATATTTGACTTTCAGGTTTCATTAAACCTGTCTTTGAGTGTACAATAAAGTTTGCATTGAAATTTTTATGCAAAATGGTAGCGAATTTCTCAATCTTGATAATAAGATTTTTAAAGAGGCATCTACGCACAAAGGCGATTCTAAGAACTCACGCTATCTGACACAAAATAAATAACGAAAAAAAAGTGGACTTGAAAAAATATATTACATTTTGAACCAAAGGAATAAGCAGTAAATAGTTTATAAAAAAGTTGCAATAATGACAGACAAATCTTACGAAGTTTACTATGTAATGTTACTGTCAAGCTGAAGTTCAAATTCCAAGTGGATACGAGCGAAAGTCTCCGAGTACCACTGTCACCCGATTCAACAAATGCAATTTCGAAAAGAGCTTGTTTAAAGCTTTACCTGCTGAAAATCATTGATCAGAACGTTTCGAAACTACAACAACTTGGACAGAGCGACATTTCTTTCACTTTTCCATTAATTGAGTAATGTTTTAGGTCCATAAAGTATACTTTAAACTAAAGAAAATGTTTCAATTTTGTGAAAATACTATGCTGACCTAACCACTTAAGCGCTGGTTGCATGCACGGTCATATAATATTTATAGATCACAAGAAATACTTGAAGGCAGTGCAGATGAACTTTAGTAGCCGGAACTTGAAAACTTAGAACGTTAGAAATCTAGAATTCGAGTAAAACCTATGTCCGCCCTCTATATACTGGTATTTTACATAACTACTAAAACCTCGACAAGTCTTCAAGAAATAATGCCAGAAGCGTAAAATTAAATCGAGAAGAGGAGAGAAGAATTCAAATAAATATTCCACAAACCATTTGACCAGTATCCAATGGCCCCATATATGTAGTACATAATATTCTTAATTTTGAAACACTCGGGTGCTGATCGAGCATAGGTCTGAAAATAGAATGAAAAAAAAAAAATCGTTGTGACGCCAAGCCAAAATAAGTGAAAATTATCGATAATGTACTGTATATGATATTTTAAAAGAAACAGTGTTAACGTCAAAAGATTTCGAAAATAATTTTAAGAAGAAAAAATTGAAAATAACATTTTAATAAATACGTATTTAAATTTTTCAGTTAAACTACGCATTTGGAATTTGAATTCTGCGAAATTATACTCGATCCGCTAAATGTAACCAAGTATATAGATGTATACAAGTGGATGCACTCATCTTGTAGGTCATAGCTGCACACAACCCTTGTAGAAAATTGAAAACAACTTGTTGATTTTTTAGGTATACCACTTAGTTGGACCACAGCTGTTGTTGTTGGGGGAAAATACGACTTCACTATATATATTTGATATTTATTTTAATTAATTTATTTTAAACAATTTCATCTGAACCAATTGTGCAATGCAAAGTGTAGTTGCTTTCAGTTAGAAGAAACAAGTTAACAAAAAGTTGGAAAATATTGCGCAACTTTTGATTTTTTATTGCAAGTTCTTGGAAATAATCTTGGAACTCTGGCTTGGAAAGGCTCCGGAATTTTTATGATAAGCATTCTCATGTGGGAGCATGTGTTTCATACAAGAGCTTTCACTATAAATCACTGTTACTTCATACTAAACCACTATAGGACCTTATAAAATTTTGCAAGTGCGGCTCAAAGTACAAAAAACAAAAAAAAAATATGAACAAAGTGTGTAAATAAATAATATTAGTTTGTGAATTAATTTTCGAAATACCCTTAAAGTAATTTAATACTTAAATTATTTCGCCAATTTGCATGAATTAATTTGTCAAACAAATTGCAAAGTTGCCCTTTTGAAAAATATCTCCATGATAAATCTCTCCTAAAACTCTCTTGAAAGCTCATATAATAAAATTTCATTTATTTTATAATTTTTAACAGAATAAAAAATTGTAGACACGTGGCAATCCTTTTCAGAAACATTATTATCATGATATTCATATTTTAGTATTTCGTCTATTTTTATATTTAAGTGAAAAGCTTACACATTTTTGTCAATTTCTATACCTTAACATTTTAAAACAGATGGCAACCTTCCAATGTCCTGCGTTTTAAATCATCCTTGTATTTTATTTTTTATACCAAATAGTCACCAAATATTTTTAAATGGCTTTAGTTTTCACTTTTCTGGCACTCAGTATACATTTTACAACCATTCAAAATTTCAATGTTCTACATCAGCTTCTCCAATTTCGAGAAGTATGACGTTTATGGGCTTGCCACACTATGACATGCACGCGCCACAAGGCGAGTGTTAGTCACACGCCAACGCAATCGATTACGATGAGTTTTTCCAATAAAAAGAAACAATAAAATTAAAAACGTGAAAATTTTCACGATATTTAGCCATGCACACATATATACATAAAGTGTGTTCCTTAATCCCATTTCAACTGAATCGAAGCAAATAATTTATTTTCTGTGGATAAATAAAAAGATTCTATGTGCATACATGCATATGAGTATTGGAGATTCGAAAACTAAATTAGTAAGCAGCTTTAATTGCCTCTCGTTTATGTATCGGAATATACACACACATATACACATATACATTTATACATATATATACGAATTGAATAATTTTGCGCATGGCGATGAATTTCTCCGCCGTTTTAATTTAATGCAGCGGTCAGGTAAATTATTTGTTTATATTTGTTTATATATATTTATATCATATAAATAAATATTTATAAGTATAGTGGGCGTAAGCTCGCATGAATAAGCATTCATAAAAAAATTTGTTCTCGGGTAATTTCACCTCAGTTCACCACCGAGAAACTCTCTGAACTCAACAGCGCGGTAAAAATATGCAGCAAGTTTGTATTTGGTGCACTCGTTTAAAGTGTTTATATTTACGGAAAAATCTGGCTTAAATATGCGAAATCAAATATACTAGTTAGACTGTCGTACAGACCATATGATCACCATTCATGATTATGAAATTATTATAAAAATCGACAAATTGATTTGAATGCGCGTAAAATGAAGTTATTCTAGTTAGCTGACACTCTAAATATATTAAAGGGACATGCTAGACAACGTTCATGAATATTTGAATAATCATAAGCGAATGTTCTGTGAAAAATGGATCCCGCGCAAGCTCAGAACATTCCACTATTTCACAAATCCATGAAAATAATGACAACATCGAATGAAATGGTCTTCGAACTACTTTGGCATCCACCGCATTCCGCCGCTCTCGCATTTAGTTTTTTTTTCTTTCGCCCTCTTAGACCTTAAAAGAATTCTCTTTCGAAGAAGAAAGAAATTTAGCAATAATGAAGGGTTTACCGACGAGACTGAGTCCAATTTTGAAAAGGCCAATGGTGTGTCGCCCTCGATGGCAACTATATTCAATATTTCGATCGAATTTTGCCAAAGAAATTTGTTTTTCTTTAAAACAATACTAACTTTCTATCGATCCGCCCGTTATATGTATTCTGCAGTCAAATATCTAAGTGATTAAACAAGATACTAGTTTTGAACTGACTAGTAGTATGACTAGTAACTGACTGTCAAGTCAGAAAAACATCAGATTTTTGAAAAGTATTTTGAAAAAATACTGTCAAATAAAAAAACAAAAAGAAAAATTACGGAGATCTGAACAAAGTCGAAACCACATATTATTCCATTCAAACTCTAACAATTGACATTTCGTAGGAAATCAATATGTAAATATAACAGTTGCTTGTATTGGAAAAAGGTTGCGACTGACTAGTTATGCTTCCGAATTGGACTCATTGGAAGGTGATTAATAACTAGTTGGCTTCTACCTTGACTTCAGGATGCATTTGGTATTTACTTGTTATAGGCTTGTAAAATCATAACATGTGTGTGTATTAGAGCTTGAAAAAGCATATTATATATGTGTGAAAAATATTCGCTCACATGCAATTAAAATATCACGCTACAAATTGTTTGCGTATTTTTTAATTAGTGAATTTGTTGAAACTATCTGAGCCAATGATTGATGTTTTTACTCTGACATTCGGAATTCGTTCCAAACACTCGTTTTTTTTTTCAGTTTTTTTTGTTTTTGAGAGCAATATTTTGTTGGTGTAAGAGCAAAAACTGTAAAATTAATACTTTTAGTCATTTTATTTTTACTTCAGCGTATTTTGTCATTAGCCGCCTTTGTCATTTAAAGCTGAATTGACAACTTCAATGGTATTGTTTGCCAACTTATTTGCTACTCTAAGCATGTTCAGCGGCAATAAATCATATTCGACGGTCGTACGTTTGGCGTAAAGTTAAAATGTCGCCGCTTATGTTTATAGTCAAAAAATGTTTGTTGTTGCAATTTGTTGCCTTACTCTTTCTGTTATGTTTTTTTTTTTTTTTGGTTTTTCTAGCTGACGAAATATTTGCCCCTCATGTGTGGATGTGTATGCACTAATTGCCAGAAACATGGATAGTACTTATTTCAATATTGTTCGATTATTTGTGTAAATCAGCCAATTTTTTTTTCATATTGAAAATTTGAAGTGCATGTACTTTGCAGCAGTTGTTGTTGTGAATTCTGAAACGTGTTTTACATACTAATAGCTTTCTGAATTTCAACTGACACTCTGTAGTTGGGGAGCAGTAATAAATAATGAGATAATGAGATGAACTTGAAATAGTTGGCTAAAATTTTTTTTAGTTCAAACCCTTTTCATCAATACCAGTGTTAATTTATGCACAGCGCTGTTCAACAAAAGAATGCGAGGAATGCGAGTACCTCATGTTAGTTGCCTTATTTTTACGCTTCTCACACATCTTCTCAACTAACATTTGCATTCACAAACTATAACTCCTAAACGCCGATATTTAGGAAGTATTAGTTGAATGCTGTATTTTTACTGGGGTTGAGTTCGGCAACTTTACTATTTCAAAGATCTTAAGCCTTTATTTTAATATTCAATATAATTCAGTGTAATCATAAAAATAGGCAATAATTTATTTTGAAAATGCTGCCAAATATATTATCAGTTATAACAAAGTAAATCAATAAATTAAAAAATTAAAAAATTAAATTCTACAACTCTTTTGTTTCCAAAAAAATACGATTGATGATGAAAAAAATGTTTAGACTTCTAAAATTGGAGTATATGTGAAAGTTGTTCTTTATGTAGCATTACTTTGAAGTAATCTCTAAAAGCGCAATTTGATACAATGATTCAAGAAAAAAGTGTTAAGTGTGAAAAAGTAAACTTCCTCCAGCCATTATCGGGAACCAAGGTTCGATCCTAGTTTCAGTTAACATCAGAGTGTTTTTCCTATAGCAATAGCATACATCCAGGCGCATTCTCTTAAAGTTCTGAACCGACCGGAGAAGGTTTAGACTAGATTTAGTTTCGCCTAAGCATTTAGCAAAGATATGACCGCCGCTGGTATTTCGTATCGAGCATGGAGACTCGCATGTAAAACATTTAGGAAAGAAAGCACTGAGGAGTTAGTGGAGTCATTAACATATCATGTGGCTATTTCAGCAATAAAAAAAATAATTATCATAATTAAAATTATGAATAAGAAACATCAATCGTAATTTTTTAAACACTAAAAATAATTAAAAAGTGTTTTTAGCACCTATTCGTCTATCACACTTTTCAAAACAGAAGCAATAAAATATTGGTTAAATGATTTAAACATAGTTAGTTGTTTTAATAACAATGCGAGCTCAAGCTCAGCTCAAAAGAGAAAAACGAGAACCATTCCGCAATGAACTCTTTGTAACCCTGGCTTGAATGAGATCATCAGAAGTTGTCATGCAAATAAAAATATGTTTATGAATCTGCGAAGAAAAACGCACCTATTTCCTATTCAAGCGCATAAAGGCGCTGATTACACACAGCAACGTGATGGGAAATATTTTATTGTAAAATTTATTGCAAAATAAAATATTTATAAACATTGCTATTAAAGTGCACTTCATTAAAACACCCACAAGTGGGTGACACATATTCGTCATGTAGCCGCATTATGAATTACATGTTTAAAGAAACATGCTTATTTGAATTGATAAATGTTAATCTCTGCGGCATTATTTGAAGACTTATTCACTTATTTTGCTCGGTCTGTTAATCGGCAGTCTCTTTCACAAATCACGAAAAACGTGCCGCGCTCCGAATGGGAAAATCCAAAGCCATGGGTATGATAGTTATGAAGCAATAAGAAGAAACATAATTTGCATGCTTGAGTCACTCTTTCAACATCCCAGCTTCATTAGTTGCAACTTAAGAAAAAAAGAATCACTAACGCTTTTGGGTTTCTCCTATGAAACTAAATTGCTCTCAATTTTCATGTGCTGATTTGATACTATTAGTGCAATAAAGCAATAAAAAATCAATCAATTTTATTACTTTTCTAAAAACTACTTTCGAAATTCGCGTATAAATTACAATTTATTGTTGCTGCTTAAATGCTGCTGAATTGCCTGGAAATTGTTTCAATAAATATCAATAAAACATTAAATGACACAATTAACACTTAAGGCTTAACAAATCAATTTAATGGACGTGGAATTTCGCACTCACATAAAGAATTTAACTATACCCCATTACTCGCCATAAATATGAAAATAAATACAAAGTAGATATGCATAAAAAATGTATTTACAAGCCTCATCGGCAGGCCTGCACAAGGCGCCCACAAATTGTTTGAATGCCTGACGGGTGATTGTGCTCTCAAGAGATTGATTTAGACGTAGTGATGAGCATTACTGCAGAAATTTGTGTGTATCATTTAATAAAAATTACTTCAAATTGATAGTAGCGGACGCAATGAATTGCAAATAATTTAAAATATATTTATATTTTTATAAAAAAAATAATATAATATAATATTTTATATAATTGTGCACATAGAGCAGAAGTGAAGCTTTCCTGGGTGAGTCATGAACTTCAAATTCAAAAGAGGGAAGGATATGTGTTCAAGTTATTCATTTTTCCTTTTTGATGTCAAAAGTAGGTTTAGTTCCTTACTTTGATTGTAATAACTGTTCAGAAAAGAGAATAAATTGCTATGTAGTATGTACTTGCAAGATTTCCCTAATATTCTTTGAATAGTTGGCAACCCTTTATAAAAATAAATAGTTTTTAGGTTTGTTTAGTTCAGTATCCATGTTCTAATACATTATCAATTTAATTTAAAAAATATTTGACAACCATTTCCAAAAATATTTGCAAGATTGGTACGAAATCATTAGTTTTACCAGAGATCCCAGAAAAGCTTTCTCATATGAGCCATCTATACAACTCTTCTAATGATAATAAAGAAAAGTGAAGTAAATAGAAGGGCTCTCAACAGGATCTACTCAACACATTTTCCGTCGAAGTTTTGACTACGAAGTGTTTCACCGTCAAATTTTGGTCAATAGACCTGAATAGTTTGCAAACAAAAAGTTCAATGAAGATCGCATATGTGACGCAAAATATATATCATAGCTAAGACAGCTTATTCGAGATATTCACATTTTTTATATCCCGGAAACTCAACTTTTTTCTCGGAGTAACACGCCGTGAGTCGATTCGGGACAAACAAAAAATTACTTAAGGGAATAATTGTTATTCCAATCGAGACCTATAACATGCCTATTGAAATTTTGAACTAATTGCTAATAGTGTCAGTTATTGCATTGACTCAGAATGGGACCTTTTGAAAACAGTAAAAGGATTTTTGCTTTGGTAATGCATTTGTGAAAATTTCTCTTATTTATTCTGAAGGCAGAAAATTTTGATTCAAACGGTCTCAGAGACTTCTTTTTGAACCAGCCGAACATCTCTCTCTATCTCTATATTTCCATGGTAGTGAACCCGCTGAATTTTTTCTAATGAAAAACTATCTTTCAAGCATTCAACCCGATATAAATGAAGTTTCATCATTATACCTATCTAAACACCTTCCTACTTTTGATTGCTCTTTCCACCCTTACTACAGCAGTCACTTGCGTAGGTCTCATGAAGATGATTAATGGAAATGAAATATGCAACTGCCTGATATTGTAAAGATATAGAATATCTCTAAAGAAATAAGCATAGCAAATTAAATTTATGAACATGGTAAAATAACTTAGTCATTGCATGTATGTATATGTTGGTGTATTCAAATCACCATTCAGTCTTTAAAAATATAAATGAATTATTAATTGTTAATCAATTTAAGCACTGCTCAAGAAGAGAAATGCAAATTGATCGGCGGAAATCATGCATAGCGGGTGCATTAAGATTGCACTTTTTAAACACTTCGTAGGAAATTTTGCATGTAAAGCTGCATTGTTGTGTACTCTCTCCGGTCCCTTGTAACACACTTGCTCTAAATGCATGATTTTTTTATTTTTTATTGCAAAAATTATAATTTTTTTTTTCTTAAACTATGAAGTCATTCATTCAAAAAGTCTTCCAAACACAAAGCTTCATTGCAATTCTCAAAGCTTGTATGTTACACATATGTAGCAAATGATAAAATTACCCCGCAATAATTATTGGATAAAGCAATGCATTTGTAGGTTATTGGAGTACTTTATAAAATTCGCATTTGTAATACAGCAGTGGTCCAACTCATCTCAATACAGCATGCGGTAATAGCACGATCATTGCTCGTGTTTTAACGATCGTGATCAGTGTACAATTTAGAAGCGCCTGGGTGCTACGGAATATAAACTACTAAATGATAGAAATAGAGATTATTCCGTATTTTCGTCACTTTACTTTTTCAGAGTCAGTTTGACAGAACGTTTGAAGAGAAGGCTTTCCTTGCAAATACTATGAAAATTGTACAGTTCGTTCAGTAATTCAGTAGTTTCGAAATAATTGGAGAGTAATTACCAAAGTTTTTTCACACAGGTACTCCACTGAGTACTCCGATGTGTTGAAGAAGTCCTGCTCTAGATATTGCGATGTTAAATGGACTACACATATATCTATGAAATGTGGCAACTTCTGGACCACTCTCACGTTCATTTGGAACACCTTTTTGAAAGAAGTACTGAAATGCTGAATACTGCTGCTGAAGTACTAGCTTTTTTGCAACGTATTAGCTCATTTACAAATAGTTTTTGCAGTGAAAGTAATTAGTTACAAAGCCACATCCCATTTAAAACTTTAACTAATTGCCAGCTTTACGGGAACAATTACGGACATTAAAATAAAAATAGCATAATAAATAAGCAATTAATATTTCCGGGGCCGGATAGCACGAGACAAATAGTAAATAAGTAGACATATATATTGTAGAGGATATAAAAATAATTTATATGAGAACAACAGCCATCAGCCATATCAGTTTCATTATAGAGAACATTTCACAACATATACTGCTTCGGTTATAAGGAAGAACGCGATAAATGGGTGCCGCTGCAAGCCACGTTTCCATAATCGCAACAAACTGCAAACTTTGCAAACTTTTCGGTTTTCCCTTTGACTAAAACAATTAATGTGGAGTTCAGGTGATTTGCCAATATGTCTCTAAATAAAAAGTCGATCCAGACAATGGAGGCGTGTATACTTGCTTTGTTCAAATAATTTATATAAGTCTGTATAAAAGTTTACATGTAAATCAAAACCAGACAGCAACAATAATGATATTGACTTCTAAACAAGCACACAAAAAAAGAAATATCACCTGTCAACAATAACTATAAATAACTGCATATTGCAGCTGTCAAACGGTGATAATTTGACGAATGACAAGTATCAAAGTTGCTGACACAATGAGACATTATATTAGATATACATGCGACTAAATTTTTCTTATTTCGTCACATTATTACAAATTTTATGGACGCTAAAAAAAAATATTAACATATTCTCCAAGAGCAAAACGCTATTAATAATCATTTGTCGCTTAGGGTTAAATCAATGCTGGCAGATCGCCAAAAAAAATAATTGCCTCCAATTGTCAAATATATATTTTGTTTTTGGGTACATACTTCTCTACCTTACACAACTACTGTTGAGTCACAATTTTGTTGAATCACGAACTTTTACTATCTGGAAAATGCTTGCGTAAAGCAACGAGCGTATAAGATATTCTTAGCAGAGTGATAAGAATGCGTAAAAATAGCTCGGTAGTGAAAGTAATAAAGTAAATATTTATATTTCGTGTCTTATCTATGATAAGATGCAGCGAAATTTTACGTACAGCCATAAAACCAAGAGTGAAATCAAATGGTTTTTAACACATATTTACATACTTATATACATACTTACATATACACATATGTATATATATTGTTAAATAAAAATTTTAAATGTTCATTATCATATTTGAATTGAAATTTATTTATTTTTTATCAACTTTAAGTTTTCACGCTTGGATAACCAAAAATCAGTCTCTGTAGAATTTCGACAAATATTTACCACTTTATAAAACTTAATTCTCAGTATTGAATCCAACCAGACGAGTGGACGGTCGGTAAATGTCAAATTAATGTGTAAAAGGATGTCTCATATTTTTGAGGTTAGGGTTCAAAACAAGGCAAGTGCGAATTAATATTTTTTACTATTATTTTTGTTATTATTAAAGATTATTCACAAAGTGATTTTGCACTAAGAACTTCACTGTAGTCCTTTTCCCACACCACAGTCGGTATGGATTGCTCAATTAAGATTGTTTCCTCAATTATTTAACATAAAAAGAAGGATAATCTTAGATTACTACTAACGTATATGAATTGGATGAAATTCCCATAGTTTCTGAACTACAAATTCTTCCAAGCAGTTAACCCCAAAATATTTATTAATAATAACAGTATATATATAAACAATATATATAAACAAAACAATATATAAATATATATAAAATATATATAAATATATAAATAATAAAATGACAATAATATCAACATAACAATAATTTCCACAATAGGGTGGCTCAATTTAGTATCATAATTTGAAGAAAAAAAAAACAATTTAAACATATAATAAGTATAATTCAAAAAATCAGTATGCCTACACACCGACAAAATAGACCTGACTGGGGTCAATAAATATATATAATAAAGTTGGTAGAAGCTGGAATTTCTGTTGAGATTTGATCAACAATAAATACAGTCGTCCTCTTGACAAATGATTGACATACTTGCATAAAGTATGAATACTTCATTTAATATTTTGTTAATTTTGTTAATTTTTCAGCTTGAAATAAATACTTAAGCCGGCGTTACTGCTCTAAAGAATTCTAGAGGTGCACACATAACACCCTCGACTTTGTCATCCACTTTTAAATATACAAACTTGTTTGAGTTTATAATTAACCTACCTTCACTCACTTAAAACTATTAATGCTACAGTAATGAACCACAATACATATCTGCATCTAAATGCAAATATTTGCATATATATGCACGACTAATTGTGTAACATATGTGTACATAAGAGCATATGCATGCGCGCGAGTAGCCGCATGCCGGCATAATTAGCTGTAACCGCAGCAAACTCATTGACGTACTTTAAATTACCAGCGACGCCTAAGGGGCGTTTATCGACCAAGCAAACAATAATGAAAAAGAAGTCTGCTACAAATGGCGATAATTATTAAATGGCAAGCAAGTCTTTTGTAATTTAATGAATTAATCGAATATATGCACTGCATGGACTGAAATGCTCTTTGCCCAACAATGAAATCACTTTTTCTTAATGAATGATATAGCTTTATTCTTGGATTTAATCATTTTTAATTTAACCATTGAGAGCAATTCATTTGTAGTAGCAGTTCTCCAACATTTTAATATTGGTTCGATAGTGTGAAGCTTCGAGGGCTTCGAAATAGGCGTTTGTTTCCATCATTTGAGTGAAAAATTCTTCAAGCCCCTTTGCGAGCCTGGGAAAAAGAAAATATTCACTGAGAGCCAAATTATTCCATCAATTTATCGATCGCATCAAAACTGAGTAAGCTGGATTTTTGAAAGCGTGCAAACTTCTTTTTTTGGAAAAAAATAATAATTTCATGCATGATATAATCTATCCATTACTTTGAGATGCCAAAGAATTTGTATGATGTCTTCTGTCGTTTCTGCCTCTTGTGGGCTTCCTGAATGGGTAACGACGATATTCAGCAAGCCAATGCCTGACAGTTAAATATGCTGGGACAAAATTTGTCCTGAAACTTTTGAAGCCATTGCTTTACCTCAACGGTATATTTTCCAATCAGGAGACAATGTCTTATCAAAGCAAGAAATGCACTTTTTTAATTTTAAACAAAAATACCAGATCCATCAGTACTTTGAGGCTTAAAGCTAACTTAAGAACGATTAAAGGAAATATCATGCATGTTTTAGTTAAGGTTAAAACTCTAAGACAAGAATAGAAATTGTTTATTTGTACTGCGGCCTCTCGGTCAGGCCCAAGTCTTTTCACTCCATGTACTGTGTAAGTATACAGTGTATTTTTTGTATACAATTCATTTTGAAGACATCAGGTGTGTTTAAAACGTAGTTACAATGTGATCATGAACGATAGATTTGCTTAAAGTTAAAGATGGTTTTTCTAAATACAATAAATAACCTACCGCTAGCTGTAAGTAAGCGTAAATACAGTCGGATTTGCCGACATCACTCAGCTTGAACGAAAACAGCCTTGAGTTATAAATAAATGATTTCACGAGGGGTATATAAAACATATATTAGATAGACCGAGTAGTTTTCTCTGAAAGAGCAATTACATTTAAAGATCTCAAGTCAGTTGGGTAGTCTGCTTTATGGAAAAATCTGAAGAAACTAGAGGGTGTTGCGAGCGAGGCCTACAAAAAGTGAACATTGACTCAAACGAAAAGAAAAACTGTATTGACAAACATGACACATCTTTCTTACTAACAGCATTGGGGATATTATAAGGCGTGGAGGAAATATATAAAAATTTATTTAGAAACCTCCACACTCCAAAAGCGAGGCGATTAGTCGCAAATTTACAGCTCGGTGAAAAACCAAATGCAAAATTTTGCATTTATGATATCAAGACCAGCAATGGTTGCAACAAAATTATTTGAAAAAAACAGATGCCACTGCTTGATTGAGTTTTCGCAAGTTTTTGCATAGTATTTTAGATTGGGCAATATGTACGTATGTTTTTATCTTGACTTTATTCTCTGAAACAAAATTCAGAAAAAATACATATATATATATATGTGTGTATATATAAACAAGTAATAGCAACTTGAAGTGCCTTCAAACTGTGTGACGTTAGCGTTAAAATGCAATTGCTGTTGCCAAAAAACAAAAAAAAAAAAAAAAAAATAAAAATAAAAATAAAAACAGAGAAACTCTGCGAAATGAAAAAGCCATTGGTCCAATAGCATTACCAAATGTCGCGCCAAAGCACCGACGTGCCAGCCACGTACAAACATAAAACTATAGCTGGATGCATATAAACTCTTTGGAGAAAAATTCCTTGGAAACAACATGCAGAAAATGCAAGTAGCCAACAAATGCATATGTATGTATGCACTTATGTGTAAGCGTGCTGCACGAACTCCCCTGACCCCACACACACTGCGAACAGTTGAGTGGTTTCATGTATTGCCTGTCCGTGAACAAATGGAAGAACACAGAATAAAAGGAAGAAGACACAAAAAACAAGAGCAAGCATTAAAAACAAAACCAAACACAAAACAAGCCGGAAAGTTTAGTGTGGCTTGCCATGGAAGATATCTCTCAAATTCGAAAATTGAAAAGCAAGAATCAAAAACACACCGATTTCCTTCGTCTCAGTTGAGTGATTCGCTCACTAGTGTTTGCTTCGCATTTTCGAAAACTATTATTAAAGCAAGAATAACAACAAAAAAAGCGATGGTCTACACATCACACTGCCAGATGATTTGTTTATACGTCATCTAAGCATTGCCGTTTCCACAAGAAGAATCACAAGGTCGCCTCGGGTTTTGGCAACGGTCAGTCTAATTGTATATATTTATCTATCAGGCATATACACATTGTATATGCATACAATTATGTATATTTCTAGTGATCATTAGCATAAATTTTCTACGGTTCGCTAATTTTCCTAATTTCTATGGAGGATATTTAGATGATTTCAGTTTGGTGATATATTTTCAAACTATCGCTCTCGGTCTCTTTCAAACTCTGAGCTGGCGCATATGTGCTCAAATAGAACCAACAAACAATTTTACATGGATATTTGTGGGTCTGGTTCTTGGATCTTAAATTCTTCTTCTTTTTTTTGTTTTTAGAGGCGGAATATAAAGCTATACGGTTCGATGAAAGTAATACTAGAAGTCGATTAGTAAGAAATTAGTTTCCAAGAATCCCAACCAGAGCTGCAAAAATGAATGTATACGTATCTTGTATATATGCATACTGTTAAGAATATTTAATATAATTAACTCATTTTGACTGTCAAAAATATCTGCTTTTCAGTTTTAGCAACATGTTTTACTTGTCGTAGCAGCCTCGTCAAATTCTCCTCTCTCATATTAAATATGAATGTATATTTATATGCACATAATTTTAAAATGGCAAATGTATTAGCATATATTTAGTAACCGCTAAATAATATAAAATATAAATTAGGCTACGTCAAACTGTGGCACCCAAAAAAAAGTCAACCATTAAGTTCTTTTTTAATTTTTGGCGTTATTTGTCGAAACCAGCTGAGGGACTATTAAGCTATAAAGAATTATAACAACAAAAATATAATAAAAAAAAGACTCCAAAGCAACAGACAAAAATCGATAATTAGTTTTTAAAAGTCACCGAACGGCTATTTGGGTGCTTGTGAATATCTGAAGCAATCGAAACAATATATTTTCGCAAGAAATGTTTCACAACAAACAGTAAACAATGAAACAATGAAAACATGCTAAAACTTGTTACCATTTTGATTATAAAATTCAAACGTGTAGATGTGTATTAGTGTGGTCCAAAAAAAAAAAAATGGTTGATCAGCCTCTCAAATCTTTAGAAACTCGAAAATAATTGTATTCGTTTTATTGATTTATTTCTTTCTTTATTTAAAAAGTATTTTGTAGAGAATTAAAGTTTTAAAGTTAGTCTTAGAAGTTAGTCTTAAGAATATACAGACTTAAAGAAAAACAAAAATCTCTTTGAACTACCACACATTTTTAGAATTACTTCCATATTTTCACGAATATTATAATAATCTGCAAACAAAATCTATTCTATACTTCCCACGACTTCATTATTATCAAACGTTTAAATATTTTACTTTTGTGTGATTAATTAGCGCTGTAGTTTAGTGTAAAGTAATTACTAATAATTAAATTTTAATAACTTTCCGAATTACTCCTTATTTATGACCATCGTAAAGCATCACTGGTGTGATGTAATTACAGTATTTTCTAGCCGCCAAAAACTGTTGTTCTAAGTTAAGCAGCTCTTCCTCTATTAGCTTCATTATATAATAGTTAATTGCTACGTTTTGTCTTCATTCATATCATGCAAAATATTTTTTTGTATTATTTGCTTTATTACATGCATATTTCCTTTGTGTTCGGTTTTTATTTTTAACCCATTGCTGCGTTCTCAGTTGATTATTTGTTTGTAAAACTAAGCACGTAATGAATTGCAACATTATTTTGAAGGTGTGAGTGCTCATTAGCTCGTTTAAGCTGTACTTTTTTCACGCATGGCTTTTCATGAGGGTACATGTGTACAATGAGAAACTATAGGGGCAGGTGACGCCGATTTTCCAAGGTTTATAGTGCTTCACTCTAAGTTTTATTTATTGAACCTTGTAAATTTAAACCTCAACATTTATATATCATTAATGAATTAAGTGCGATTACACCCTGTAGTAGCAAATTACCAAAGCAGTTGCCAGATGTCAAAGTGAATGTCAAATTGCTCAGGCATTATTATTTAGATGTAAAATATTGCATTTATTTTATTAATTCCTATCCAACGTTATTTGCGAAATATTACATTTCAAAAAGTTTAAATACTGTGATTGTTGCATATATATAAACATATTGACCTTGATTTGCAGCTCTTAAGACAAATCTATAAACAAGAAAATTTGTCGAATGCTTAACCAAAATTGTGAAGAACGGTACATATAAACAAATTCTAAGTAAACACTTTTTGAGATCTATAAACAAAATTAGTTCATGTTTCAGGAAAATGCTGCGAATCTCATAAATTTTATTTACGAAAACACTTGATTTTCAAGGTATCAACTTGCGCAATAAATTGCCCAATTTTGCCCAATATTTTCAAAAGCAACAACAAAATATTTGCTTAAAAACTGAAAAAATATTTATGAAATTTATTAGCGAGTCAATTAAAAGTTCAATTTAGTTAAATACAGATCTGTTTTTGGCATTCCACCTAATGATACTAATTAGTTAAGTATAATTTAATGTTATTACTTCGTATTTGGAATTTTACTGCTAATGCTGGTTAATCCCTTCTGTACCTAGTAGCGTTCTTGTTTACAATTATATCTATATGTAGTTATATATTTGAACCAATAAGCTTCAAAATAAATGAGAATTATTAATTAATGCAATAAATCTGTCACAATTAACACGATATTTACTTATTCAACATATACTAGGCATGCTCTGTAGGAAATATATGGCACAATGGTGAAACACATTCCCCGAAACAAAATTTACGAATTAAAGTTAGTAAATTAAAATTAATTGAATTAATTAATTAGTTGAAGACGTTAATTAATTTATGACATTTGAGATGTTACTTTCTTTTAAGAAGATAAAGATATTAAAACTTAGCTAGAAAGCCTGAAAGCGCCAAAAGCGCAAAAAACTATTAAGTCTTGAGCAATTTCGAAGCTAACGATTACTGCATGTTATCTTCCCTGCGACCAATAAAGCCTTTCTTACAAATTTCATGTTCGTTTTTTAAATTTTTTAATACGAAAATGACAGTGTTATAAAAAAAGTCAGATATTTGTGATCAAGTAATCCCTTTCCAATTTAGTCTAATAAAATATTAGGCTGTTAGACCTTCTCTTTAGCAATCAAAGAGTTAACAGAATCGGAAGTATATATAAATATAAAAAACTTAAAAATAAATATAAAAAAATATAAATATAGAAAGCTTCGACATTTCAATTTATAACCTCCAATTTCTCTCCCGGGCTGTCATACAGCCAAGTTTAATAACAATAAGTAATTCTTTTGACCTCCATTCGCAACTACAACAAGTTTTATAAAGTCTACAAACGATTATTATATATATGTGTATTTATACGTATATATATATATATATATATGTATATATATATCTGATACTTCTGAACTTACGTGTACACCGCTAAATATATTATATGAAACGCAATGTCAATGGCCAAAATTGCAACACTGTAAAAGAATAAGAGACATAAAAAAGGAGCAAAGGAGCGATAGTTTATTCATATCTACATACAAATATATTTTTATATATTCGTATACATCAATTTTTAGTCGGTATAACAAATTTGGTTTGGTGCCTTATTGAGTGGAAGTAGAATTTATTGCGAACTTAAAGCATAATAGTGAGCACACAAACAATTCATTTTGCTTGCGTTGCGAATTATGATATCAATAAAACAGTAAAATTGTATGCTCACTATACCTCACATATATATTATGTATAAAAATGTGTGTATATAAAATCAGCTCACTAACATTGTATACAACGCCACCATAAGACAAAGAACCAATGCTATGTCCATGTTAGAGCATAAGTACTTAATTTGTTCAGTATATAAAGTTTTAAATATTTGCTCGAACGCTTACTTCTTCTAATAAATATACTCAATCTAGCAGCTGATGTTTAAATCTTCTTCTCAAAAGTCTAATTCTAGAACCTTTCTTATTGATAGAAAAATTCGATATAATTTCAGGGGTACTGAGCCGATTTCTTTAATTTTCCGCACCAAGCCTTAAGCATAGAAATTTCATTAAGATATCTCAAATATTGACCTATAGATGTATGTGTATATGGCACAAAGTCAATAGGAAGGCTAAATATCTCTATATTTGGCATATTAGAGCTAGGTTAATTGAGTATATCCACGTTTAGTACTAATTTCGAGATTTTCTTTTTTTGTTATACTTTTCATAAATCGTGGGAATTATTGCCCACTTTGTAAAATTTCCAATACTTAAATTATGGAAACTCAAATATAAATATACATACATATACATACTTTTTGATTTTTACTAAAGAATGCTACTAGAATGGCCTCGTTCCATAAAAGAGGCCATCGATCTACAAGTGTCTGCAGCATATGCGCTAATAAATGCTGATATATGCCAGCTTTCACATATACTCGTAACTAGATAGCAATTATCTTTATAAATAGGTGTAGATATATCGACAACCTCGTTTGTTGCAGTAAAGTATGCATAAATAATAAATGCAAGATCATTGTACGTGCATTTATGCGCCACAGATGAAAGCAATGAGCGGCAACACTCAGCTTTTTCAGCGATGACCGATTGCAAGGGTGCATTATGACGACTGCTTAACGCGAATTCATCAGTTAGAAACAGATGGAATTCATTAAAATGTTGATAATTATTAACGAACCCCTGAGCTAATAAAAGCTAGAGTTTGTCGAGCACAGAATTTTCTGAGTATCGAGTACTTTAGGTTTAGTTTTAGAGTTCAGGTATTTAATTTAGGTAGAATAAATATATAATTGCAGTTAAAAAACATCAAATATGCCTAAAAAGAAGTCCTAATAAAAACTTTTAAATTTTTTAAATAAATAAATAAAATCTAATTTAATACCTCTATTTAAGGTTAAGAAGTTCAATTGTCTCGCAAAAACTATTTCGTAATGAGTAAAATGGTCTTAATGTAAACATATTATAAATCAAAATTAAATTAATATTATATAAATAAATAGATTAAATTACTTAATTAACATCAAGTACTACGGCAGCTAAATACCGGATATCTTTGAAACCTTATGAGTACTATGTATTTTTAAAAATCGGGGTTCTTTGCCTCTTTTTAAAATCGAATTGCGATTACTTCTAATATAAATACTATCATTATTAATAAGATATACAATCTTTAGAAATTGTCAACGTTTTCAGTGGTCAATCCCACCTATTGTAAGACTGTAAGAACTTCTGTTACCAATGTAATGAAGTTTAGAATTCCATCTATTTTTAATTTTATAAAGAAAATGTGGAACGAGCGTAAATTTAAACACCTCCTTTAAACGCATATTATCTTATAAAATTGTGCAATATGGCTCCAGAACCATGCCTGATTCCGATATGTAAATTAGATTAAGAGCAAGATCAGATCAAATTACAATACATGTATGTATGTGAAATCACAATGAAATTTAGCTGAATAAGAGGAAGTTTTTCAAAAGTACTCAAAATTGTAGAGTTGTTTGAAAAGTTTCATGAAAAAAGTTTTATTTTTGAATTTTACGAGATGCAAAAGTAAAATTTTGTTACACAGTAAAGGCACAGTAAAATCTCTCGCAAAGCGCTCTTCTGCAACAACTCATAGTTATGCGCTCCCGCCGATATTTTTACTGATGCGCGTGCTAAGTATGAGAGTACATGGTTCATGTTAGGATTGCGTGAGTACCGCATGAGATGTTAGGTTATTAATGCTCATGCTCGCATGTGCTACTCTGCATCTGAGCATAAATAAATATTTGACTTTCGTTCAACACAAGACAACAAACGTGCTTGAGTAAGTATGCATATACAGTGTATTATACACACCCACAACAGCGTACAGATGCGTCCACATACATATACATACATATGTACGCTGAAGCAGATATTGCAGATAAAGAAATACTTTTCTGCACGATCGCTGTTTGAGGAATTAGTGAAAACGTTCGTGCTCTATTCCTCTCTACCCACCTTTGCTGTCGCTATTTGGATACACCGCCAATCAAAGTCGGATGCTGTGTTTCGGGTAGTTGTCGGAGAAGCCGCTAAACATTTCGCTTACACGAGTTTTTTTTTCTTTTTTATTTTTAACTTGCGCACATTCACACGAAGTAATTACAATTGTATTTTCGTATTTATTAGGTTTCCTACGTTGCGCTTTTTCACTGTGCTTTCAGTACGCCAATGAGTTGCAACGAGCTCGGCATAAATGGCGTAAATTCGGAAACTGCTGCGGCGAACACTCTTTCACAGTGCGCCAAGTGATAATTAATGGATTTCTTTTATAGCGCTTGACCTTACTGCAATTTACCGCACCCTCTCATACACTCATATACAACTATATGTACTACTTATTCGATAGGTTTTTTCGGTATTTCACTTGCGCGATCCCGTTTAGTGTTGTTAACGCTTCGTCTTGCCTTTTCGCACTGCTCGCAGAGCTCACCGTTTGGATCATTAAACGCGAATTCTTTCTCGCATTTTTATGCTTTGCCTTAGGCAATGTGCCTTTTTTCGTTGAATATCTGGCTTCTCTCATTTATTTGTACGTCGTCTGGCCATCAATGAGCGCAGCAACCTGTTAGTGAAGATCGGTGGATTTTGAATTGAGTTGAGTTAACGGGTTGCCACACTTATTAGTCGTTTCATCCGTTAACTTTTGGCCAAACAATATTTTGTTTCCTATTCGAAATTAATAATTTTTGATTTGTTAAAATGCTGCAAATAACAGTTATTTGTATACAATTTTAAATTTATAAAAACCTTTAAAATAAACAATACTAACTTTTATCTATTTTACTCATTGCGACTTGTGACACTTGTTGTAAAAAGCATAGATTAGTTTAGATTTCAATAGTTTCCGTTATAAAGTCAAATTGGTTCATTATTTTGGTGATCAATATTCGACATATTTGCACGAAAAAGGTCGTACAATACCGACATACCGCAAAATAAAACAATTCGTTCCCTTATAATTTGCTCTTTCTTTCATTCCCTATATATCCCATATATAACGTATGTTCTAGCCTCCGGGAACATAAATGTGAGGCGCATAAAGCAGCGTATCTTTTAATCGCAGACTATTTTAGATTTGCTCTTCAGTACCGTTAATTGTTCGATAAACCCGCCATTCCTCTCTGTCTCTATTTCATACACTTTTTGTGGCTTCTATTACTAGATTAATATTTACATGATTCATGCAATATGTTAATCAAAATAATATCTAAGCAGTGTAAATAAGAGTTAAGAAGGTTTTTGCGAAGAACAAATCCTGTTCTGGCTATTTGTGGCAATAAATTTGAAATGAAAAGACAATGCATCTATATTGTTACCTCATCTTCGGCACATAATTGCCGAATCTATGGTGCCCTAAGATAATTTTTACCATAATACTGGAGTCTTGTAGTCAGAGTTGACCCGCCTGATCGCCTCGAATTTTTTAACTTCTCTTTATAAATCTTATGCACTTATGCACATCTTATAAAGAAGAAGAGCTCATTTTATTTCTGTAGATCTTAGGGCAAGGCATTAAATTTGGAACTAGTAATCTCTGTTGTCGAATAACAAGAAGACATATACCAATTAATAAAAGTTTATACCTACGATGATTTAAATGTATAAATAGCATGTGTATGTTTTAATCCAAAATGAACCAAAAATTCCCCAAAACATGTTCGGAAACCATAGTTATAACTCATAAGAATGTTTGTCTAGCAATAAATTTTTCTTTGCTTAATAATAAACAAAACGAGCTGAAATTAAATAACTTATTTATTAAAATTTCTTTTCCGTTTTTTGAATATATGGCTGCGTTACTTATTTATACATGTATATATGTAAATGTATATTTGAATTGCTTCCACAACTTTTTTCATCCTTAATGACTCAATTCTCCACATAGCAGTATATAAAGTAATACAAGCGTGCTTTTACATCTTTCTTGAAAAAGCATTATGTTCGACTTATGAGTCAATCGTATGTGGGTTTACCTAAACTGCTTGAAAAAGAGCAAAGTTCAAGTACGAAGTTTTAAATGATAATGGATTGACGGAAGAAAGCTCAAATTGAGTCAATATACAAAAGAAATATATTACATAAATAAATGTGCCACTTTGTTTAAACATTATGTTATCACTTTTGCCTCACTCATATATATATATATATATATATATATATATATAATAGAATTATATAATAGAATAATTAGGGTGATGAGACGAATTGACTTAAGGATGTCTGCCTGTCCATCCGTTTGTCCGTGAAGGTGATAACGTCCATTACTACGCCCGCAGAATGCTGTTAATCGAGGAATTATAAAGTACTGTATCAAAGACACACATTAAGCAGCGATAGTTGAATTAATTTTTGGGGATTAAAGTATCGAAGGGCATCTGTGCTACCAATCTGAACCATTTTAAACCAAATCTGGTACACAACAGTCCCTTCATAACCTTGTGTTTAAAAATGAGCCAAATTTCTACATGAGACCATTCCAAATGAACAATTTCATCAAATTCCCAAACCAAATAGATAAATCGATTATCAAAGAAGATATCGAAATAGAACCTAGCACAAACAGCACAAACCTTTCACGGTTTGGCACATCTCATCTAAAAATGGTTGAAGTCGTATCATAACCTTTCCTGCCCCAAAATACAAAGAGGCACCGAAATGTTTACAAAAACTACTTTTAATTCCATTCTAATTTAACCCTAGTTTTTTAAAGTTTGTTACAACACATAAGATTTTAAAATCTTTCAAATTCGAATAATAAAAATGTCTGGTAATGCACCAGCGAAGTAAGAACCTTCTTCGAAGGGATTCCGTAAACGCCTTTTAGTTTCTGATTTATTTCCGTAGTACAGAAACATGTTTCCTTAGTTTGGGGATTCTAAAAATTAGCATTAAAGTATTTGGAATCACTAGGTTTAAATTTTTGAAAAGTTCCAATACTAAAGTAGTAAGAAATTAATTTATAACTTTAAAAAGATTAGAAAAATTAACAAATGGTGAGAGCTTAAGTAATATAAGTGCAGCATTGTTCGTCTGTTTAAGAGGCAAATGAGTGAACAAAGTTAACAATTTCAATTAAAAAATTACATAAAATATCCAATAAGAATTTAAAGAAAAGATATCATTCAGTGCTGAAATATTCAAAAGTGGAGATATTTTGGATGAATGAAATTTAAGGAATTCGATTAATGTTAAATATGTAAACACCCAAACCTTACTTTTATTTTATCACATTTCTTAAGAAAACAAAGAAAGCCAAAAAATATTTAGTACGCTTATGATTGGCTTAGCAATATCCATGCAAACAAACTTACATGCATGCACATAAATCTAAACAAGTCATTCCGAGAGCATGTTCATTATTAACATTCTCTGGTTATTTTTCATATACCGCTTATTCATTCATACGTACTGAAATAACAGACGATTTGAGCGCCATCTATATTTGATTATCAAGGAAGAGAGAGAACATAAATAATCACTCTTACTCTCTCAACTCATTGATAACCGCACATAAACAAAAATCTGTTGTTACCTTTTGGTTAAGCATGATAAAATGTTAAGAGGATTTACGAGCTATTTTGGCGTCACAGGTTCGAATCCCAGCAGAGTGGCATGTTTGAACAAAATGGAAAATCAATCAACCAAGGATTACGTGAATTTACATATAATATAAACAAGCAAACGACTTTTCGATTTATATTGGCATAATGTACCAACTGGATTTCATTTGAGATCTATCCCATGGCTGGTTCATTTCCACATAGATCGTAGATAAAAATTTAGAGTCGTTCTCTCTGCTGCTACATTTAGTCCATAAATGATAGTGTTATGAGAATTTCTCAACATTTAATTTTTCCTTTAAATTTATTATGACCTGCGAAATATGGTTTAAATTGCTTCACTAACTTCTAAACTAATTTTTATTATATTTTTTATTTAATTTTGTAATTAATTTTGTACTTTTAAAAACCAATATTAAACTAAAATTTTTTTGCCTCAAAATTACTTTAATGATAATATTAATATGTCGCAAAAATTTAATTGAATCTAATTTATAATGAAAAGAATTAATATAATTAACAAAAAGTTTTAAATATATACATATCATTTCCATATATTGAAATCGTATTTTCTTCTTATATTTTTAGCAACCACAAATTTTGTGGGGAAATTTACGCAGAGTGTACGTCGTATTGTACAAGATGTCAAGGACGAAGGAGCGCCAAGTAAAGAAAAATCATAAAACAAGTAATAATTATTTAAGTCCACAACTTTTTTGCAGGTGGCATGACACGCGACGAGGTCATCGACACCAATGAACGTTTAAGAGCTCTGCGCTTGCGGTTGGAGGAGTCATATGAGACAGCTAAGAAAGCGCTTATAACACTCATGAATAAATATGGCGATTCGAAGAGTCAACGTAATGTGTTCCAGCGTTACCCAATGCTGAAAATTATGATCAAAGTGAGTGGGAGATTCTACCAGACGGTGTTTTAATTTAAATCAAAAAAGAACTTTTTATATACCACAAAATTTATTTCATCATCAGGATGTTATACGCTTAGAGACGCAATATTGGACGCTGATTGACATACCCAGGCAGGAGAAACAAGAGACCGTGCCCTCATATGTGATGCGTGCCTGTGCGATTATGGAGAAGACACAGAAATCTGGTGAAGGTGTGAAGACCTCAGCCAAATTGGCCGAGGAGGCAGCGGAGAAGCGCGAGCGTATGGAGCGCTTGGAAGGTGAGCGCGTCGTGTTTTGCTGAATATTTTGCTTTTGTACGAAGCACTTTGTTTACAGTTATGACCACTGCACAAATCGAACACGAGAATACACAACTCATAAATGATTTATATCGACTGCTAAAGAAATACTTGGGGTTGCGGCATTTAATCAGAGTGCTCAAGGTGAGTGAAAGAAATAAATATTTATTCAAATGTGTGAAATTACAACAAAAATTCTTTGGCGGAGAGGCACGCTAAATAATTTTGTATAATTCAAGATTAATTGATTTCGCCAATCTCATTCAAATATTTATAGCAATCAGTCGATATTCTTATACGCCAGAAAGTGTAAATTAAATAAATGTTTTTGGAGTGTGTAAGCAAAAAGCTGCAAATAAAACTGAATTAACATTGTTTTGTGGAATAAGGCCATGGCACAAATGTCGGATATTTATTGTTTTGTAAGCGTATACATACACTTGTTTGAATATAGGCCATTTTCTACTAGATATATGTTTGATCCATTGCCTCGAAGGAGATATATATACCCACGTATACCTTCACAACTCTCCAGCGCAAGTATATGCAACCGCTATATTTTGATTAAAAGGGCTTTAAACAGTTAAAGTTATGGTTACCCAAATGAGAGGCAAAAATTTAAAAAAAAAAAAAAAATTATTAAAAGAGCACTAATTTTCGATGCAATTCTGCACTTTTGTTGATAGAAAAGCTGTACACTTTTTCACCAATGCTACTGACCAGACAGTGTTACGGACATTTAACATACAAACAACACTCAGCAATGAATTTTTTTAGGAATGCTGAAAACTTTACAATCCTTGGCCTGATATGAATCCAGGTTCGTTTCGGTTATGTAAAACGACGTCAATAATGCTGAATTTTCTGACTTTAATGGGTGCATCATGTGCCAAACCCAAATAAGATTTTTTTTCACTCTCTTAAAGTTCGTTCCTCCATGGGTTCCCACGTATGTCTACAACTCTCAACAACTCTACAATTCTCACTTATGTCTACAACATACAACTTCAAGGCGTGCAATTGCAAATTAGTATAAACATGAAGATGTTTGACTGTACTTGGATTCTTCAGTCGCCAATTTAGAGATAGTTGGTAGACATATCGATGAGGTAGTGGTGATTAATATATTGCTATCAGTGATGGTATGTAGTCGCTAATTTGAGACTTTTTATTAGATTTTCTTTATATTGCGACTAGTATGTACCATTTTCAAAAATGTATTTCTTTATTCAATAATAATGATTGGAAATAAATAATCAGAAATGAGAATTGTTTAACGAAATGGACACACAAGTTGGGGAACTAGAAAGCGTGGTAACTTATCTAAAATATCACAATTAGCTTAAAATGTGACAGGATATTATGAGGGCTGTTTATGCTAAGGAAATTCTCGAATGGTCAATATGAAGAATGTATTATTGTTTCCGAGTTTTAATCTAGAACACTAAGGTTATTTTACGGTAGGTCTCTAAGGAGATATTTTATTAAAAACAGAACATGCGGAAAAATGTATAAGATATGAAAACTGGTTCTTAAATATGCATCTAGTTTATTTATGGCTAGTTTAGAAGTAGACATTTAAAATATATTATTTTTCAATTATATCATAATAATGTATAATAAGTACTCAAGTAAGTATTGGGCATATTATTTACTTTCAGGAAGATTATGGCAGCTCTAAAATGTATCCGATTTTCCCGCGTTACACAATGCTTAAAGACATGATAAAAGGTATTATGCACGATCCGGACTATATGGAAGTTTGTCATGAAATCAACAATTGAACGGTGTAATAAAAAATTCATAAACGGGTAACACCTAATATAAACTGTCAGATGAAGCAAGAGTAAAGATATTAAGTCAAATAAAATTAAAACATAATATTTAGATACAATTTTTATGCGAAACTAACGCCAAAGTAAATAGCCAAGTAATATATAGAAGCAAATACACATAAAATATTTGTACATATGTGTGTGTAACTAAATTGCATAATCTCCAGCGTTTATAGCGGTTTAAAAGCCTTAGTATTTAAGTTAAATGAATAGTGAAACAAGTATTAAATTACATTAAATGGCTTTATAAAGCAGTTCACTATCCAACATAAGTACATAAAATGCAACAATTTATATACAAATAAACAAACAAACAAAAACAACTTACTTAACAAGAATTCAAACTATTTTCACTTGTACCTACATACATAAGTACATGGCAAACAAACTGTACACCACACATGCATACATATGCATGAATACTTGGAGACATAAATTTATGGAAAACATACAAACCTACATATGTATATATACAATATGAATGTGTGTGAGCACAATTATTTCCTTTAAAGCAAAAGTATCACTCGAAGCTTACCACAACGTTATTTACCAACTAAAATGCCAAGAATTCGAGCATTCGATAAATTGTTGCGCTAAGGACAGACATTGTCGCAGTCGCATTAACAACACAACACAAAGATATATACACGCATATACATACATACACCCATAAAAGAGTTAGTAAAAATTTGTATGCGTATATGTTGAGCACTAAAGGTAACTACTTCCAAGTATCAACAAATTATACCACCGAACTAAGAACTACAGTAAACAGGACACCACCAATTACATATACAACATATACACATGTGCATACACGCACACATAATACTGCTACTGTGTGCTGTGCAGCTTTACGGTGGCATGTAACAGCTATCAAATATAAACAGTAAATATCTACAAACACTTTTGCTACTATAAATGTGCGCTTAAATTGCTTTCTTAAGAATTTACAACAAACTACAACTCCTACAACAACAACAACAAAATTACCAAGCATAACAACTGGCTTTTAAGGATCACATATGTACACACATTGATAAAACATTTCAAGGAACACTTTATAGCTGGAAACTTATATGTGTACGAATGGGTAGCAGCAATTAAATTTATACCGTTATTTTACAAATTTACGAAAATACAAAATTACAAACACAAAAAATTAAAAACATGTAAGCAACTGAAATCAATAAAAGACACGCCCTAATTGCTGTAATAACTTTCGAACTTAGCAACTTAAGAATGTGCATATCCTACAGTACTGCAAAAAAGTAAACGGAAAACACATTAAAGCATAAGTTGGAGCAGACTAAAATACTATACAAATTAAACAACACAAATTTTGAACCAAATCAAAATTATAAAATTTGCAAGACAACATCAAAAAAAAAAACATAGAACAAACCAAACAAACAATTTCTTAACTTTGAGCCTGACAAAACTTGTTTCGAATATTTGTACACCTAAATACACAAACATACAAATATACAAATATAGATGTCTTAGATAAATCTAATGAAAGTACACAATTGTCATATGCATATGAAACATATACATACACATATATATATCATTTACTATAGTTAGACAATATCCGGGAATTATTCCTAAAAAAAAATTTAAAAGCAAATAATATTAATCAAAAATATTTATCTAGAATGAGTAAATATCAAATTTCCAGCTTAACAAATGTTTATTTAATTCATAATGTAAAATAGCCTACTGGCATAAATATATTTAGCATTATTTTATTATTACTATTAAAGGTATATAATTATTATGTTATAATTTTTATAATTTTTTGAAATCACCAGGTTAAAATTTATAGAGATAAAAGAAAAAACTTAACGGCTTAGCATTAGCTGCCTTTGATTGGTCAAGTGTTAGCGAGTGACGAACCGAACTAAGCATACCGGCTGTTCAAACAAGCTAGCAGTACTCACCGTGCAACCCTGCGCTACCATATCCCCTATCTATCTATAAATAAATACATTTTATTTAATACCTAATCTACTCTTTGCAATTTTTGACAGATAAAAAGTTTAAGTACTTAAAAAAAAGTTATCTTATATCTTTAAGCTTATATCGAAGTCAACTTGTTAATTTTACTGTTGCTTTTATACGAAATTTTTTTGAAAAGAGAGCAGCAGCCATAAGGAGGAGAGAGATAGCTAATCGATAACGGTTATTATAAGTTGTCGACACTACTCATTAAACTACAGGGTTGATATTGTTTCAAGCATTTCAAATATTTTAAAATTATTCCGATACAAATATTTTCCTCCAACGCATACTGAGGAAAATAGCCCTTTTTCTTAACCAAAATTAAATGAATCATGAGTTTTGAAACTTGCTACATATTTTTAAGTACAAACTTTGAGTTTCAAAAATGTCGACAAGTAATTTTAAGTTTATGCCAAAGGTATACGGCGTGCATATATATTTTTATGCAAATACTTCATAATGACATACTTTAGATTTACAGCATTTCAATATACGTATATAACCTAAGGCTATATCTACAGTGTAGCTAAGCGCAAGGAAGCTATGGCAATTTTGAAAAAATTTATAAAATTATATCGTTCCTTAGCCAGTGAATATTGTACGTTATGTTCGATTATCACCATAAATGTAATTTTTGATTTAAAATTAATTATTTAATGGCAATAATGTTGACGAATTTGGCTGAAGAAAGCTAAGGTAAACCACATCTAAGTTCGCCCTATGTTTCCGATATTATAAAAAAAATTTTCAATCAAATACGTTTTAGTAAAGGTCTCCTCTCTCGGTTCTCTTTGTTTTTGTGACATTTTATAAACAATTATTTAGCTTTTCACCAAAAAAATTTAAAAAGCATTTAAAAGAACATTTAAAAGAATATTACTAAGAACAAGTCAAAAAAATTTTATAAAACACGCAGTACTATTAAGTAACTAAAATAAAAAAAAACTTAACTGAAACAAAAACAATGCAATATAGTGGTACATTTGTATGGTAAACGTGTACAAAAATATTTATTCATACCACAAATACATAAATATTGATAAGAGAGCAGAAAATATGTGCTCGTTCGGAGCCCTTAAGCAGTTATAAAAAATAACTGTAATCAAAATGAAACAAAATGTGAAAACAAAATAGAGATATAAATATTACTAACTTATAATCAATATATAAAATATAAATATTGGAAAATATGAAAAAATATTCAAATTATACGCTTACATGAAAGAAACGCAGAGTTTTGATATGTCGTGATTTTGCAAAACAACAAAGTATTAGTTAAAACACAAATTATATATTTACAAAAACAACTAATAATTTAATAATACAAATCGTACGCATATATTGCATGCAATAAATTCTTAAACAAGAATTAAAATAACAAGAAATACACGGAAAACTACTAAATATATAATGAAGCAATTTATAAAGTATTGAAAATTGTAGGTTAAACTAGCACAGGCATAACCTATAAATTAATCAAAAAATAACGATACTACTACATGAATCTACAATTGGATTATGTGTGAGCTTTAATTTGTAAAGTGCTCAAGAACTTTTCATATTTCAAAAAAAAAAGAACAAATGTTATGCTGAAGACATAAACTACATTCATAAAATTGCTCTAATTACAATCTAATTTAATCTAATTTATTTATTATTATTTTTCATTTGTGATTTCAGTTTACCGTTACTTAAGAATTCAGAAATAATATGGGAACTTGCGGCAGTTATTTTCAACTCTTAAAATAGAATAGGTCTTTCTTGCTCTTGTCAAAATAGACAAGGGATAATCGCTCTCTTACTCTCTCCTCTTTCCAAGTGGTTGAAGGCTAGTAGCAACTGCACAGATTAGTTGCGGTGATAGCTTAGGAAAATAAGAGCCTGAATTTGTCGTCGATTAAGACAAAGCGGCACCAACTGATATGCGAAGAAATTCTTAAGTTGAATAGCGAGGTTTCATAACAAATTCTCTTTCAAAAATAGCTGCAATTTCGAAAAATCTTTAAATAACCGAATTATTTCAAAACTAGTCGAAATATTATTTCAATTAGCGATTTTTTTATCACTTAACACTAACTTGAAGTTTGCTTTAAACATATGGATTAATAGCTTTGACCTTAGAGCTTTCAAGGTAGATTAAAAATGTTACACTAAAAAAAAATTTTTTTTAAATGATAGTAATAATTGTGATTATTGTTTCAAATGCTATGTTGTAACTCATGTCTTCGTTATTTAACAATTTTTATAACAATTCGTACAAATAATAAACATATATATAATAACTTACATCTATCTTTATACATATACACGCGAAAAAAGTATACATCTAGAACTATGACAACTCAAAATAGGGACTTTTGGAATAACAACTTACATACCCATCTATATATGTAGCTATGTTTCTTTACTGACTTAATCTACCACTTTCTAAAAACACATTGAAACACTCTTTTAATAATATTCGTACACATACTATATCAAAAACTAAACCCACCAAACGGAACTTAAAGGCTCTACACACAATACAATAGTTCTTTCTACAGGACAAACAGCTTAGCGAACAAAAACTTCAATCTACAAATACTTTTGCTTTAAGAAAACAAATTATCCAAGAAAATTAAAGTTTACAAAGTAAAAAAAGAAAAAACAACAAATAAAGAAATATATTAACAATTAACTATAAAAATATATATGTATGTATTGAGAAGCTAATCAAAAAAATATGATAAAAAACTAGCAACCAAATATAAAAATGAAATCTTACTGTAACTGATATTTGGGGCAAACTTTGTGAGCGTGAAATAAATACCTTTTCCATTTCTAAGTGTCTAACTGAATGTGCATATTTGGATGAAACTAATAAAAATTTCTGAAAACGTTGAAAAAACTCTTGTTTTATTCCACTTTAAAATATCCGTTATTTATGGTCGTGGGTATACACGGGTGGGTAACAGGTATGCTCTATACCCACGACTACTAACTCGTATTCATATGATATGTATAACACTTCCTTGCTCTACGGCATGTAGATCTACAGCATTTATTTTATACATATATGCACCATATTTCTGATGAGTGGTAATATTTTCAAGCTTTTTGAAAAATGAGCTTTTACTTCGTTTAGTCAATGTTTTGCGCCGGTGTTTTCTGAAAGCTTTTGCTTAATAAGTTTAAAAAGCTTCACGGACATCTATGACATAAAGCAAAATTTTGAAGTGAAGTTGACAAATATAGGACCATGTCTCTGCTAAGCACCGGGCGCCATCTATTGGGAGGGATTGGCTAACTCGTCACAATACACAATGTGTCAAATATAAGAAAATGTTAATAAATTAAAGATTTGTAATTTTTTTTTGTTCAATCTTTTTTAACAAAAATAATATTTCAATATCTTAGAACTTAGTTTCTATTTGAAAGAAGTCGTACGTTTATCTGCAAGCGAATACGATGACGTTTGCAATCTTTTTATATATAATTATACATTGAGCATTAAGTTCCATGTATCAGAACAATTGAGTTTTGTGATTTGGAATTTTCGCACGTATTTCCTGTCTAGGAATTCTTTCTTTCAAGAATTATAAGTTAACCTTCAGAGATACCCTACTAGCGATACGACCTCCCTCGATCCCACCTAGAGAGAGCAAATGAGAACTTTTGGATGAGGCTCTTAACATCGGAAGGTCTGGATATCTAATACTTTTACTTTATTTAGCTATTCTAAATTTAAATGTGGTTAAATAATATTCCTTTATCCTTACCGATAAATTCTCCCAGTTCCGAGATTGGATCTGGCAATTTGGAAACACATGTATTATTGATATGTTTGAGAGGACCAAAACCAAGGGCTTTGAACTTGGTTATGATTTAGTCATAAACTTAAACCGGTTAGGATGATTTTTTCCAACTATACAAGCGTTTAGAATCCTTCCTCCAAGAATCATTCCAGTTTAGAGTTTTGAACTGAACTTAAATTTTTATTCAAAAATCGCCTCAATTTATTGTTAGAAAAACATACAGGTGAACAACGAACAACGAACTCTTTTCTGAAAGTAATATTATAGTAGAGTAGTTTAAATGCTAAACAATGAATACAATAAACAACCTACTTAACATATAATGAAAACAACAGTAAAAATCCACCAAGTCACTTAAAGACTCCATATTAAGACTTTCACTTTGTCCCCTTTCCTTACAAGGCACTCACTTTGCGTGCTCGCTAATGTGATGTAATTTAGTCTCATCCATCGGCAAGGAATCTACGGACAATGTAGAGCTCTTCGAACTGGAACGAGAATGTGAACGCGAACGAGAACGAGAACGCGAACTGCGACTGCGGCTGCGACTCGAATTCTTTGGATATTTGACGGGTCTTGTATTACCGGAGCATTGCATGACGAAGCGGAACTCCTCGATGAGTTCGGTCTTGAATGACACCTGCGCGGAACGAGGTCGGCGGAAAAAAGTAAATGGAAGAAGCCATTAGATTAAGTCGAATACATCATACAAATATGTAAGCACACGTAGCTACACACATTTGGCGGATGCAAGAGAAGTGGAGGAGTGGGTTTGTGTTTAGAAGTAGTGAATCGGTGAGTGAGGGTGTGGGTGAGCATGGTAGTGAAAGCGGGGTTTGTATGCTGATATGCATGTAAATAATATGCGGTGTCAGACTATATTTATTTCTTTACTTACAAACATATACAGATATAATGGAATTAATTACGTAACATACAAAGAACAAGAGATACATAATTTTAAAGGAAATGCAATCGACCTTTGCAGTAGCCAAAAAAAATTTTAATTAACTTCAAAAGTAATCACAAATGCAACAAGTTAGCACACACATTTACATGCTTGGTGGTTGCTTGAAAAGTTCTGGCTAAATATGCTTCTAAATAATAATAAGAACTTTCTTAAATTTGTTTCATATAAAAATATATACGGGGCTTGTAATTGTCAGCCGTGGACCTACAGCTATTACATACAATTTCTAATTTTACAGCATTCAAAGCCTGGTTCTTCAGAACCGAGGCTTTAGAAGTGATAATTATGTAATCGGCAAGATATATCATCTAATAAATCTTGGAAAAAGACAGCAGAGACACTTCCACCTTAAATCCATAATAACACATAACAACACTGATGAATTCCGAAAGATCTATCGGAGTCCAATAAAATTATATATATATATCCAGGATAGTCCTATGTATCTAGGAGCTTCCGAGCCGATTCATTCAATTTCGACATTAAGCCACATTATTGTCGGGAAGAGGTGTTCACTTTCACTTTCATTTATCTTACATATTAACCGACATTTATAGTATAAAGCCACCACCAACCAGAGGAGTCGAGAATCACAAGATCGGTATAAAGCGACAAGGGAAATTACCCCATTTTCATCGCTTTTACTCCATGCAATAGGGTCGTCAAATTGAAGATTTTTGCACAGTTTTGTTGAAATTTAGGAAATGATTAGATTAAAAGTTCTAAAGGATATAGCCACACCTATTTTTCAAAAAATTTGAGGCCACCCAGCCTGCGCTAATTCGAAATATTAGTAGAAAACACAAATCGAAATATTTTCAAGCAACCTTGTAGAACTCATGTACCATATAGGTATATAGCCACACGCATACCTTGTTGCGACGCGCTGTTCCATAAACATGACAAAGCCACTCCAGTAAGCCATAGACGCTGGCAAACACACTGCCAACGCACAAAACAAAAAACACTCCACCCAAATTGGCGATACCCAATTCCTCGGCGCCGTCGTTCTCTCCCTCTTGCTGCAAACTCACCGCAAAGTGGGCGCGCGTTCGATTCGGTGGGGTTGTTGTTCAGGTTGGTTGATTATTTAGTTGCATGGTTCAGTGATGGCGATTGCATGGACGGATGCATGATGGCGATCGGATGGCGGCGGCATTGGTAGGCGGGCAAGACAAGGTTGTTGCGGTGTGTACATATATATGTGTGGGTTGGTGTTGATGTTGGTGGAAATTAGAAGCGGAGAGAGCGTATCGAATATCCATGGAAAAATGGAAGCGTGTTGTTGATATTATTGTTGTTGTTGTGGATTTATATTACATTTTCGATACAACAATTGAAGTTGGGGGAAAATTGTGTGATGGTTTGTATTTGTTTTCAGCAGATTTCGTCGGAATGTATTGGAGAAAGCAGTAAATAAAATGGTGGAAAAATAAAAATAAACTTAAATTGAAACATGAGAGTATAAAGTGGAGTGAAATAAGAAAAAAATATAGCAAAATAATAAAGAAAAAACTCAAAGTGCTATAAAATACAACGTATTTTTAGTGCTTCGAGTAAAATGTAATACAAGCAGTGCCTGAGCAACATAAACATATCTACTATAAACTGCGTCTGCTACAACTACAGATGAAGCTTTGGACGCTACTAAAGAAACGCTATGCAAATAACTCTGAGAAAATGCAGAATCGCTTTGTGTGCCTTCGTTTAAGTGGTGTATGTAAATGCTGTTTGAGGACTTGAAAGCTTTGGTGCATATTTATAAAAAAATTTCAAATATCGATTCTCTGCTTTCTTTGGTCTGTCTACCTTATTCTCATCGGAGCGTTCCTTCACACCCAATACCATTTCAAGCAATGCCACCAATACACCAAAGCAAGAGCCTACAATCAACACCAAGTAAACGCCACCTAAGTTGCTTAACTCTAAGGCCACTGCACCACCCTCACTGCTGGTATCCTTCGGAAATAATAGCATTTTATATCTCTTTATTTTGCTTGCCACAAAATTTGGTTATTTTTCGTAGTTCATTTTTGCAGGAACTATATTAGTTTGAGAACTGAACACTTACCGAACATGCACCGCCACCACGTTTCTCTTTCCACCATTTTGTTTTCATTTTGGTAAGGACACCTTGCTCCTGCAGTTCTAGCACCGCCTGACTGAGGGTATCGCGGTAGGGCCAATCTGTAACATGTTGTGAGATTTTAAAGAATTTTTTCACTTAGCTTAGCTTTAAAAGATATTTAAAATAGTCTAAAGTAATGATTACTTCTACGTATTAAGCTGTTCGAAGAGAAGCGGAGGTTTAACACTTGAATTATCACTTATCATCTCAGGAAATTTGATCTTGTTTATCCCTAGGAGCTGTATATCATACACCTTATTATCGGAGCATAATTCTCGAGAAGCTAAAACGATAACGGGTTGATTCGTTGAACCTCTCTGAGAGAATTGTGCTTAAGTATGATGTTTCGAAGGTGCCCTTGCTGAGTAGTATTATTATATAAGTGTTTGTGAAAACAGTTTAGAGCGATGTGAAGAATTGAAGTCGAGCTGACAGCTTTACAACAAAATTCCTCCACTTTATAAAATGGGAAATTACTTTATATTGTCCGTAACCTGAGTCTTTAATGTCGCTGAGAGAACATTATTTTTCCATGTTTTCTTCTTCTTAAGTTAATATACAATACTAATTGGATGTCTTTGAAATAAAACGGATTATAAACGGGTTTAGATCCAGTCTACAGTATAATGACGAATTTCCTAAATTCCAATAAGCGCTCAAAGGATGCTACAACAACGAGAACCTGTTGATAGCAGGAATAGATTCAGCAATGAGTTAATAAACAGAATTATAGGATCCTATAGAAGATTTTCTATCTGTAAATGATCGACTACTTACTTAAAGGTATTGAAAATTTGTTCTTTTTTACTAATACTCAAATTCGGAATAATTTTTTTTGGCTTTTTTACTTTGATATATAATCCTCAGAGTCTGCCTTCTTAGATATAGTATAGCGTTTAATAACATTTGCTTGCTCTTGGCTAATTTTGAGAATTCAAACTCTGTATTTTAACTACTAACTTTCTTTGAAGAAAATGATTTTCATTTTTAATGCTTTGATATTTTCTCGCAGTTATCTATTTATTTATATTTTTTTTCGGCTTTTTTACTTACTCTTTCGCATCGCAATCCCATAACCTTTCTCATCTAGCAGTGAACCGACTTGTGTCAAACTACAACGCCGTTCGGTGATATACTCAATGGTGGTTGACTCCATTAAAAATGCATAATTGTCATTTTCCACACGATCCACTCCTTCCGCATTGGTTGAAGTCATATATTCCGGATGGTCGCGCATAAACTCGTACATTTTCTGATACGTTGGATACTTAGCATCCTGTGACAGCAAATATGTGCAACAGAAATTCACATTAGACACACATCAACACACTAACATATATCTCTCATTATGTTAGATGTGTTTGAGCTCACCTGAAAGAATGTGAACGTGCTGCCACCCACTTTGGCGCCATATTTTACACCACCCTTGTTAACGGCCAAGTCCTCAGCACTCTCTATGGGACTGCTGAGCGATTCTATCGTCAGGAAAGCGGCCAAATTTGCGGTATACGAAGAGACCAAAATCAACGTGAAAAACCACCAAATTGAGGCCACAGTGCGCGTTGAGTATGCTCTGGAAACAAAATTAATTTCTTTGACTGCAAAAGCACACCAGCGTTTTGGTGAAAGCGAAAGGCGGCAATGTGTAAATGTGTAAATGTGTAGGTGTGGCTGTGTGCTTGTGGTGGCTCAACGAACCGTCTGTATGTGTATCTACTTGTACATTGAGTATAAGTGTACTCGTCGCTCACTTATCTACATGCGTACTTACATACATAGTTGAACATACGAGTAGAAGTAGCCGTTAGTCGTGTACTCACTTTGGCGCTAATTCAGAGCCCTGCTGCAACAGTGCACCGGTGGAGAACCACAAGCAATTAGGGAAACTAAATTGGTTCTCCAATTCGGTGGGCTCCTCAATGCACGGATACGGATTATCCCATTCGGTTGGTGAGATGCGTCCCAAAATGAAGAGTGTGAGCGAGACACTCAAGTAGCCGATGCCCAGCCACATCCAAACCGTGCCCGAAAATGGTGACATGAATGAGAAGAGCTTAGGTGGCTCCTTCATCGGCTTGCGAAATAAAATGGCGATACCTGTTGGATAAGGTAAAAATTTAATTCGGAATGAATTGTTGAGCTCAAGAACGCTATATGTGATTGTTTCGCGGATATTTAAAATGAGTTTCTGAAAATAAGCGGACACAAGAGCAGGACAAATATTTTCTAACGCTTATGTGAAGATGTTGATGCATGTGAAAGCGATAAGTAAAATAGAGTCCAAAATGTTTCACAATTTTAACTCTACCAACTACTAAGGTTTCTTTTTTGCATATATATATATGTTTGTATGTGCAAACTGCAGGGTTGAACTTTTTCGCTTGCTTTTTTCCACAAATCACCTAAGTTCATGAATGGTATAGTAAAATCGACTCCTTCCTCCCGTATCGATGTCATGGTCAAGTCCGTGATGCCCATGTCGGCTCGCTAAAATAGTAAACATGAAAAAGATGAAGAAGAAAAGAATAGAGAGAAAGTAGCAAGCTTTAGAAAAATCTGTTATATATATTTATAAACAATACTAGAATTGATTTATTTGGTTATTTAGGATTTACAAATAATTTGTCGTATCACTCTTGGATGGAATTGGGTATTGGTAAGTCAGTTAGATATGAGTAATTTCTGTCACCTGCAAGTAAGTGATATTCCCAGCAAACAATTTTATTACAAATTCATTTAAAAATCAATAAATGTTTTGGAGAAAATTTGGATTGGCCCCTCCACTCCATTAGTGGAAACTCGTCCCTGTGAAGTTTAATTTTAGTAGTAATCTCTTGAATATATGCAGTGAAACATGGAGAAAACCAACTCCAAGAACTTTTAAAGCTGGGTAAGAAAAACTCGAGGAAGGAAATCTAGAATCTAGAGCTGCTAGGATGTGATCCGAGGTCCGGTGGACTATCTAACAGTACATTTGGTGTATTGTCTAACAAAAAAACCAATAAAATGGTAGTGCTGTTATTAAATGTTCTACATCACGAAGCTTCGAAGCGCAAACTTGTCCTATGTCAAAGATGCCAGGGAGAAAAATGTAGACGTCCGGATTTGCAGATTCGATAACCGATAACTTGATAACATTTGTTCCTGTCTCTAAAATGATGTGGACTGAGTTATTTCTAATTAAACGCGCTTTCACCAAACGCACATAGCATATGATTGAACTGAAGGTTACTCTTACGAAAAACTACTATTCATAGAGGCATCCGACTACAATAGCTCATAGAAATCTTACAAACAGATCATATTAATAATTGAATCACATTTTGTGGCTTACTTGGTGGTGGTTTCTAATTTATAGTGAAAGTTGCGTGCGTACAAACTCGGTTATATAATATATTGATATAAGCTATTCATCATCTACTAAATATCTTGGTTATTAGATACCACTATAGGACAATAAAGGCCAACCGCAATTGTGGTTGAATTAATTACGCAGATTTGCATGGTCAAGTGTGGAGACGAAGTATTATGTTGATAAAATTTAGGAGAAGATTAGCTAACCAAATAAGCAACATTTTAGATGAGACACGTAAATATTTATATCAGTAACCATACTAGAAAATATGATCTGCAGGAAGTTATTACACTTGGAGTGATGTTTCACATTGTCAAGAGGCATATTGAATGTTTAATGTGGGGTAAAAAGAGAGAAGGTATGAGGGTATAAGATGTCTCAGTGAAAGAGCACAGTTGTAGACAAAATACTCAGACTTTTTGTTCAGATGAAGGTCATTTAAGAAGTTCAAGATGACGCCTTGTTCGCATTACCTCGAAAAAATATATCAAAACAATAATTCCGGCGAGCAAATTTTTATAGAATTTGATAGTAAAAAGATAGTAAAATTGAAGCAAACAAATGGATATTGCAGGTTATAAATTGATACTTAAGGAAACTTAACTTACTTACTTGTAAGGAAATATGATCAAAGTGAGAAGATAAACGAGTTAATTTAATCAACCGCTAATCAAATCATTAAATTTTAGTTCAGGCATTGAATAAAATATGGCATCAATTAATTCATTAAATACATACAAATTGAGAGTTATGTAATGCTCTACCCAGATAATTGTTCCAGATAATTCATAATTTAATCACCTTATATAAGTTCAAGAGAACTATGGGTGCAAAGCGAACGGCTTTCCCTACATGGTAATTGCATAGAGTTCGCTACATTTCCAGAAAACGAGAAGATGTGAGCAGTTTGTAGGCAAGGAAAGAATACAAACGTATTTCAGACATACCTACCTACCTCTATATGTATATAATGAACTCATACATATGTATTCGAAAACTTAGCTTGACAGAAGGCCGCTCCGCATGAATAACTTACTGAATGTGGGTGTGTACTTTAGAAATATTAATATATATACCGGCATATGACTTTGAAAGAACGAAAGCTTAGAAACGAATGTTAGGGACGGTCATTTGACTTTCAAATAAAGAATTGATAACTTTATCTGCTCATTAAAATATTTTCAATAACAGCAATGCACAAATCGGGCCCGTGAAATGAATCGCCGCATATCAAATATGGTTTATGTCCACGGCGTATAGGCGAAGACTCATTGATATCAATTTCTGTTATTTATGCGTGTATGCTGCTGGCTTTACAACCAGTACACACGCAATAAATCAAACAAATCGTTTCAATTTGTATGTGGGTTTTACATATACATAGATACATGCACAAATATATATCCACTTACATAACTGTGTGGAAATTGTTTACTTAAGTAAATGCGCTCAACTCGTCAAAGTCGTTTGACGGTTTGGAAGCAAGAAATAAATTATGAAATGAAATCGCATGCAATATATCAGCTACTCACACCTTCGATTATTTCCAGCATCATGCCATCGTATTTGCCCGTTTTCGGATTGTACGAACCGTATTTGTTGTCCACCTGCAAGCGGAAAGTGTAGCTGAAACCCAATTTCTTGCCCAACTCCTCGATTAACTCAATGCCAAAACCTTCGAATTGATCATTGCCTTCCAATTTAGCAGACGTCTCCTTCAGCATGCCGTACGGCTCGCTCTGAGTGCAGGGAAACGAAAATTACAAATTTAACGGGAATTAAGTAAAATATTGTATAAAAGAAAATAATTTGAAAGGCAAAATGTAAAAATCTGCAAAGTTAACTAAGCTAGTGGCCAGGCGACTTAAGCTACTACAAGCCGAAAAGTAATCATCGTGTTCAACGCTTAAGCAGACATACACGGGTTTTTACATAGTAGCAGTGTTTGTAGAAGTGGCGTGTGTGTGTCTGCTAAGCTAGCGCTAAGTAAACTTGTGAAAGCAACACTTACAATAGCCGTTATAACGACGAAGCTCTTATTCACCAACGAACGCTGATCCTGCTCCACTATCTTGGGCGGCGGTCGATTAGCAAAGAAGCCATTCTCCGTCGTCCATTCACCTACTTTCTGCATACCCGACATGGTCAACTCAATAACATCTAATACGAAATCGGTGCGCAAGCCTTCGTAATCGAATTTCACTTCACCGGTGAGTCCATTTAAACTTAGCTGGAAGTGTATGGAAAATGTGAACATTAAAGCACTAAAAGTATATGTAAACATATATACATATGTAAAAGTACATGAAAAAGCAGTTAAATAATGTAAATAGCTGTGGTTGTGAGGAGAGCGAAAATAAACTTGTTTGGCGAATCTTGAGCAGCTTTGTTGACTCGTTAATGGAAGCCCATTTGTGTGCTTGTAAATGAGTTAGTAATGGTTTTAATTCGAGCACATGAATTTGGTATTATCTTACTAACATTTCTTGCAGCATACTGCGGTATTCGGGTAATTTGAAAACAAGGTTCTTGCGCAATATTTGCACACTGAATACAATGGTTGTTCTTCTAATCGTTTAACCGGAATATCGTTAATCTTTCGGTCGAAGGTTTTGATATCCGTTATTAAGAAGACACGTGATATCGAAACAAGTTAAGTATTCAAATCTCAAAACTTTGACTGACACGGTTCCACAATTGAAATGGAGGTTTTTGATTCCCGGATATGCTCAGTAGTTTGTTATAAAGTTTGCCTGGACAAGACGAACAATATCTTTTTCTTATTTGCCAATGTGTAGTTTTCGAGATTTCTACACAAAAAAGTGGTTTATTTTTATATTTTAATAGGGTCGATATAATTTCTACACGGATATTTACAATAAGAAAACTTCTGGACAACACTTTAAAAACATTCAGCCACTAATAGTCATGCTAATTTTTGAAGGCCCCTATATTTGTAACATATTTGCTTAACGAGATGAGGGTGATCTCAAAATAATTGAAATACGCTTTCATTCATTCATTATAATCTAAATTGCATTTTTATCGTAATTTGAGATATGGAAACAAATTGTCGACGAAAATCTAAACTTCTTCATTTCTAAAACATTCGGCCGGTCACTTAAATTCATATATTTAAATTCTCCAACTTAAATACGTACACACATATAACTACAATATTTATCGAAGCACACTGACGCTGGTCGGCCATTACCCAACCACATCAGATTTCGCCTACAACATAAATGTAGCTCAAGATTCAAGTGAAGAGTGGCAAAGTAGTCGCTAAGAAAGCGAGCGGAAATCACAGAGCAGAGAAGTGTAGCTGCAGTGTGTTATGCTGAGCCAATTCAAGCTTAAGATGAGCACACACTTCTCATATACTCACAACGCCATGTATGAGCCTTTACATAGCTGTGTGTGTGTGTTAGTAGTTATCACACCATTAACTCACCGATTTCATGTAGTTGACGAGCGTGTATCCCTTATCCCATGAGCTGGCGTCGTTACAATTTAATGGCACCGCACGGAACATAACATGTTTGAACGTTTCAGCCAACAACTGAACACCGTCGTACACCAATGCCATGCTGGTGGTCAAAGGACATGACACTGCAAATAAGTGACACAGAGATACAAGCATTATATAAGTATGTATGTGTACAACAAAGTAGGGAAGTGTACGTCTGTATTTGTAATGTTCGCATTTGTAATAATATATTTCATTGATATTTATAGGTAAGTATGTTTGTGTGATATCAAGCGTTCCATGGACGAGGAATTTTGCTATCTCCTCTAAGTGCGCCACTTATTGCGGCCAAAGTTCTGATGCACACCTAATAATAGTGGCAGAAACGGTGACACATAATTAAATAATCATAAATAATGCAAGTATATTTTTCTATGGCTTTCTATCAATTCTTCGGTTGACTTAGTCTTTAAAATATGTGCGATTGACTTTTTGTATATTTATCTTGTGTACATATTTATTTGTATGCATATGTTCTCGTGTGTTCAAAGATGAGCATTGAACCATTTATCATACATTTTCTTGCCGGTTGTGGAAAAGCTCTCAAATTTGTGAGATAAAATCACGAAGAATGAATTATGCAAATGTAGCGGTAAAAATATATATTTATGAATATATGCAGCGCATATTCTAGGGAAAATGTATGTAGGCCTTTAAATAATTCAAATAAATATAAATAAAAATATTTTCGAGTGCAGCCGAACATTATATATTAGCACAAAACATTACATTGAACACTTATGGACCGATTTCATCAATTCTTAGCACCAAACCACATTATCTCTGAAATAATGTCTACACTTAGTGTCAACAAAAATATCTTATTAATACTCGTAGATATATTAGGCATAAAGTCAACCAGAGGTGCGGATATCATAATATTAGGTATATGGGGGCTAAACCAAGGAACGCATCGGTCTCATCTAAAACAGTTAACATATTATTGTCAACAAAACATGTCCACATAATTTCAATACAGGTCCACTCACATTCCCATATATGCAGGCTTAAAAAGGTATTGTCTGATTTCGACCATTTTTTAAGCAGAGATGGCGGTGAATTTAAGGTTCGTCGCTTAATTTGTGATTTAGTTATAGCACTTCATATATTTCTTCGAGTAACAGAATTTTGAATCTGAATAATCTGAAATAAAAATGCTCTCAAAATTTTTCTAAAAATCTTTCCATGATCTGAGAATTAATATGACTGGATATAATCTTAGTCAAATACATCTATGTTATATGTCGTTTGTGAAACCAGTCTCATAAAATCGTTGAGAAGTCCTTAAATTTTCCATATCTACATATACGTCTCGCATTTTCCACAGTGGTCTAGTTCTAAACGTGAACACATTCTCCTGAAATATTTTACTACATGTTATCAAAAACGAAAACTAATCTGAACTTTAGACAAATTAACTATTATGTAAAACCAATATACGACGAAAAAAAAATTTTCAGTTTTATTAAATCAAAACCTATAATTTTCTGTGGAATGCACCACCATATATATATGATACTCAGGCAAAAAATAGCTAAACACATTGATTCACTTATTTTGACATATCTGGCAAGACAAATTATACATTTACATATACCGTATATATGTATTAAGTAAAGCAACCTCTAACCATTTACATACAAATAATTTCCTTACCATTTTGAAAAGGTTCTTCCGTTTCGTATAATGCCTTTGCTAGCTGCTGGACGCCCTGCGCATCCGGTGAGACCAAGCGAATGCCAGTTATGTTAGTGTCACCGTGCTGGAAAGGCTCCAAATCCATCGTTTGTAGGTCTAAATTGCCGACGATGTAACGGTAGTCACTGGTCATGAGACCAACTTGTTGCGCCTGAAAGAAAATAATCAAAACAAAATTATTTACGAAAACTAAAGCTCATCATTCGCACACAAGAAGCACACCTGCTTAAAGAATTCCGGCAACGTATCCATCGAACCTACCACGACAAAGGAGTAATCACCGGAATTTTTAATGCGTCGCAGCACGTTGCGGTAATCGCCATTCAAGTCAAGCTCGTAGCGGCGTACGGTAATTGTGGGCCCTGCAGTGGCGTACATCTCCAGTAATTCATTTACGGTTGGTAGAAATTCACCTGTTGAAGTGTAATTTCGAATTTCGATCATGTTGCACCTTTCATTGTCATCTGCTTACGTTTATGTGCTACGTACCCGTTTCATAGATGATTGTGAAGGTATCGGTCCATTCCAGCGCCACCACCAAATCTTTCAGCGCCACCGCCAGCTGTGAGGCGTGCGGATACAAATTAACCGTTGGCATTTGCACACCAAAGTCCCAGCGTGTATCGATGAAAGGCAGCTCTTTGGCATCGCAAATGCTCATCGCATGCTTGGCGGCCAGATCTGTGGTGGGTCCGAAAACGGCCACCAGATTTTGCTGTAAATCGATGGCGATGAAAATTCAATCGAGTAAGGCAACATTAAATACACACATATAGATACAAAATTTGTAGCGTAACTGTGCTTACCCGCAGCATTTTGCAGAGTTTCTTTGATGTTTCGAAGGCATTGCCAGATTCGATAGCCACAGCAATGCCATGCAGTTCGAGCGTGCCACCGCTCTCTTCGTTCGCTTTGTCTATCGCTATTTGAAATATTTTCTCCATATCGGGGTTGTTGCTCTCATAGATCAAACCTTTAAACAATTTTACGTGTGTGTGAGTGTGGATATCTCAATATTAAAGCTATATGTGTTTATTTTTCTGGAGAGGGAGTTTGAAGATTTGAGTTTTGAAGTAAAAGGTTTTTGACTTTGGTAAATCGTTGAGTTACCAAATTGTATGTTAAATCCAAATTTTCAGAACAGAGAAGAACAGAAGAAGCTAAATCGCTTTTCAATAGAGGGTGCGAGTTGTTCACAAACAAACGCTCTCACTGGCTCTACATTTTTGGAATTCCAGGAGTTTCTAGGTCGGCCGGAACGTGGTTCAAACATTGTGTAACACGCCACTTCAAACATCAACTTTTTTTTTTTTGATTAATAGTTTCGATGAGGCTTTATTTCTATGTCATCCATTATAATAAGCCTAACATATAATATTACTGTTACCGATCTAAAAAAAATTTAATTCATATCAAAACAAAAACGTTGCGGAATTCAAAATCCCGAATTATACTTAATCCTAGACTTATAATTTTATTATTCCAACGCAATAAAATGTAAGGTTATAGGATTTTTAGCAAAGCATTGTACGTCTACTACAAGAAATGTCTATCAAATCTAAAAATGTCTCCGGTATTGGAAAGCAAACAGCCTTCAGTAGTTGGGAAGCACTGACATATTTTCAGATTTTTAAAGCGCAAAACACTCGTCACTCTCTCTGAAAAGTAATTTTAACAGTCTCAGTAAATTTTAGGAAAATATGGGGTTACGGAATCTCGCCAGCTGGATTACAAAACCCTGAGTTTCCCTGAATATTGATTGATGGTGTCCTTTTAATTTATATAAATAGAACTTTTGGTTGAGTCAAAGTCGCACTGTTTACTTTGCATCATTTTACTCTTGCGCCAAAATGCACTAGCCTTCTGCACTTCAGTTTCTCAATTTCATTTTATTTTGCTGCATTTTGTAACACGCAACAACAACAACAATGCAAAACAGACCATAACGACAGCGTCGCACCAAATGCCGTCTACTTTGGTACTTTGGCGTCTATCCATAGATTTGCGTCTATCCATATATTCTTAGATATTGTTGTTTTCATATGTGCATGTGTTTATTTGTTTTCAAACGCAAAATAAACAGGTACCTTGAGAGCTGCAGAGAAGGCAAATGCGCTTTTTGGATGCGCTACTTAAGTGAAACACTTGGGCGCAAATATCTGCAATGCACTAGGGAACCGGGCAAGTGCAGTGCTGCGTCGATTTTTCAACATATTTTACGTAACCAAATTTCCGTAGGGAAAAGACTTCTATAAATGACTGAAGTTTTCTAACGAAAACGACAACTCACCGACATTTGTCTTCTGTGCATCTGCAATTTGCAAGAAACTCAATACAACCAAAATTATTAAAGTTATGCGAGTGCAACGCGCTGTTGCCACGAAATGGGACAAGCTTTGTCTATATGGCCGAGCCATGTCGCAGCAGTTTTCCAATTGAAGATTTTCTCGACTTCAAAAGTATTTTGATTTCAAGAGCCAATGTAGGCGCCGGTGTATGGCCTCATATAGTTTATAAGTATTATTTGTACGTTAAAGTTATTTATAAGTATAAATATTGCAGTATTGAAAAAATTTTTCTCGATAAATATTAATTTGCTTTTTCACACTCGCGACACGCGGATGGTCGAACGAACAGAGCTAAACTGATCACGAATTCGCAAAAAATGTTGAACAGTGAAAAGAAAAGTGAAAGTAAAAATCGCCATTAAATTGACCACAGGGTGATTTTGACAATATAAAAATAAACATACAGCATTATATATTTATATTAACAAAATTTATTAGTACTCTACCGAAGGCCCCATTCCCAGTGTTTTTATATTTCATAGATAGTAAAATTACTTACAAATTATTTCTTTTAAGTAGATAAATAGAGTTTTTTTTTTTCGTAAAAATTTATTAAACTACTTATGTTATATTTTAATAACCCAGATATTTAAGAAACTGTAATAACATATATGTATATAAAGGAATGGCTCCATTGACATTTAAGTGTTTTCAATCTGGTGCACAATGACGATCGCTCTTACACTTCGCGACTTGTTGCTAAGTTGAAAATCGATGTGAAAACAAGTCCTTTTCTAATTAATAAACATAAAAGCACACAAGACGCGTCCTAAGTCGTTAAATGGTTCATACAGCTCATCCTTATAATCTATTGCAATATTTGCTTTACCATATAAATATAGGCATATATGTAGATCCATAAATCTTATCTTATCTTTCTCTCCTGCTTCTCAAGATCTGTTATTATCCGTACTATATGTTATAGTCGTCTTCCAAGTTCTTCTAAAGTGATACGAGATTTGAGAAGAGTTAATATTGTTTGTTGAAAGAAACTTCGTTACTTGTATAAGGCCTTGAACTGTCGAGGTTTTAATTGCAGCTATATTATATTTATCGATCTTCAAAATCTTAAACCAAGTACGACACTCATCGTGGAATTATCTTTATGGAAGTACCACAGATAATCTAAGATCATGAAATTAATGGCACAAAAAATAATAACTAACCTAGTGGAGTTAGAATTAGCCCATATATTTCAACACTACTTCCTAGGAAACGTGGTGATACGATACCATTTTTAAGGTAAAATATAAACCTTGAAGATGTGTGGGAAATTAGAGAAAGCGTCTCTTCACAATCTTTAATTTTAGTTCTCATAATATGTAAAAATCGAAATTTTGCAATTAAAGTCTGTGAACATTTGTACTCTATTCTGACATCCAAGGGCCAAGATGATATCCGTTTAGATCTTTGTAATAACCACTATTCACTATACCCAATTAGAGTTTTGATCAATCTGGAATTTGTTCTTTCAATGCTGCTAAAAACCGCAAGCCTAAAATTAATCCTCAAACACACTTTATTGGATCTTGGCAATATGGAACCCTTATTCCCGATATACAAAATTAATGAGTTTTCAAAAAATGCTAAAAAAATACACTTCAGAATTCTTCTGATTAGAAATAAGAAAGAAATGACGTACGAATGAAAATTTTAAGATATTCTTTTTTATTTAATATATAAATAATAATAATATAATATAAAAATAATAATATAAAAAACTTTTATTTTCGAGACGTACCAGTCTATGTTTACTTCACTTGTTACGCATTTACATATAACACGAGGGAATAGCAAAACAAAGCTGCCAATGTTAATTAAGTGCGATGCATTTGAGCGCCTTTGAGCCATCATTTAAGCCAACTACCATCAAATTATAGCTATCATCATATAGCATCATATAGCTATCAACAAGAAGCTCTACGTGCCAAGTTCACATTTTCCAGGCATTAAACGAGATGACAGCCGCTACCACCGAAACAGTCATGCTTCATAATTGGCAATTTAATTCCATCAATGTCGCTATTGGCAGCGCTTAGCAAAAACTTGTATTCAGTATACAAACAGACATAGCCGACAACATACATACAACAACTGTAGTTTCATGAACTGTGACAATTCGAAAAAGCATAACGTTATTGCTGTACATAACTGTCGCTGTAAAGTATAATGGTAATGAAAGTCACCACGCCACAGTGGAAAAACGTATATCAGTGAAAGCTCTAAAGCCATAGAGTTGCAAAATTGCAAACTGCCAAATGAACATTTGTGGCGCTTCACTAAAGCGCATAACCTGACAGCTCAGCTTAGTTGCAACATTGAATCCTGCGAACTGCATAGCTTGTGACAGCTAGGAAATGACAATATTTCATATTTAATCACAGCGCATATCCAAGCAGACGCGCAATAAAAATGGCTACTTAGAACACTAAGCGAGCATACGAGCAAGTGGGCAAATTTACCTAACATAATTGCTTATACAGGGTAGATACGCAGAAGGATGATCACTTTATTGGTCACAAAAAAATATAAATGAAAATTTCATTTTTTGAAACAAGATAATTTGTCAATTAGAAGGTATAGTTTATTGGTATAAAAGATTTTTTTTTAACTTCTCTATATATGAAAGTACAATATTTCATACATCATACAATTTACAAAAACAATGTGACATATACGTAAATAGGACATACACATATTAGTAGATATAAATTAGAATTTGTTTTCAAATTAAAATTTTAAGTGAATCCTTTTAAAAGACACAAAGTTTCGCTATAAATCTATATGCAACTGATAGCCGCCTTCGACTCAACACTTCCATGATCGCTAAATTGAAATTCTGCTCTCTTATGAAACAATTTGCATATGAAAGCAGCAACAGTATTATTTAGTTGAGTTCATTATAGTATAGTAGAGGGTTAGTAGTAACTCCACGTTGTTTGATTTATGCGAGTTGCTTGTTCGATTCGACAACCCTACAAGTTTTAGCGAATGAAGCACAGCTCAAAAGTGGAATTGTACAGCTACTTTAAAGCGCCCAAAAGTTGATGAACTATTGTTAATAATCAAATAGAAGTAATTTACGTAGCCAGAAAATTTTTGGTTCATAATATTAGTTAACATTTAATGAAATATTTGGCTCTACCAAGGCTCACATGGTTATAAAATCATTATTCACATCACCTGCCTTTAGCTAGTGAAGCTGATGTCGTCTCAAAACAAGGACGTATGATTTTGCTCTTTGAAATTTCGTGTATATATGATAACCATTTCTTACATATATATATAAAAGTTAAACTCGAGTTATTTGATATCTAAAAATAATGTTTAAATATAAAGTCGTATACGCATATTATTGCTTTATTATATATGTAGAAGCTGTAGTGCTATCTGTTGAATTTACGCATGACTAATTCAACTCTTGGAGATGTAACAACTATATTGCTGGCATATATATCATATATGAATGGACATGTGCGTAATTAATGTGCTTTATAAACGTTTGCTTGCACGCACCTAAACATATAATTAGTGTGCGCCTAAGTTGTTTATGTGTTAATGTTAAGTGTCGCATGCACATTTCCGAATCGGCATTATTTATGTGTAGTTGATAAATGCGAATGTAGAATATATCTCCAAAACCAAGATATTAGCAAAGATATTAGCAAATTACCCATTCGAATGTAGTTGTGGTGGTAAGATGGGAAAGCAGGATAATTCACCACCATAAAGTAATCAAAATTAGAATAATGAGTATAAATAACAGTATTTAATCTACAAATTCGTGACTCAGTGTAATGATTTTGTAATTCTGTCAAATTGAAAAATAGATTTAATTTTTTTTTTCCAATTTCAATCATTCTAAACCAATCACTGACCATCACTAACACAACTATTTTGTTTTCTTTTGCTTTCTAAATTCTTCTTGCAGCACTTTTGACCTTCATATGCTCACAAGAATTTTAAAGATTACGTTATTACATAATAGCTGTGTGGTTAGTTGGCTTTATCTGAAATTGAATTCATTTTGAACGCAAACTTATCACACTTAACACACAGCTTCGCATTTCTTCTAAGGCGTGCTATAAATTTAAGCATTTTCAACAGCAGTAATATTTGATAACATTTTTGACATGAACACATGTATTATCATCGAACTCTAATCGCACCCGCTGAAGTCAACAAACCCATTTGCGCAAACTGAATGCTGGAAGGGAGTGGGGAGCGACGCGCTAGTATGCACATGCAAACGCTGTCGTAAGCTCTAAAACAAAAATCCATGGTATTACTTGTTTTAAAAGCACACCGACGAAGTCTTTGGTAACCTTGCGCGAACACGCTGTGCGCTCTGGTGCTACCTTGCCACATTTCCGCACCAAACAGGCATTGCACTCACATGTCCTTTGGTTCATTTTTTTGCTGTCTTTTTGTTGTTGCTTGTACATACACAAAGCTGGTTAAATATATTTAAATCTATGTACCTATATACATATATGTATGTGTTTGTACACCTTATAGGAAATTCAACCAGTTTTAAGTTGACACGTTTCTTATAAGCTTGGGACCATAAGCAGTTCACCCAATATTCGCTTGCGAAGTTGTGTCCGCACTGGACCAAAAAGACCTATATTCTTATATATATATGTATATAATATATACATTGATGTGTCTCTTTCATTTCTCACTCTTCTTTTTGCCTTGTAATTTTTCTAAGCGCGACGCGGGCAAACGCTATTCTGCGAATGTTGCATGAATATGTTGCAACAATGGCACATCATGCCACAGGCGTGGTACCATACACTCTCGCTTGTTCTGTGTGAAATTGCAAACGGTCGCAAATAGCCGAACGACATGCAACGAGCTTAACGCTAGTAAGGGTAAGCCGTGGAACATGCTTAGATATAAACAAGTGTGTTTTCACATGCAAACATTTGAGCTGGCATTTGCAAAGGAAGTATATACATATATGTGTACTGTACCAAACAAGTTGCCGCTTGCAGTTGTTGCTTGTGAAAGTGAAAATTGTTGAATAATAAATATATGCATGTATGGGTGCCCACACACATACATACACACAAACAAATGTATGTGAAAACACTAGCCGTTGCAAAAGCGCCATCAAGAATGTGGCGTGTGACAACAAAATAAAAGGATTACCAACGGCAATCACGCTATGGCAAAGTGGGAGTCAGTGGAAAATCTGTTCTTGACAGGCGGACAATATCGGGCATCAGTACCGGGAAAATGAATGGTGCATGCCAAAGTGTTTTCTAAGAGCAATTTTGTTTTCGCCAACAGGTATTAAATAAGAGTAAGTTTTCATTCTTTGCAACATCAAATTTATATCCTATCTTACCGGTACTGTTCATCCTGAACCTATTGAAATAAAAGAAGGTCAAACACTGTTCCAATCAAGACCAAGTGAAGGTATATAAATGACAGAAATTATGGAATTATTTATTTTGAAAATTTTTAATCCTTTGAAAAGGCTAAGGTTTTCGTGTTTCAGGAAAACAGAGTTTCCTAAAATCTAAATGTTTGCATATTAGACCATGGTTGGAGGTCGATACTTCGAAAAGGTTTAATCACCATCAAATAATATCGTTTATCTATGTGGAACCATAACCCCTAATAATATATACAGATACAGGGTGTGCTACATGGACGATTCTGCACGAATGGAAATGACCCGAAGATTGAAAACCGAAGGTTAAAAATCACACAAAAGAATGCCAGAGAAAATTCGAATCTGAAGATTTGGGTGGTCATTCAATATCACCTGATTGACTTTTTGACTTCAGATGTCCAGATTATTTTTGCTGCAGAAAGTCACGACCGTATTATTTCTGCTAGTAACCAACAAGATCTTTTTCACGCAATTGTAGACAAACATTATATACCATTATTCATCGATTTCCAACCGTTTCGTTTTCTTTGAAAAAATGTCGACCAATAAGACCAAGTTTGACTTGGTTGAATTTAGGTAAGAAAAACAGCGTGGCTAAAAATTTTGGGGGCCCAAAAAAACAAATTATCAAAGTTGTATGGAGGAGATCAAGGTAGAAACGTTAAAGCACTCTCTTATCCACTATCCAGGCCAACTTTCCCTAGACTCGCTGGTAGTCATACCTTCGGCGAACCGGGCAAATTGGCTGGAATCGATATCAGCCGTTTCAACATATTTATGATAGACAGAAAGAGTTTCACCGACACATGAGGGTTTTTCGATTCACACTGCGCAGTACAAAAGGCGGGCATTCTCAGCTGTCCAGATGGTATTCTTTGTGACCTCGGTCGCGAGGATCAGCCCCATAACGTAACCTAATCTAAGCTTCGTATCTCGTTTAGTAACAACAAACTACGGAGTATTTTTTTAAAAGTGCGAGAGATATAAAATAGGAGAAATGATCGATGTCGGTCTAGGAATTATCAAATGAAAAATAGGATATAATGGATTATATATGGCAATCTAACAAATCCTTGTTGATCAATGGTAAAAAATTATAACTTTTTATTTGTGTCAAGTAAACTAAAAATGTATATAAATGAGACTTTAAATACAAATCAGGCTATGCTTACCTTCCAATAGTTTTGCAAGAAGTATTCTACTCAATCTTCACTTATCTTGTTCAAATCACCTACAACTACAATATATATAATACAAAGTATGTATCGACACTTGGAGGAACTTCAAACTTGCAGTAACTATTTTAATTAGCCTGAAATGTTTTCAAACAACCATGGACACACACACAAACAGGCTAAGCTAGAAAGTTGACAAGGATTCGCTAAACATTTTAGTAGTTTAAAACTTAACTTTTAGCAAAATAACAAATTATAACTGCAATTTGCACATATGCTCACATAATATGCACAAATATAACCTCAAGTCAACGCTGTTACATTCATTCGTTTGTGATATAAGTCAAACGCGTCAGTATTTGTCGAATTTACCTAACAAATTCACTTACCAACATTGTTAACGGCCGGCTTTAATACTTTAATAAGTCTTCGCCAGAGCACGAACTCGCAAAGTTTCGTACACACCGGCACAAGTTGTGAAGCCTTAAGTTTCTGAATTGAAAAGCAAACAATGCACTCAATTAGCAAATTTCTTTGGCTTGTATGTTTGTGTGCATGCGTGTGGTTTGGCTCTTCAATACTTGCAACACATTTATATTTTGTGGAAGGTGAAGCTCTGTCTGCGGCTGGTGTATATAAGGCAGTGTTGGCGCCTGTGTTTACTCATTGGATCGAAGGCAGCAAATGTGTGCGGCCATAAATGCGCTTTAAAATTAATTATTTGATTTATCTGTGTATTAAATATTTGATCCATTAGCTTTGCCGAGTACTTATGAATTTGTATTTTTGACACGCCATTAATTTCGTATGTCAATAATTGCATATGAATAATTGCATATATTCAAGTTGATTAGTAAGCCATTCAACGCAGCTTTTCTGAAAACTATAAACTTTAGGAATCTGAAATTTAATATGCAAAATAGTTCAAAATTCTACTAGAGCATAATTTAAAACTTAGAAGGAATTACTTGTAAAAATTTTGAGGAAATATTGGGCAGCATATTACTTTATTAAAATTCTCATAAACTTTTATTTTTTTTTTAAATTTTGATCGAGCACAAAATTTTGTAGTAAAGCTATACCTATACCATGTTTCATAAATTAAAATAATAATTTCGCCTATACATTAATTCATAAGTTTGTACCATGAAGATATTAGTCGTATAGCAGTCGAATACATATGCCTAAAATAATAAGATGTGGGAGAAATTAAGATCTCAGGCAAGCAAAAATTAAACTATTTCAAAACAATTAATATATTCTTATAATAACTTTTAACCGTTTCGAAATCTAACACTCGAATGTTTGAAATTTTCCGCAAGCAATCTTTATTAGATAAATATTTTCCATAATATCAAATTTGCTTCGAACAATATTTGAACTCGTTGTCCACTTAATGGTTACGATTACGACGGCCTTTTCATATATATATATATTTTTTCCTTTTTTTTTTGGTTAAGTCTATTAAGAGAGAGTATATAAGATTAACCTGAACCATGAACAACATAATCTCAGGAGATGATATAGGTAATTTTGGGACTTTTATTCCAGTCAGCCTGAACAGAAAGTACAGAATTTGCCACCACAGACCACACCTAAACCAATCAAACCTGAAACTAAACTAGTAAAATCAATGAACCGCCAAAAAATGGAATATGTATTTCTAATTTTCTGAACAATCCCAAATAAAATCACCTCTAACCTAATAGAGAAATCTAAGCTAAAAATATGGCAACCTTATCATACCTTCAACTCTAAGCACCTGCTAAGCATTAAGGCATTCAACAGGCTTCCATGGAACAATATTTTCAGTTTGTTAAATAACCAATTTAAGCTCAAAAATATCTGTTCTTATCTTTCTAGCATGCTTTAATATAATTTGAGGTTAAGGGCAGATGATGTCAAACCTCGAATTGTAGTTATTAAGTAAAAGTGTTTATACAATTTATATGTAGATAGCATAAACTAGGGAGATCTATCAGCTATTCAGAGAGCAAATACATATGCTCATATACTTATGTATACAGGGTGGTAAAATTATGAACAAAAATTTTCATAAATCTAAATTTTGGGTGCATTATACATTGATGTTTTCGAAACGGGGAAACTTTTCATCATTTATGGAAGGCAATTTGTTTGTTTCTATATTTCTTGTGCTTCAGACTTTTTGAAACAAAAAGCGCTTTAGAATATATGCATGTAAAAGAATGTGTATGTAAAAGCCAAATATTTATGCAACTTCAGTGACCCTACTTCTACAACCTTCAAATCTTAACACGATTTAATTTCAACCATTTGATTTCAGTTGCACCGCCAAATCTGCAGTTGTGAAAGTCAAACAAAAACCATCAAACCGTAAATATAAAGAGAATATAAGAAGCATAAAAAACTTTGCTACGTGAAAGAACTTCCAAACTAAAACAGTTAGGTACAAAAAAAACAAGGGAAAACAAAACTAAACTCCACAAAAGCCAAAAGGGGAGAATGAAGTTACAAAACTGTGAAAGAAAAACGCGCAAATATTGATTATTTTGATTATTCCGGCTTCCCAATTTGAGTTAGTACAACTAGCGGGCGAAAGCATACACGCAGACCAACCGCACCGTACAAACCAAAAATCCGCCCGTCAGCACAGGCGGGACACACCGGGAACGAGCAGCACGTAGCTGGCCGCTGACTGACAGACAGGGCGGCGTAGTGGCTGTCGCAGCCGTGCAATTCCAGCGGACGTGCGGGGAATACACCATCACTTTAGAAAATTCTCATTTCGTATTTCACTATGCAATGTACTCTGTCGCTGCTGTCGGAGCAACTTTTCAGTAGGAAACAGTGCAAAAAAGTTGCAAATTCATTCATATGATTTCTTCCTTCTCGCCATCTGCTAACTACGGCTCGCACAGTCAGCCATTTGTACTGATGTTGCCTATTAGATGGTATCTGCCTCACGTGGCATGTTGCACTTAGCAGCCCAGTACAGCCGCGCAACGGCTACTTCCCACAAATCAGTATTGACGCGACAGCCCGGCAGAGCCGGAGCCGAGGTAGCAGCTGTGCGGAGCGGAAGATCCGCCTGCAACGGAGTCTGTCAGACTTTCAGTAGATGGCTTTCGGTAGTCCCCGCTTCGAAGCATTGCAATATCTGCCACAGCGTAGCATAGTTGGAGGCTGTGCGGCTAAATGTTCGTTTCACGGTTGACACGCCATGAAAAATGGCCACAGTCGGATGGGTGAGTGTGAAAAATGAGAAACGCGGTAAGCAAAGTACAAGCAGGAGTGTATATAAACACAATGGCCACAACATGCCAACCAAGTGATAAGTGGACAGGCAATGCACAGTAGCTTTGTAACAGCACTCCCACTAACTCCTCCTCCCACCGAGCGCGCACTTTCTTTGTTTTGTTCACTCAACTCACTGGCTGCTTTTGACGGTCAGCATAATCAGATTTTCTACGCAGTCTGTTGTACGGACAACAACGCTGTTGTTGTTGTTCGTTTTTGAAATGTTTTCGTCGCTGGCAGCATGCAGGAAGGATACGTTACAATGCAATTACAGTTGGGCAAGCGCAAGTTAAATACTCATTTCCTTGTTATGACCATATTTCATGGACCAACACGAGCTCTACATACATACATACTCCTGGCATTCCGCAACAACGCTGGTGAAATTAGTTTGAAACAACACATTTATTTTTCTTTAAAAGTGCGGCGTTGGAAGTAGCAAGTGGCTATCGCGGATTGTAGACTCTATTTGCAATGTCGAGGGGCAGCAAGCCTACATCGACAAGATAAAACTGTTGTAATTTGTTTCAGAAACTCAGATTGGCGTGAATGGGTGGTGGTCTTGGACGCAGGAGAGCAGTTAGCAACCTTCAAACTGTTGAGTATATCTCTTTGTATTGTAACAAAAAAGCGAGTGAGAGCTACGGGGAGAGTTAGTTTTGATGTACAAGCGCAACCAGTGTGCTTTGCTTTACGCTCTTCAGCAACGCGATAGCTCTCTTCTGCGCTCATGAGAGTCAGATACATTGTTGCCATGAAATATTAATGATATTAACCATGTATTAAACAGGTATATGATATTCTAGGCAATTCATGCGTATAGGAAATAATTCTTGAAACGAGTTTAGGTTCAATAAGTAACCTCATTCAATTCTACGAATTTCAAAATAAAGAAACGTTGAGGTTTCATAATTTTTAAGAGTCGATCGCTAACTAATTGAAATAAAACTATGCGTAGTAAATAGAATTGGTTCTTGCAATCAACAAATTGTTGATTTTAAAACTACTTGACCCCAAATTTAACCTTGCATGTACATTAATTCTTCTTTGAGTAGAAGTCTTTGTCTTAGGCAGCTATACTAACAAAAAATAGTTGCCATTTTCGCAAGGCACCGTCTTCTTACAAGAAAATAAATTTGACTAATTTTTGGATACAATTTCATTAATATGCAGCCAAATCAGAACCTAAAACAAAATAACACTCCAAGGCAAATAAAAAGCCCAAGGGTATGTTTAATGCTTAAAATGCTATTCTGAAATTGACTTTTTGGATGCACTATATTTCTTAAACTTAATTTCATTAACCGGAAAAGCGTTATATATTAAAACTACAAATTAAAAATACATCAAAGCTACAGGTAGTGTTTTTTACTTTCAATAATTTAAACAAAATAGTGTCACCTTTAATAAAAAGCAAAATTTTTTAATACAAAAAAAGAACGCAAAAAAAAAAAATTTTTTTCCGTATCGGCAACCCTGTTCTCAACGACAATGAAATGCTGAATGACCTTTTGTGCTTTAACAGTTTATCTCTATGAATATGAAAACATACAAATTATTTACCCACTCAAAGCGTACCAAAAATGTAGAACCAATTTTAGTATATGGATTGGTGAGCTGATGAGCTTAGCGGCTGAATGCGCTGAGAGCAAAATACTCATACCACATGAAAACAAGCGCAAACAGTCTTTCCTGAGAGCACATAAACGGAAATAACCTACTGCTCCAGTTTTCCTGTTTTCTTTGCGACAGCATTTTTTCTCCTCCCACAACAACTTATGCTGCTCAATGCAATTAAATGTAAAGCACAAAAGTGACACAGGCATATCAAAGAAACTGTAGCGCCACTCTGACATGAATGGAAGTGCACTGAAAGTGTAGAGAAGAATTTAACTCTTTCAATTTAGGTAGGAATATATATTTGTATATATAGGCATTCGTGTATTTTTTATTTATTACTTACCCATTTTAAGCCAACTTTTTTAAGAAATGTGCAAATAAATGAAAATACAATATTGTTATTTATTTGCCTTTATCGAAGAGGAAAATTCCGAATGTTACGCATACGCCCTGGGGCGTCCAAAGTACTGCAACGGCGAAATTACTCACTCCAAATCTATTTGCTATACATTTAGTCGTGCTTTGGTCAAGCTAAAAATATTTATTTAATAAATACTAATTTCTGGCACCTTCATTTATCTTAATTTCGTTAGATGAAAACCCATAGCTCCCTACTCAACTGAGGAAACGTTATTCTGACTACCGAAAAGCTCTAGTTACCTTAAATGTTCAAGTTTATTCTCTGGTCATTAGTATTAGCAGTACTAATTTAACTTCTTCTTTGCAGTTGCTGAGCCATCTTTTAAGCAACTTTTCAAACTTTCACCATTAAAGGAAACCAGAATGAATGTGACATCAAATACAGGTAACCACTAAATAATCACAAAACCACTTTTGTGTGTAGCCGCTGCATGACTTTAGTGACCCGTCAGCAACTGTATAGCATTCAGCTCAAACAATAAAACCAACAACAACAACAGCAACGGATTAACAGAAATAACCATCCATACTGTCAGCCACACAAAGCAAACAACTTCGCAATTGCTGTCGCAATCGAATAGCCAACAGCAAAAGTTCACAACAACAACTAACATATGCAGCGTTTATTTTCGCTAACACTTATGCGCTGCACACCCGCAACGTATACACACACAAGCACATATACATACGCATAAAAATATTTCACTATTCACAACTTAGTGTCCGGTTTGTGTGCTGCGGTGTTCGCGGTGAGTAGCTCGATTAGCTGCTGTCAAGTGCAATACAGGTAGGGTTTATGCTTACATAAATTATCTTACGTATGCACATTCACATGCCTCCACTTTTGATATACAATTATAAGCTAAGTCAAAAGTAAAATTTTATCCTCCTCTTATAGTTTTGTGCGCTTGAGTAACTCAAAATTCAAGCATTTTGCTATCTGTTTTTTATACTCTTGTAATATGTTGCAGAGAGTATAGTAGTTTTGTTCACCTAACAGTAGATTGTAACGCCTAAAACTAACAGAGATAGATATAGAGTTATATACGTCAAACTGATTAGGACGACGTAACGATTGGAATTCCGGCTGAGTAAAAATTGAAATATCTTTATAAAATATCTTTATATATTATTATATCTTCATAAAAATGAAAAGCTATGAAGTGCTTTAGATAAGTCAGAACTTAAGATACAACCCGCTAATTTCGTAGAGGGCATGGAAAAAGGGAGTGGCAACCGTAGTTTAAAAAATTTCTTTAAGTGAGTGTTGCTCCTAATAGGTTTACTGCACACATCTCACAAACAACTAGATCCAAAGCAATGAAAGTTGCTGAAGACAAATCATTCTAGCTCCTCTTCATACGGTATGAATTTGGGTGAATTATGATAATAACCGATAATAAAAAATAGATTACCAAACGTATATGTTATATATGATAACCAAAAATACAGTGGCTCACCGCCAAAGTGATGCAACGGTATAAGAAATACTAAAACAAGTATTACCTGAAAACTAAATACATCTTCCAAAGAATACAAATACCACTTAACAGCGGCAGATATATACTTTTCAGTTATGCTTTAAAAAATTCAGATTCCATAGTTACTTTATTTAATTAACAACAAAAACAAAATTCAGTATTAAATTGCACCTCACAGCGAAAATTATACAGTAACAAACAAAAAATTAATTAAATATGTTACAATTTTTTAAGGACACAGCAAAAATTTTCGTTTAAATACTTGTCGTTAAAAAAATGTCGATTATTATTTTGCATTATACCATTGTTTGCAGGGCGTTCTTCAAGTCGGCTTTATTTTCAATCTCGTATTTTCGAATCTCTCCTCCCAAAACTGACCGCACATTCTCAATTGCATTTAAATCTGGAGACTGTGCTGGTGTTTGTACTATTTGCGGACAGTTCCAAACAAGCCAACTTTGCACAACTGCGGATTTGTCTTTTGAATCATTATGTTAACAGTACCGAAAGTTGACGCAAGTATTTCATTTCACACACTCTTGTGAATAGTAGAATCGATGAATTCCAAATTCCCGACTCCAGAAGGCGACATGCATCCACACACCATTACTTGCCCTCCACCATGTTTTACGGGGCTACGTAGATTTAGCGGTTGTAGCTCAGCATTTGCTTTTCTCCACACATAGTTCTTTCCATCCGATCTAAACAGGCCGAATTTACTCTCATCTGCAAGAAGTATGGTATTTCAAAAGCTTTCACGCTTATAAAAATGTTCGTTTGCAAACTTCAACTTTGCCTTTCGATTTTTAGCATTGACTTATGGTTTATTTCGGGCCGTGCGGCCATTGAAATCAGCCTCCCTCAGCACTCTTTGTATGGTTCCCGGATGACCTTTCTTCCCAAGACATTTTTCCACTTCATTACCTACAGCTGGAGCACTTAAATGTGGACTTTCGCGTATTTTCCGTACAATCCAACGGGAATCACTTTCGTCAAACATCTTATTGTGATCCGATTTCTTATTATTTGCGACACGATTTTCACGAACATAACGTTCAATGATATGCTGAATAGTTCTTCGACTCACTTTCACTATTTCCGAGATTTTGGGTTGACTTTTGCCGTCTTTATAATGCTTTAGGATTAATTCGCGCACTTCAATACCTGTTTGGCGACCCACTTTGAACTACACTTTACGAATGACAACGCCAAAATGTTAAGATTATCAAATATTATTCCAGGATTGCTCACATTTATAACCGCATTTACTTTGCATTCGAAAAACGGCGCCACGCTGTCGCTGCTAACGGTAAATATTTGTGCATCATTTTAGCTGTGAGCCACTGTATGTTCCACTGTATGTTCAATGTATTTTGTGCATCCTTTTCTTTCGCAATAAGAAATAAATCTTATTTAAATTTATTAAAATATTTCGAAGGAACAAATGATGGCGCAAAGATCAAATCATTAGAGGTAAAAAAATCAGTTTGCATAGGTAGGTTCTAGCACTCACTCACTCACTATAATCGTTGCATTGAAATAAGAATGGTATTGACATGTACTCATTCATCTTGAGCTATAGCAAAGCTAAAATAAAAAATAAAAAAATTTTACTCGATAATTATAAAGTTTGTAAATAAACAAACAAGCAAACAATAAAAACAATAAAATAAAATTCAATTAGCGCACATTAAAGTTTACATTAAATTCACATGAAAACAATAAATCTTTTAGGATAGTATGCAATGTGTGTGTGTGTGTGGTATATCGCATGTTTCAAATTGTAGCATATGTTAAATGTTGTTTGTTTACTTTTTTGTCTGCTCTTACTTTTATGAGCACTTATTTATTACTTTTCCAACAATGAAGATATAAAACAAATGGGAAAACCATAATTTATTTGCTTTCCAATATTTATATATGCTTTGAAGCAAAACTAAACAAGAACATAATTAATTGCAGGTAGTAAGCAGATGTACTGTTAGCTAATTGCTTAACAATTGCTCCAGCAAGTTTGCTTATCTTTAACAAAGAAAGGCATGTAAAGGCGATGTGTAGTGTTTAAGTCTTGAAACGGGCTTCAAATGGAAAATAAATTCTATTCAGTCTCTTGCGACTAAATTTTTTGAGTTTGAGTCGCCGACTCCACCCAACTCACAAAACTGAAGGACTGTAATTGTACAACTGTAATTGAATTTTAAATTTTCCTATATTTAAAAATACGAAAGTTCCACAATAACACCGTCAACCATTTATAAATCTGTATTTAGTGAAGAATATCTATTTAAGGGAGATAGTAATCATAAATGAAAAGCCAGCCGATAAAGAAGAGATAAAAGAAGTTCAGAACGGATAAACGAGAAATTGACGGAGTAGTCGGATAAGTTTCAAAATGTTTACGAATGAATGATTGAAAACCAAAGGTCCTTTGAATCAAAATAAGTCTCAGTCTTGGCGATTACCCCTTCATTGGAGCTTAATTTCTTTCCATTGAGTATTATTTTAAGATCTGAGAACTCAGGAAATCACTGGTGTCCAGATCTGCAGAATCCAATGCATGTGGATGTGGAAGCATTTTAAAGCAATCAGAAAGTCCTAAAATCATTTTCCTTGATTTGTGAATCGATGATCCGGCCGATTGTGAGCTCGTGAACTATATTCAACACTTCCCTCTAATATTTTTAAAGTGCTACCTCGATCAATTTAATTTTTTGTGTTTAATCCCAATCCTTTTGCGTTTTCGTTTTTTTTTTTTTTTTGATGTTTTCGTTCGTAAGAACGGCTTCCATGCTTAGGCATGCTCCATAATCCTATTTGAAAATTTTCACCCATTTTTTTACTAGTATGAGACCAGTTCGGCCTCTGACCGAAATCTTATAACTGGCATAGGTTGGCTAGGTGATAAAACAACAACATCTAAAACGTAAAATTAACGTTGTATTGAAGGAAAACGATCCGTTCACTTGTTAGGTTCTTGGCTCATACTAGTACCGAAGTAGTTTATAATTAGTTGATTTGTCTACTGGGTTTGTTTCTACAGGATTCAGAGTTCTATTCACGTACAACATCATTTCAGTTCAATTCATAAGAGAAGAAAACTTAACAAGTGGTTGCTTATTGCTAAGAATTTATTCAGTGCGAAAATGAATATAAATTGCAAGCAAAATATTCAACAATTTCACAACAATAACAATAAAAGCTGGATGAAAGCAACAACAATCTGCAACTGATGTGCGATGTACTTAAGCGTTGAGCTGAATGTCCGAAAATGTTAAGGTTAATCAGCTACACGAGAATTGTACAAGTCCGAGGTCAAACTTGAGCAGCAAATAATGCCAAGGATTAGTTGAACAACAGTTGTAAATTAGCGCCGCATTGTTGTTGCAGACAAGGCAATTTGCGCATGTAAAGGCAAAACATATATACACGTCATTAGGTAAGAGCAATCGCTTATACATATTTACGCAAAAATATAGTATATTAACACTTAGATTCACACATACATATGAACACATACTCAAGCATTGCATTGCATTGCAGATGCTGGCTCTACTTAGAGTGCATTGCCTGCGTTTTGAAGCGCTCAAGTGTAAGCACTTCTGACATCTTCCTCCTCCACAGCCATAAGTCTGCTCGAATTTATTTTTGCTTACATTTGCGTTCGCATTCGCAATGGCATTCCGATTTTATATGCTAAATGCAGAAGATTGATTTATGCACTGCTTGAAGAAGATTTATGGCGAATTTAATGGGGTAGGTAAATGCAGGCGATGTTGGCAGTAAGCAAGAGCGATATTGCTCAGCATTATTGCAGTTGGAAATTGTGTTTACATTTGCATTTTCACTGAGTAGATTAGGTAATTCTTTTGATAAAGTTCATTTCAATATATGCGTGCTTAAAAGGAATGTGGAAAGCGATAGAAGTACGAAGTAGATCAAGTGCGCGACTGCTATTTATTAAGTCATAAGTTCGAAGCACAAGCGTGGCGAAATGTTTTAAACTGATAGCTTATTTTTAATAGCCGTCATACCGTATAAGATTAGGACCACTAATAAAGCACTATAACTGTAAACAGCAATTATTAAAATGCTTTATGTTGGCAAAGAAATTTACAACATTCTTCTCTATAACCTTCTAAATTAAACGGTATTAAGAATAGGCAAGAGCCAGAATCTTACAATAACGTGTTCCTGAAATCATTTTCAAGAATATTTTAAGACTCCAACTCCCAGTTCTACGAACTTTGCTCCTTCTACCCTTTGCTTTGTAAACTGCTAAATATTAGCAAAATTGTTATTTACTAAATACCATTATAATAAACGTGACATCACTAATGCAATTGATATAAGACACAGTTATTGAGCGAATTCCTCCATTTTTGGCAGTAGTGTACCATATGCGGAAAGTATAGTCAGCGTAGAAAACGACATAAGGTCAGAATCTCATTATTTTTTATTGGCACCAACTCTCCATAAGTCAATAGGAATTAGGAAGAGCCTTATATTTGGCATATTAGCAAAGAGTTGCCACATATCAAGAAATCAAATCCAAATTTTCAAAAAACTCAAAACCGAGGGGAAGTTTACTCTTCCCCTGTGGGGCGCCCTACCAATTGATTTAAGAATAGCAAATAAATGGGTGAAAATTCTATAGAAATTTTGAAAACAAGGTCCCCTAAAAGCCTACTATCTATTAAAAACAAAAAATTACCTAGAAGGTTAGAGGGTTAGAGGGATTATTAGTCCAAATTAATAACTGCTCTCATTTCGAATTACTAGGGAGCTCAAATATACACAAAAAACATTAGAACAGCTGTTAGCCACTCCGCTCATTCATTCAGAGGTGACACAAACCTTAGTTTGATAAGCACCATAAACTCTCCACGCGAGCGATTAGGTATACTGGAAAATATTGCGTGGCGGCATATCAATGTCTCAAATTTGAATTTTGCGTCATTCCACATACTTTGCTAATACGCAATTAGAAATTAGAAATACTGAAGGAGCTTTCATATGAAACTTACGAAATTTTCAACTCAAAGAGGTGAACTAAACTCCAATGGCCCTATTACTAGCGTTTTTTTTTTGTGAAAACTATTTAAAATAAAATTTAAAACTATCCGCAGCTATAACCAACGACAACACACACTAACAAATCTATGCATTACTGTGAGGCATATTTCCTCACACATAATTAGGCTCATGATAATAACGAGAACCCACACACTACATTATGCTCTGCGACAAAAGTGGTCGGATTATTACTAGCGATTGTCAGCACCAAATCTTCGCCAGTGCTTCAGCGCAAATATGAGCATTTCATAAGTGTATGTGATTTGTTTTCTTATTGTCAATGAAAATACAGAAAACATCTGTTCTGAGTGGCTACATAAGGGCACTAAGCTTTCGGAGGCAGAGCCAGTCAGTTGAGTACATGTCAGTGCAAAGGGAAATCCTTGACTTTGTAAACACTTGACCACTTGTTAACCAGCGGGGCGGGAGCCATATTAAAATAGCAAAAACATAAAAGTAGAAGAAGGAAGAGGGAAGAAGGAAGAATTTGAAAAGAAACAAACTAAGCTACTCAGCGGAGAGAAACTCGCACAGCATGATACTCAGCGAAGGCATTCAGCAATGTGCTGATAATTGTGAGCACAGAGAGAGAGAGAGAGAGACGGAGCTGTAAACAATTTCGACAACTTGCTTGCTGTTCATGGACGTTGCGTATACGCAGTGGCTGACACATGGAACGGGCATATTTTGAAGAAATGAATGCAATGCATGTGAATTATAAAAATGTGTGTTTGTGTCCGTACATATATATGTGTGTGTGTTATAAATGTATGTGAGCATAAGCTAACGAGCCACTAGAGGGTCCAGTTTACATTCAGTTCAGCTCGAGAGTTCAACGTCAGTAGACGTTTCAGTTAAACAGGCGCTACTGACCAGCGGGTGATAGGGAAAAATTGTATTAAAATACAAATTAAATATCTAAAACATAAACTTTACTATCTTACTGAGAGCTGAGCCTTTAATTAGAGCTTCTTGTGAACCTATATAAAAAATCAATGTCTAAAGATATACAGAAAAATAAACGAAAACGTATAAGGCAGCTGAAGTGCAGTGATAACTCAAGTATTTTTTAAGGGAAGAGAAATCAGCGTAGTTTAAAGGAAGAGTATAGATACAAACGCGAACAGTCAGCGTTGAACGGTGCACAGCGGCAGTTCGGTCGGCTCAGCACATATCCTACTTAGAGTCTATGAAATAGATAAAATCGTGACGTTACTACCATATGCGAACTCAAACGTGAAGAAGTGATAAGAATTTTCACGAAAAATTTTAATAAAAATAAAATTTTAATAAAAGTAAAATTAAAGTTTTATTGAAAATAAACACAAGTGTACAACTTGCTTCCCATAGTGTGGTGTAAACTCATATGCATTGAATTTAAAAAAATATATTTTTACAAAATATATGAATATCAGTCGCTAAGTCACTATCTTGACCACACTTCAACCATTTGACGTGAAACACGGGCTTACAAGAGCACTAAACAAACGCATACAATATGACCGAAGTGATTGAGCTGAACGTTGGTGGTGTACACTACACCACCATGCTGGGCACACTGCTCCAGGAGAAGTCCTCACATCTCCACGAACTCTTCAGCAACACCGATACAATGGTGAAGGACAACAAAGGACGCTACTTTCTGGACCGCGATGGCGTACTCTTTCGCTACATACTGGACTATTTGCGCGATAAGCAGCTCAGCCTGCCGGAGGGTTTCCGCGAGAAGCAGCGCCTACAGCGCGAAGCTGAACACTTCAAATTGACCGGCATGTTGGAGTGCCTACGCAGCGGCAGCGACATGCGTGCACCCGGCTGCATCAATATTGGCTATCGCGGCAGCTTCCAATTCGGCAAGGATGGGCTGGCCGATGTGAAGTTTCGCAAACTCTCCCGTATACTCGTTTGCGGGCGTGTGGCGTTGTGTCGCGAAATTTTCGGCGATACGTTGAATGAGTCACGCGATCCCGATCATGGTGGTCCCGATCGTTACACATCACGCTTCTTCCTCAAGCATTGTTTCATCGAGCAGGCTTTCGACATGCTACACGAGCGTGGCTTCCGCATGGCAGGCAGTTGTGGTTCAGGTACAGCGGGCTCGGTGGCGGAACCCAAACCCGGTGTGGACACAGAGGAGAATCGATGGAATCACTATAATGAATTTGTTTTTGTGCGCGAATAAGCAGGTGATATTGGCAAACAGTTATTGTAGTGGTTGAGCAACAGTCGTCGGTTTTAACTACGCGTTTCTACATTGTAAGTAGCAGAGATCTTTTACTTAGTATGTTGCATGTGTATAGAAGAAGTATGTGGCACAGTGGCAAATAGTAAAAGAAAATATCCCATAAAGCAGTAAGAAAATATTGAAAAGCTGCGCACATTTTCTACAGCCACAGGCAACTTATATCCCCAAACCACTCAGCTAGCTAGTCTTCTTCGATTCAACTTTGCCACAATGCGAAGCAACATGTCATTGCAAACAATTTTCAGTTCTGTCACACGCAAATGAGCGCGTGTGTGCCATTAGCCACATTCACAGTTGTATTTTCCAACCAACACTCAGCCTGGGGCAACTACTTCTTGCCGCCTTCAGTGGCTTGAGAAGGTCAAAGCATCCATATTGTGTGATGTAAAGGGAAAGATACAGTTAATGCCTGTCAAGACGCTTTTATATGTACTTAAATAGTTAGACACTCACACAAGCGCGCGACATTTGCTATGTATTTGCAGCACTGTGAAATGTACGAACTAAAAGCAAGGAAGAAAACTGCGTGAATACTTACACTAAGTAATGTAGGAAAATGCATACATACATACAAAAAGAAATGCTTAGATATATATAAATAGCTAAAGCATTTTCGTGTACTTATTTTAAGCACCGAAACGTGTGTCAATTAAAATAAAATACAAGAAATGTCCACTTACATATAGATAAAAGTGATATCAACTTTTTCACTTTATGCAGCGCATGCAAGTAATTAGCTGACAGACTCTATAAACCACCATGTACTTAATGTGTAAAGCTGGCATTTCAATGGTATATCTATTTGTATCTGGAGCTACGCAGAAGAGAGGCAATTAAAGTTAAGAATACATAACCACTACAGTTGACTTGAATGCACAAATATTTTCCTTTTGTTACTAGAGATATTTTTGTTGTTGTGCCTACCGTTGTACCATCCAACTATCTAAACAACTGAGGTCAACTAATGAGATTTTTGGTAACGTAAGCAACTGTTAAGTTATCATTTAAGTTTTTGAGCTCGAAATCTACTTTAATTAAATCACTTTTTGGTGGTTTGCTATGAGGTAGCCAGTAAATCTCATCTCTTTTGGATAGCACTTTTTCTTCAGAAAGTTTTACGCCTTGATGAAGTAAAATACTCGTATCATGCACTCCATTTTTTCTTGTAGACATATGTATTTTCAGCATTCAAATAGGAAGATAACAATTGGTCCTTTCCGTATATATGTATGTATGTATCCTGCCATGTTATACGTCTACACCAAGTTCCTTATAAGTAGACTTAATTCAAAACTGAGCAGAGTTGATTACAATTGATTACTCAATTGTTTGAAAATCCGATAAAATCGTAGATCGTTTGGCATCAAAGTTGTACCAACAATATTATTCAGCATTTTAAATTAACACAATTAGAGTTTATCCATATTGCTCCAGAGATCATTAAAGTCGTATTTTTGTACTGTGGCACACCCAGTTGAAGGAGAGATAACTGATATACAAATCATCTGAACTGACATCTCCTCTCACTTTGGCAAATTTATTATAATAATAACGCATTGCAATGACAAAAATTGGAACACAGCGAAGCCTAGAATATAGGGGGATTTTGTGAGTCTTGCAAGATTGCACGAAATGCAAAAATCCTATACCAATATATGCAAGAGTACGAGAAGACGCCATTACACAATTTTTGAAAATTTAAATGGAATAGCTAATTTCAAGTGTCAAACGAATGATGACACTTGATGAATGCCACATACTTCGGAAAAACAAAAAAATATCTAAATTTATGTTAGGAGAAGTCGCTTTTAATATACCTGCTGCAGTCACTTTTATTTAGAAATGTTAAAAAGCAAGGTTTATTAATTAATACAAATATGGGAAATTGTATAAAACTTATCTCTGTAAACAAAATATCAGCGAAATGTATGTATGTATAAGTAATATGACAGTTGGCACAGCGCTGTAATTATTTTGAAACATTACATTGCACGAAAATTAACATTTTTTTTCTTGCGTTTTGTTGTTGTGGAATCCGTGCAAAGGGTTTTTTCAGACTAAAAGAGTCTCGCTTATCTTCAGAAAACTACGTTATAATTTTTCGAAAAAATTCAACTATTCTAAATATACAAAAGTTTATTGAATTGTATAATATATTTGTGTGTAAAATATAAAGATTGCTGTGAACCTAGCTTAATATATATATATATATATATGTATGTATTTTTCACTAACCTTAATTTTCTAAAAACCAGGCGTATTGATGAACTAACACGACTGTTTGCGACACTTTGTAAACGAATGCCAAATATATAAAACGAAATGAAAGTAGCGAATTATATCATTTATAGGTGGGTATAAAAAAAAGTTGCAAGAAAATTGATTTAAAACAACTGAAATACAAGTATTGAACTAATATTAGTACGGGTCTTAGCATTTAAATCGAGAAAACAAATGAATTAAAAAAATTAATGAACTACAAAACTAAAATTAAGTAAAAATGATTTTAAATGTAATTGGAGCTGCAGCAAATTTATGCAAATTTGTGGCAACGCTGCCAAGTACACTGAAATTTATTGCAACGGTAATTAGACGACATGAATTTGTGCTTGTGACCGATTTGGAAAACATAAGAGTCGAACAAAAGTAGAGTAGAATAAATTTATGTAATGAAAACCGATATAAATGTAATGCAAATACAATGCAAATACAATTGAGTAAGAATTTAATGAATATTAAAATGCGAAACAGAGATACACTATTAATTTCAATATGCATAATACAGCAACAAACAATATCCGAACAAACACAAAGCGACATTAGCTGGCGTAAATAATAATTGTGCGAAATGTAATGCCAAATGTAATATATTATACTTATTATTAGTAGCATAATTAATAAAACAATGAATACTCCACAGCAGTAAGCAAAAAAAAAACAAACAACACAGTAGAAACTGTGAAAGTCATAATTAGCAAATATTTGAGGAAAGGATATGTTAAAAGTACGACTATATATGTATGTAATGCAAAGCAAATAATTGAAATCCACGCTAATGACAGAAAGCGTTAGCGAACGCAAGCAAACACACTGCTGGTCAAACAGTAAGAAAGCGAGGCAATTTGCAAACGAAAGCGAAATTGGCAAGAGAAAATTGTGCTTAATTGAAATAAAATGTAGCAAGCGTATTTTGCAAGCGGCGCGCTGATGACAGCCGAGAAAATCGTTAAAGCCACAAAAGAGCCAACAAACAATCACCACTAGATAATGATAGATGGAACTCTAACAACACCACCAACTAAAGCACCACTAGCGAACGAAAACCAAAAAAGAAATAATAAATAATTAAACAACAACAACAAATATAACAATACAATGTAATACAACAACCACCCACCTTCTATTCAACCCATTCTACCATTTGCCATTTTCTACACACTATACGTACTATATATATATATATATTATGTGAGTAGCTATGTATTGCTCGACGTTTGTTTATGAATTTAATGCACGGCCATTATGCCGAATTGTAATGAAATGTTGGTTTTACTTGCGGCCCGTCCGCGCACAGCCAGCATAAATACCACAAAAACAACAAAGAACACAAAATAAACTATAAACAAAAACAACAAGAAACAAGAAACGAGAAACAAGTTGCATAATTCATATTTGAAGGCTTCATTTGGTATGTGGCAACTTTTCACATTTATTAAATAGTTGCAGAAATGTTACAACACAAGTTGCTATGACAATTGTGTGCTTGTGTGTAAAGCGCTTATGTGTTTAGCGAAGTAAAATGAAATATCATGGGGTGTACGAAAACTATTAAAGTTCGTTTTAGAAAAAGAGTTGTTGAAAAAAGTTACCCAAAATATTCCATGTGTTGCTCGCAAGTGCGGGAAAAAAATACTTCATGACTGATGGCTGTTACCAACTCACTGCGCCACCTACAGCCATAATTCACGCACTTTTTCGTTGACTTTTTATGTTAAACACTTCCGTTACCCGCGGGTAACACAACTTGAAGCGAGCAAAGCGTAGAAAAAAGCACGCACTTTTGACTTGTGACCGTTAGTTATGGGTTGTGTAAATGCTCATCAATCATAAATTTGCGCATATGCTCTTCAACAATTCTAATCGCTGCTTGGCCGCTGCCGTTTGTACTCTGAGTGATTGTTTTTAGTTTACAGTTGGTTGAGCATTGAACGGAACGGAAGCTTTCGCTGTAGCAGCAATAACACCGAAAAATATATGAACTTTAAGCGATTTAAAAGTGATTTTATGCCAGCAATTTCATGGTGCAACACTGCGTGTGAGTAACATAGTTGCTATCTTCACTCAGTAATGACTTCTCATGTCAAAGACATTGTTGATTTGGTAAAAAATATTATATAAACATAAGGTAAGAACAGATAAAACCCCAGGAAATATGCTTGACAACAAGAAATTTAAAATTTCACAGCTTTTTTTGAAACGAACATTTGAAGGTCGAATACAATATTTATAGTGTTTGATTTGTAAACTAGCCCTTGGATGCCATTTTCTAGTTAAATATTTTCTAACAAAGAGCATTTTAGTATTTCGAATACCTATGTGAGTATTTTATTATGGAAAGCGCAATGATATTAGAAGTTTTAGATAATTTTTTCACCGATTTAAAAAAAAAATTTTTTAAATTTATTTGAAAATTACTTAAACATTTTCTTTTTTCGGTCTTTATGACGCATATTTGTGCCAATATCTCAAATTTAGCCCAAGACATTAATTTGAATGAGATTTCTGAAACCTTCTATTACTCAGGTTACATTGCGGTTCAATTGTTTAATTGATTTAGTCAAAAATTATCATGCGAAAGTTATAACACATCATCTCATCTCATCTCTGGCAGATATTGTGTCAAAGTAGTTGCGATATCAAATAATTGTGTTTGAGTACTTATGACAGTCAAAGTGTATGGTTTTGTGAGCATTAGTACAGTCTCTGGCTATTTTTGTATCGAGCACAAGGACGTACAAAGCACGTGAGAAATAAAATCATACTATGAGAAATCTAAGTCTAGGTCACAATGCTCATATAACTGCACTGCACTATGCGTAGAAAAGAAATTTATAAAATACCTTTGAATTCTCAACATCATAACTTATCTTAAATATTTACAAACGTTTTTTTAACTTCTCGGAACTCAATTTATATACTCTGCTCTCTTAATGGAGTGGAGAAGAAAATAAAACAATTTTATATATATAGTTTAATTTTCGATTATTTTTCAATACAAATTGTAAAATACTCCAAATGATGCCAAATACATATTTAAATAGAGAAGTAAACAGGAAACCTGTGCTTCCGAATATAATAATAAATTTGAACATAAAAATTTTCTTAACTAAATTTTGCTAAGCTACTTACATATTTATGATTTCTGCTTACAGTTGAGCTTAATTTACACATTTAGACAAATATAAAGAGCATGGAGACAAACAAACATATATATAGTTTCATAAATAGTTTCTTAACTATAGCAAATGGTAGATTTACTGATTAAAAAACAAATACACGTACAAACTAATTGCAACAGACAACAAGTATAAAAACCAACTAAACAAAATTCGAAATTCAAAATATACTTAAACAAAGCTATGAAAAATATATATATATAAATAAAAAGTTAATATAACAACAAAACAAACAACTATGGAACGACGACAAATATTGTTATTGTATGAGTAAGGGAAGAGACGACAAGCGCTTAGTAAGAATTTTCAATTCTATTTTCGTGAAAAATACAAAGAACGATGTAAACAGAGAAATGTGCTTAAACGAAGCTACAAAATATCCAAAAAGCAGATATTTAGATACTTATTTATGTTTACTGTAACTACAAAGTCAAAATGTAAAATGTAAACTAATTCTTGAAAGATGTCAAATAAAATATTAAGAAAATTGATAAAACTACAAATAAAAGGAGAAAAACTTAAACAAAGAAAAAATTATTTAGTGTGATATTGAACAAAAGGTATTAAGGTATGTGGGAATATATGAGATTTGCATAATTTAATTAGATACCATTTGAGTGCGAAAAATTAAAAATAAGTATTGCAGGTATTAGTCTACCTTTAGCAACATCAACAACATAGCCATCATAGCCAAGTATGCAATGAAAATTACTTTATCATAGAGTGAACCGAAGAGAGAGAGAGAGAGAGAGTGAAAATCGGTACTATTTAGTATACGTATTAAGTATGGAAATTAAAATCACTAAATTGTAATTATCGCTGCTACTTCTATTTGGAGAACGATAAACACACTGGTAGACTGAGTGAAATGAACGAAAAGTTTACGACAGTAGACTTACCACAAATGTTTCCATTGACATTCCATCATCACCATGTCTAAAACGGAAATATTTAAAATATATATAAAAGACCGCATCATAATGCAGTTTAAGGCAACCGGTGCCTTCCTCCCTCTCTCATTAATATGGGGTTTCCAAGAAAGTTTTCTCTTCAGTAAACTTTCAATCCAGAAATAGCCAATATATTTAGCCAATATATTCGCTACCTCAACGTAAGTTTCTTGAAGAAAGAAAAACCTAGGTAATTTCATATTTTGAAACTAATTGACTTGAATTGATTAGACTGAGGACAAAACCACTTCCAGTCATGTAATTTGTCAACAAGGTGCGACACCCTTGAGTTAGTTCATAGAAAGTATCCGGGAACATAACATGAGAGCTACTTAGTCTATGTAGGCAATTATCCGGTAATAAGTTTTGAGATTTGAAGAACCTGCAATTCTATCAAAGATCTACTAAGAGTTTTAATAACCATTTCCTCATTTCCCCAGCCAACTCTCAGAGTTGAAACACCTTACCTCTCATACCTTCTACCATGCAGGTGTACTAACTGGAATCCAAATCCAGCAAAGGTCATCACAGCTCAAGAGAACTCGTCCATATGTCAGGATTTAAACCATTCTCAGCAGTATTTTGGAAAGGCAAATTATTCAAGTTTTTGACAACAAATAAATTTTAAGCGCTTTTCAAATGTAATTTTTTCTTAAACCAAATCACTGATGCAAACATTGAAAATATTTCAGCGTTGCAAATATAAAAGTGTTGTGATACAAACAAAACTTTATTTTTGGATGCAAACTCAGTTCGCTTTCAAACGGTTTAAAACTGCTACTTTATTGCCTCGCTCTACAATTTTATATAATTTTTTGTTATTGCTATTGTTTTTTTATACCATCACTAACAAACGAGCACAACAGCAGTTTTAAGTCAACACTGGCACGGAGCAACAACTCTTCGCATGCCAGAATCGTTGCGAAATTGCGAAAATATTTCAACGAGCATTTTCAGTTTAAATGTGAAAATGCCACTTGCAGCAACAATGTGACATTTGCAACTGTAAAGTTTCGGCGATTCTATGCACTCATGCAAGCAGACATTTCTATACATATATATATATACACACACACATATATATATATATATATATACGCATGTTTGTCTAATGTCTGTCTGCAAGCGCCTCTGGGTATGTGTTTGTCGTGCGTTTCCTGCACCACTTCTGCACCTTTTTGTTGCCATTTTAATTTGTTTGTTTGCCATTTTCTTCAACTATTATATTCCTATATTTATTTAGTGTTCCATTGTTGTTGTTTCGTTTAGTTATTGCACTTTCCAATTGTTGCTGTTGTATGCTTTGTGCGCCCGCTGCTGGCCGCATTATGCGCATTGTTGCTCACTTGTGACTTTCCTTTGGCGTTCGCTGCATGCAACAGCCAGCAGCAACACTCCAGCCGCTATTTGTTACTGCTCGACGCACTTGGGGTCGCATGCATAACTGTGTGTGCGAGTGCCAAAGATACCGAGAGGAGAATGTGGAGCGCACCATGTCGCCGTTTGCGGTCGCGCCTCTGCCTCGTCTGTTTTCATCCAGCTCCGTTCCCTTCGCTATGCTTTTGCGCTTTTAATGCATTTGTAATAATGTTTGCTTTTAGCTGTGGGACGCCATTTCCTGCAGTTTGTATGTTAGTTAGGTAGGTTATTGTATGTTTGGGAAGAAAAATGCGCGACCTTTTGTTTGGTTAGTATTTTTCCACCGTGCAATAGGTTGATACCCACGCTTTCACCAGGTAATTTTCTTGCCATTTCCGTAATTAACTTAGATGGAGAAATTTTCAAGTTTTTTTTTTAAATTATATAAATTATACATACACTTGGAGGTATAGCCGCACATATTGGTTGGCAGGAATATGACTAAGGGGTTTTGTATCTCAAACAGATATATTTCGTACTCAAACAGTGCTCGGTTGCGGGTACTAAAATATTCTTAATATTTCAATATTAAAAATTCCACGGGTGACGTCTCAATATTTCCATAATCGTTTCTTGATTGGGATTAAAAATTGGTTCTTTCAAAATGGTTCTTTCTTCATGTATTTACTAGTTTCGGATTACCCCCGTATTGCCCAATTTTCAATTCCTTCGCATGCATAGATTCGACTATACATATGAGTAAAGCCGAAGGCTCGACAAATTCAACGAAATATCATCACCTACGCCAAAATATATATAATATTTATAATCATTCGGTAGTGCTCGGCTACGATCGTATCAACCCTACTATAGTCGTTTTTGAGAGGTAAGGATGGCGTCCCACCACTGACTGAAGCAAAGCACTACAGAGAAGTGACATATATAGAATTACGTCCAAGTTGCGTTATAAACACGAGTTTAAGACGTTGTGTTTATGAACAAATGTCAGATTTTCAGATTGGAATACTTGATGAACTACTTTGAGATAAACTTACCCCTTCTTATACATTGGCAGGCAGTCAAAAATCTCTAAAAAGCCAACATTGAGCCAATGTTTGACAATGAGGCCAACATTTTTAATCATGTTAACGAATTCCTTGACAAAACAAAGTTATAGCTTTGTAAATACCAAAAAAGTGGTGTTAAAAGCGAGTTAAAGGGAAGGTTTTGAGTGGTGAACTCCGTTTGTGTTAATAGTGTTTATTGCTCAAATTGCACTGAAATTGCAGCTAAACTCGAGTTTATTGCAATATGCATGCTCTTAAATTTTTGTTGACACATTACGGCCTTTCGAAACTTCATATCTAACACAAAATTTTAACAAATTTATTTTAAATACAGAAAGATAAATTAGTAAAAAAGAATGTTATTATGCATTATCTTCGGCCAATTGCTATATATATAAAAGTCTTAGATTGTTTGGACTAATAACATTTTGATGGTTGCTTCGAAGGAGATATATAATTTAAAAATTTTATTTTCAACATGGCAAAGGATCATAACGCGCTTAATAAGAAGCCATTGATGAGTATGTATTTGTCTCGGATTATACAGGTAAAGAGGATATTACCTAACTTAATCTAGATTTAAACTTTTAGGAATTTAATTTCATTATATAAACAACTTTTTCATCAAACTACATTTTGTATTATTCCACTAAGGTGGTTAATTCGAAATCTGATTTACCCGGAAAGTATTAATTGAAATAAAAATAATAATTCGAAACAAAAACAATACTGGAAAAAATGCTGAACTAAAGCAAACTCATTTCAATTATTTATAGAGAAACAATGAAACTAAAAAAGAACACAGAAGTAAGCACAGCAACAACACAACAAAGCAAACAATAAAAATGTAAAACAAACATGAAAAATAAACAATGGAATAGCAGAATTCGCTTATATATACACAGACATATACAACAGTACATAAAAATACAATTAAATAAAGCAAAGACATAATAAAGTAGAAATATTCGGAAACCACCGACGGCGACAGTGCGAAAGTAGTGCAAGCAACCCTGCACATAAAAGAAATAAAATGCACATGCAAAAAAGCGAAAGCGACGAAGAATGCGACACGTAAAAAGGCGAGACAAAAGCAACGGGTTAAATTGTTTTAAATTAATTTACTTTCACTGCGTCATTGTATGGGTATACGGGTTGAGCGCCTGAAAGTGGGCAATGAACATTTCTACCCAGCTGCTTTTAAACTCGCATTTGTGTTTGCAGTGCCAACAACAACTCAATTGCTAGCAGGTAAACAAAAATTTCATTAATCCGGTATAAAAACTTTAAATTGAAGTTTGGATATTGTTGCAACCGGTTTTTCCACATTTCGCATTCTGGATTCTTCATTTCAATTATTTTTCGCTTTTCAAAAGCAATTGAATTTTTAATTTGATATGTTTATATTTAGTTATATTTACGGTGGTATATATGTAAATATGTGCTTTTGATCACTTTCACTTTTTTTTCTGTTTCATGGCAGTCGCTGCTGACTGTCATTTCTGTCGCTGACACTCTTAAAAATTACATAACAGACAAATGCACGCCTTCTTCCAACGATTTGCTCATTTCTGTGCAATTTTTCACTTCAATTTACTTAAATTTATGTAGGCATGCAGCTTCAGGGCCGTGAAGTATGCTTTATTTTTTACGAATTCCGGTGCGTGTGTGCGCCATGCAGACACAGCACGTAGCCAAGCGCCAGTTATTTGTCAGCACAACATTCCTAAGCATGTTCTGAAATAATTTTTATATCGTCTCGAATTCGGAACCATTTTAGACATATATATATATGCACAGTTAGATAGAGCAAGAGCGCTGTAATATATGACTTACCAGATGAGAAATGCTTGCATATGTGTGCGTATGTCAGAATTCCAGCAGACAAGTGTGACAGTGGCTCCGCATCGCACTCAAGCTCAAGCTCCTCAGCCTGTCAGCAGCGTGCGAAGCAGTAGAGTTGCAATAAAAGTATCAAAATAGGACTTGCACACGCAACGGCCGTTAATAATGCCCCATCCAACATAAGGGTGAGAGAAGAGAATATTTGATATGCCATTAAAAAGAACTCACAGCCAATTTCGTTTATTGGGGGAATTTTCTCGTGCTTTTAAAGCACCATTACGCATATTCTTAAACTTTAACACTTCCATATACATATATGCAGAGGCAATTTTATTACTTATGTAATATTTGGTATAGTATAGGCTTTTGAGTTAGCAAGTGTGAGTGGTTATGGCGCGCCAGCATTCTAAGGTATATAAATATTCCCTATGTTTACAGCAAAATTAAAAATTTTGGTAGCTCTGTTTAACCAGTAACCGTTTAAAGTATTGCAGGTAGATTAAAAGCGAAATATTATAATTAAATATTATAATTAAAGCGAAATAATTCAACAAAATACATATCGATGACTTTGGTAAAAAATACCTGAGAACATAAAACTAATATTTTCAATACTATATTTCCTTTAATAACATAGTTTCCTAGCTGCTATAACAGTGTTGCATTCATAAGAAAGGAGGAAAGCCAAAATGATCAAAAATTTTATGAGGATTCTTTTAAAGAGGATTCTTTTAACCTCTTAACAGTTCCGAAATTTTTGAAACCTTTCAATATCTTGTATAGGTAGAATTTGAAACTAGGACTGAAAGCCGTGTTTTTGCAATGCATTACAATAGAGAGAGAGAGAGAGAGAGAGAGAGAGAGATAGAGGAAGGAGAGAGTGTCTGACACCCAATCCACAAATGTGCGCAGAACGCATGCTATTATGTTAGATCTCTCCAGAATATATCACGAATTAAGGAAAGAGGTAACATATTCTGCAGTAAAGTTTTCTATATCGCGTTTGCTAACGAAACAGATTTAAGCTAATAGTTTCCTCAAACTGTTGACCCCTGAATTTTATTTTGGGTATCTGCATGATAGCTTCTCTTGAGTCAAAATTTGAAGAGCTGTCTAACCTAAAAGAAAAGAAGTAGCGGATTTTTAAATATTGAGGTCACACTTTGGAGAGTATTGGTGTACTAGTACCTATTTGAAATAATTAGGGCCACTACGATAAAACATTCGACAAAAGCAAAAGTGATAAAGGAAACTTCGATCACAAGATTTGGGTAGCTTGACTAAGCGATATCTATCAATATATGGTAGTTACCGTGTAGGTAATTTCCTTTGGGTGTATAAAGGTTAATTTTGACATTAAAGTCGAAAAGTGAGTAGGAATAGGTACTGAGGCTTTCTTTGGCGCATCAAATGCTTGCCATAAAGAGTTACTATGACAAAAATATTCTCTGCCTTACTACGAAAATATTTCTACTTGAGTGTAAAGAATAATGATATGACTTTCCTTACTTTATAAAAAATTATTGTAATTTTAAAATATAAATATTTGCTTTTAACATTCACCAACGCGGCAAACACCAACATTTGTTAGTATCCTGTAAATGCATGTTCAAACTTTGCATATACTTGAGTTAGATTTTGAATACATAAATTGTTGTAGTATGTGCAAACACTGTGCCACTTTATGAGGCCGTTTCAACTTACTAACACATACGAAAATTTATTATATATAAATATTTTACTTATACGCAAATACCAGTGACGGTTAAAACCTTTATCGCGGTGTGGCTACCCTCTAAAACGGCACCATCACTTTCACACACGCACACATACTCATCTACACAGTGAATTCCAACATTACGCACATGCAGGTATTCTTAAGCACAAAGTTATACAAAAATGGCAATAGCTATAAAAAAGAACGGCATATATATTTGAATGTACACACACACACACACACACATATCACATTCGAAGTTACTAGCCATGAACAAATTATTCTTTTTCAATGTGCAATTTTACAGTCGTCACACACTAGCACCTACAAACCTACAAACATGTTTGCTCTTCTCCCGGCGTGGGCGTGGGCGTGGGCGCATATTATCTGAACAGCAGCTAACTGAAGCACGTGAAGCGCAACATTCCCCACGACATGAGCGCAGAGCTGCGCAAACGCTGCTTCACTTTGCTAAATTACCCAGATTTCGCTTCTCTTGCCCCTTCTGCTTATTTTTTAATAATTTTAAATTTACTTTTTATTTCGTTTGATCTCATTTGGCCAACACACGCAATGATGCTCATCCCGCTCACTTGCTCATCCCTTCACACTCACACGCACACACGCACACACACACACACACACTTTGGATGTGCAACTGGGCGCTGCATGTAAACACTTACATGATACTTACATATATTACTTGATTATGGAAAATTTAAATCCTTTTGGGAAATCAATAATTATTTTTTATTTTCATGTCTCTCGAGAAATACTTAAATTTCTCTTTCAACAATTATGCGGTGAAGCGTCTAAGATTCCACGTAAGAATTCATTCCTCGTTCTAGCAGAATAAAAACTGCATAAAATGTGTAAGTAAAAGAAAATGGAAGATGAGAAAAGTAAAATAATTTTTAGAAGTAAATTTAAGAAATTTTAAGAAATAAAGATTTATTTCTCAACATTTTCTCAATCTCCTACAGATATTGCTTTTCGAAACGAAATATTTTTTTCGCAGGCTCCAGTCGACGAACCATTGAACTGTAACCACTCAGCAAAGAATTTGGTAGAAAAGACTTCAGAAGACCATACTGAAAGTTACCTCCAGTAAGTAGTAAGTAAGAAGTGAGTAAAAAGTTATAACTTCAGCTTAAAAACTAAATTCTGGACATTACTGTAGAAAGAGACTTTTTTGGACTTGAAAATACCTGCTTAAAATTGCCTCTCTTCATTTTCCAAAAGTAACAAGAACCCTTTGTAAAAACCGTTCTTTACTGAACTGTCCATTTATAAATAAAATATAGTTACCATTTTCATAAAACAAATGGACTCAATCAGGTAGAAACCCTCTTTGGCAATTTCAATATAGCTTACTTGTAACTGTGAAAAGTGTTTGGCCGCATAAAACATGAAAATGCTTCACCAATTTATTCAACACTTTTTTCTCAACATGCAGCAAGTAGTAACTGAATCATCAGACATGGAACTCTAGAAATTACAACAAACCATTAGTGTCAGACCATGCTACGGCACAAAACACAAAATAAGGCGAAAAAAGGCGAAAACAGACGAACAGTAAATGAAATGGAAATTGATACTCACAAAATCACACAAAAAATCGAATCACAGCAACTGAAAGGCAACGCTTTCCACTGCTTTTACAAGCCAGCAGCGTTATCAACACATCATCATCAATGTTGACGTGCCCAGTTACACTTGTAGGTTTGTACACGGATATGTGTGCAAGTGTATATACACCTGCACATAAGCTCATATGTCATATTCCCGCACCTTACACATATGTATATACCAGATTACCAATACTTGTGCAACTACATATGTACAGTGCTGTGCCCATCGCTCTTCGCATATATATATATATACACATGAATATGTATTATCTCCATTAGTATATGTATGTATGTATGTAAGTATGCGTGTTTCATTCGTTGAAAACACATTCCGACTGAATGGTTTATTGATTCCGTTGGGTGTGTCCTGGCGCAAAAATGGAATTTATGTTGAAATTTGTCTCTAGTGTGCGAAATCATAGTAGCGTTTATGTCACGAAAAGCGGGTTCAACTATGTGTAACTACATACGTACATCACATATGTGCCATGCAGAGAATTAAAGCAACTTAATTGATCACATAATTAATTTAGTATATGATAAATCGAAAACAATTTACTTGTAACTATTTTGCATTTTGTTATAAAAAACATTTTTTTTATGATGAAAAATTGTTAGTAGAGAAATTTACTACCAGATTTCTATGCGATTAAGTGAAAAAGTATGGAGGTTTATAAGCGAGTTAATTGAGTAAATCGGTAAGAAATTTCTATGAAAAATACTTTTTTCAAATATCTGAATCCATCAACCGCACAAAGGGGTATTTTTGGCCGCACTTATTCAAAAGTGTAAGTGAAATGATTTTGAGAGATTTTTTTTAGGAATAATATGCTCTAGGGAATAAAAACCAGCAGCAAAATATTGGCATATCTGCTATCGTGAGCACAATATGATTTGATTGAGGTCATAAGACGAAATTCGGCGCTAAAGGCCATCAAAATCAAGCCCTATAAGAGGTGAACGGTAGCACAACTTAACCGTTAGAATGCTTGAATTGGTTGATTAAAAGTGAGTCTATTTTTAAGGTGATAATAAATGCTTGAATTAAATAAATTTCTCCGATCAACAGTAAGGCTGAAATTTTATAAAATTATTTAATAAAATGGCTAATAAATAAAAAGTCTTTGAAATTATAAAATTCACGTGCAGCAAGCTAACATTTTTTTAATTGCTTCCAACAAGCATAGTGCAAAACTAATTAATTTTTGTCATTATTGGTGTCCTTCTTTAACGGGTGCTCAAACAATACTGAGCTAAGCAATCACAAAGCTGTCTTTTTAGTAAGAAATCCTATCTCTGTAACGCCATAAAGCGTAACCCGATTACATTTATACAACGCGAGATACAAAAAAATATATGAAATAATAATGGATTTCTTTTTACTAGACCCAATACATTCATCCCCACACCTTTTGGAGTCTATCTTTTAGTTTTTTTTTGTTATGTTATAACTTCCAAATACCACTATAGCCATTTTTTCAAACAAAATGAAAATTCAGTCGAAACCACATAACCAACCACAAATAACCAACAAATGTACACTTTTGCGAACAAATGTAGTTGTAGTAGGCTATTGAGGTAGCCATTGAGGTATTTTGTGTAGCTAACCTTTTTTTCTATTTCTTATCTACTACTTCCATTTTTGTCGTTTTTCATAATTTCATTGCTGTTAGTAAATCACAGTGTGGATGTATGTATACAAGTGGCTACAAATGGCCAAAGAGTGGTGCATTTTTGTTTACAGGCCACTTCATACAATTGTTTTGAACACAAGTGTTTGATAGAAAAAATATATTTATGCCATGGTATTTTGACACAAAGGTAAAATCGGGAATAATTGAAATATTTTCGTTATCAATTCATATGAGAATGTCAAGTAGTAAATTAATATTCTCACTTGCTGCCTCTTATTCATAATGTTAGACACTTTTGCACCACGAATATTGAAAATAAATATCGTTTTTAAAATTATATTTTTTCTTGGTTATTTAATTCTTTTTTTTTTTTGGGGAATCCGCCTATTTGTAGGCAACACTTTAGTATTTTAATAACTTTTAATAGTACTAAAATAGAGTATATGCTTTCGTTTACATAGCATTTCAGAGTGCTTTTCTAAATGCCAACAAATCCTTTACGATAAAAGCGAGTAAAAGTACTGTAGTTTAAATTTTTCAATGAAGTCTGCCGTTGTCCACCCAGAAATTTCGCTGCATAAATTTAGGATGATTTTATTTAAAAGAATTAAGATTAGGATTAGGACCATACCGAGGCTAGCCAAATATATATATTCGTGTTTGTGGTATATAAATATGTAAAAAATAACTAAATACTCAAATTGGATGATTCTGGGCAAGCTGAAAGAACTCGTGGATACCCAGTCCACTATACAATGGAACTTTCTAACAAATAAAACAAATTTCTGATATTTCCCTGGATCTACTTATTAAACTCAGGTTTCATATGAAAATTTGTACCTATTTCGAATTTACGACACTTGAAAGCGCAGCTGAATTAGACTTCGGTGCAAATAACAAGGACTGATATAAATGCCTGTAACCGCATCCCAATTTAAACGACTTTATTATTTAATATAATATATATACATGCATCCAGCTTATTGACACACACTGTTAGCACCTCTGAATTGTAGCATTTGAGAGCATATGACAAAAACAAAGTCACTTGACTACGATGGTACCCTTACAAAGCTTCTCCGTTAACCCCTTATACATTTTAGCTGTTATTTAATTTCATCAACTCACAGACTGTGAAAATTTAATTACACCATAAACACCTTTAATTAATCGTAAAAAACACTGCGCATCTCAGTTAAATCCTTTCCATTTTCATGCTAATTCAAACTTTAACGTCGTATCATTAATGCGCAACCAGTTAAATGTGATTACTCTTCCTCCTCCACTTCGTATGTCTCTTCGCCTTCTTCCTGCTCAATTATAACCCCTTTTGTCGGCGCTTTTAAATTGCCATCCATTTTAGCTGACTGAAGTTTTGCATAATTTAATTGTGTCAAATCTGCAAATCTCTTTCAGTTTTTGTCTTCTTCTTCTCTATGCTCTTTTAGTAGAAACTGTAAGTAAGTATATCATGATTTTTATTTGTATAGCTGCGTTTGTTGTCTTTGCCAGTGCAGTTCGGTGTGTGTGTCTGTGCCCTACCCTTATTCGTTCATTTTGGTCTTCTATTTATAGCCAACCATTAGACTGTATAAATGTGAAGGTTGAGTATTCACTTTAATTCGGCAAAGGCATCAGTTTCAACACAATTGGAAGTACTAATCACGAGCTATTCGATTCAGTCTCCAGCAATTTCTTGAATCTAATGTTAGAGAAGATAATTTGATTCAGCAATGTCAACTAAAGAAACATGAGCCTTGAAATCCGATGAAGGATTACTCTAGCTAAAAATGGCTGCTTTCGACTGACTAAAGTGCTGCCTCCCCTATCTTAACAATTTCTAAATTTCCCTATCGTAGAAACCGTGGTTTATCAATTAGAGTTACTCGAACTACCATTTCACGGGACCACAGTTCGATCACTGTTAGCGTTTGGGTTTCAACAAACATTACAAAAGAAGTCTATCGGCTTGTTAAAAGACCTTATAAAACAAACACTAATTCAAAAAGGCTCTTATCCGCTCTCACGACAGTCGGGTCTATGTAACCGGAATGGTCCCGAAGTCTTATCCAACTAAGGATTGTGACTCTGCAGTATTTCTCGAAATTAAAAACAACAACAACAAAAACTCCTATCAACAACGTTGGTGCAAAAATTTATCATCTTTCAATGTCACCTTTCTTAGTTGAACTATTAGACTTTAGATTTCATTAGTGCTTTTGGAAGCAATTGCAATTTTTTAAAGTGAACACCTCAAATATGAGGTGAAGCTAGACTGAAAATCTATCAAAGATATAAGCTAATTTCAGAATTAATGTTTCTATAATATACGCTAGGTGGACTCAGGACTAAAACCAACCCATGATGAGTTCTCTCTTTATGATCGCTTAACTTTATGCCCCAGGCATGTGACCAAAGGGATAATAATAACCTAATTGAGCTAATACAATCATATATGTTAAAGCATTGAAGACTCATTGAACAAACTCTTTCAATGATGAAGCTTCCAATTAGTAATTTACTAAAATAACAGCATGAATATAACATGAATATAATGAATTTATACTACACTTTCAGCCCATACTATTGAACTACAATTAATATTTGCTAACCCATTTAAATTATGTTAATTAAAGCAAAGTGTGTTTGCATTAGGCTTTCCAGCAAATTAGCAATACCACAATGTAGCGAAGGTGGAAACCAATTTCAAGGTAAAGAACTTAACAATAATGTAATGTTTCAGTCAAAGGCATTGGCAGAGAGCGTGACAATAAATAGCATGCAAACAATAATAATAGCTTTACCATTCCACTAATAAGACACTTTATGGTACTACGGCACATTTGATTACATATGTACGTGATACATTTATATGGATGTAGGTTTTGCTATCACAGATACTATTTTGCAATAAACTATATAAATATGTAGAGGCTTTAAAAATACTTATACGCTGTCCTACTGATAAAGACTTAAGCAGCCATAGGTTGGTAATATGCTTAATTTTTTATAACGAGTGGCAAAAGAACGCTCAACTCGGATAAAAATTTCCTGAAGATGTTTAGCAACACAGTTGTCGCAAGTTGTTGTTGTATGTTGGCGAAAACAGTGTTGCTTTATTTTCACTAATTCAGCGAGAATTCGTTCGCAGCTCGCTTACAAGAGGAGCGAGCTAATATAGCAAAGTTAATGAACTTTAAAACTCAAAACTCTCAAATAGCGTATATGGAAATGCAGAAATTTCAAAATGGTTATGATTTGGAGCAATGCCAACTGTTAAGTCTACTATGTACTGTAAATTACCGCAAGTGCAACGGTAAAAACTATGCAACGTTAGCAAAATCTAATTTAGCCTTAATACCAAAATCTATGGATTGACTTTCTTGGAGACCGAGTTTCCTATTTAAAGAAAACTATTATACAGAACATTATGCAATCAACAAAAAAACAAAAAACAAAACACAATTCAAATGATTACTGAGTATGTTATACATTAAAGACCCGCTTCACATACATATGTAGAATGTAGAATGTAGAATGTAGATATGTGGTGAGCGATTACTTTTGTAAATATTTGCGCGTAAACTAAAGGCATTATGCGAGCACGCCAACACTTTCGGCGACCCACTTGTCTACACAAATAATTATACAGATATAAGCTTGTTTCTTGCTTTTTTATGAGCATATAAATTCATATATAAATACATAAGTAGATACATACATATGTAATATGTTCAATTTTGACTTCAATTCTTGTTGTTTTTTTTACCGGCGGCACATTTTTGTGCACATTAAATTTTAATAAACACTAAATCCTTTCTCTTTTACGTATACGAATTGACATTCCTGCAGGCGTAACGGCATTACATGATACGTGTAAGTTATTTGTAAGCATACAGGTAAGTATTTATATTAGATTACCCTTTACTTTTGATATATAGTAATTATAGATAGTGTATTATTAGAGAGTGAGACTCACTGTATATAATATTATATTTTGGTTTTATATTTTTCTTTGCACCCCAATATTATTACATTTTGCATTTGTTTTTCAGAGATATTATATATGTATGTATAAAATTGTAGTTTATAGAGGATTGGAATATTAAAAATCTATAAGGCAAATCAGAGTCTGATAGACTGGTTTTTTTACTGATTCGCTACAACCAAACAAACAAAAGAAAGCCGAAACCTCTTACAAAAATAAACCAAAAAATAAGAACCAAAAAAGGTAAAAGAAGAACTGAATAAACTCCAAATATCAGGCGCTATTCCACAAGGCTCTGGAGGATATAAAGAGGAATTACAAATGGTATTGATGTTTTCTCAGGCGTGACTAGACAGTAAACAGCTCACCAAAGCTGAAAGCAGACATGTAAAGCATGTTTGCGAAAAGACAGCGAAACTGTGATTTCATGAAAATGAAGCCAAAAGCCTGAAACATCAACAACAACAACAACTTACGATTACAAATAGAGGTTCAAACATCATTCACATTATATAGTGCAAAAGTGCTTCTATGCAATATATAGCCTAAGGGAGGTGCTCTGGAATGTCGTATATTCACTATATCCACAATTTAGGTATTGAGCCCACGTTGGGAACGACGACATAACATCTGTTTTTTAAGAAGCCAACTCATGACAGTGACATCACTGTAAAACTTAGCGACGTTCACATGATACGGGGGTTGAGTTCGACTAAGGTTTGATACTGCCTCATGGTAAGCAATAATATATACAAATACAAATTTTTCAGTGACGAAATATAACATACTTTAGTTAATAATGAAATTTTCAAAGTTATATTAATTATTTGTTATTATTATATTAATTATAACATGCAAGCATGCTTCCAAATATGGAATATGGTTTCATTACAATCTTCGGAGCATAAAGATTGCTTGAAAGTAACTGTACTCGATGCGTCACACTAATTTCTCAAGCTTATTTCGAATTAAGTCACCAAAGTTCCATAAATCCCCTTGAATATTTTATCAATAATATAATGCTTCATTGTCTTTTGTTGTTCTTCGGAAGCAATCCGCGGAATGTTGATGCTTATAGTATAATATATTGACTCTCCGAAGGGATCTCACGGCCAAGATTTTTTCGCAGTCTCACATCATGATGCTACATGACTATACAATCTTTTGTTATTTTTTCTCCAATTCTCAACATTGGTTAAGGAATAATGCACACATACGCTGAACTTAAACGCACGCATATGTGCATGGAATTCGCTCGTCCCACGGGGCGTATACGTAATTCTGGTAATATTCATAAAAGTACGGAGCAGCCGTAACAAAACAAAGGCGAAAAATTAAATTCCCGCACGTGTTTATTGAACTCCTTCCTTGCGCAATCGATTTGCTGTGCACACACGCATGCATGTGTGTGCGCACTTTTCTCTCGTCAAATAGTTTTATTGGGATTCCTTTGTGTCTCCGGGGAAAATATGCATTATATGCGAAATTGCTGGCGAGTAAATAGGCGTGCGCGTTCGCTGCTATGGCATATTGCTATTCTCAAGTAGTTCCTTATGCATGTGTGTGAGTGGTATAAAGAGAGAGACATATGTACTTGCCATTTCGCATTTTAATGGCATCGCTGCTGGTGAACTTGGACAAATACTCCATGGTAATCGCATTGCGCTCAGAGCAAATGAAACTGTAAAGATTTCTCTTTATTTTGTTGCATTTTATTACCACTAGCATTTAATTTCGAAATACTAGATTTATATATATTTATTTTTTGTGAAGATTTTTTAATATAATTCTTAAAACTAGAAGTACCAAAGTTATCAAAATATATATATGTATTTGGAAATTTTAATGAATCACGTGCAAAACTAGCAACAACTATACTTGGAAAAATAAATTTAAAAAAAAATATGTTAATTAAAATAAAGTAAAGTTATATAAAAATGGCCAGAAAAAGCCCTTTGAGATATAAAAAATTTTTTTCAGATTTTTCCAGCATTGTTGTTTACGTATTTTTATTTAATATAGATTGTTGAAGTGCAATCGACAGAGCATTCGCTGTGGATGATGAAACGTTAGAGAAATTTTCAGCCAGTAGAAACGGGATATCTTGCACTGTTCCCAAAGTACCAAACTAAAAGAAATAAATCTAAAAAACTAAATACCGAAGTTTCAATCAATTTTTAAGCAAAATTTTCCTAAGTGCGGCCGCACTTACACTACATTACTACTACTTACATTAAAGTCAACATACTTCTTAATTATAGCAGTATTGAACGAAAGCAACACAAACAATATCAATTTACTCCTAATCCGCATGCACTCACATAGAAAACTATATAACTATATATGTAAAATAATTTACTAGAGATTTTCGAGTAATATAAAGTACTCAATTCAATCTTACACCATAACAAAACGCCTTTGCTTAACGCCATTATATCACTCTTCTTTTCTTACTCAACACTAATTAGTAAGTACGGCCACTTAAGCTATTAGTTTTTCAGACGCTCAAATTACCATGTTTGTCATAGTGACGCGACATCAAGGTCACTTGAAGCGAGTAACTATTTTGTATGCTCATATATATAAATATCAATTTATTAAGAAAATTGAAAATGCAACAACAACAAGCGGCAATTTGAGGCGACAAATACACAATAGAAAATGAAGAAAGGTCTAAGTTCGTACAAGTATTTATGTATTTATTTTATGTATGTATGTATGTATGTATGTGCATGTATATGCATAGGTGAGTACATATGTGTTCATGCTATTATTTACCCATAATTACGAGATACTTCAAAGTGCCAGTAAATTAAATAGCTGTCTGAGCGCCAACGTCGTCAACGCGCACCCACATAAGCACACACACACACACACGCATAAGTAGACAACACACACATACACATGTACCCTAATAAGTTTGATTGCAGTCAGCTTGATTGACTGACTTGGTTACTCTGACTCTAATAGTTGGTTAGATAAATGGCAAATAAACTAATGTGCTATTGTTGTTGTGACAGCAAAGGTGACACGCCAAACGCTAACGAATGTTTATGTATTGCATAACTGTATATGTGTAATAACCTATCAAGTAACTTCACTGCGGAAATTTCATTTATCAATGGCTGATTGTGCGACGACTCGCAGTTGATAACCGAAGGGAAAAGCATGGGACAAACGGCGAGGTGGCGTTGCTGAAGAAAAAATCATTATAATAGAATGAGTGTGCTGCTTTTTCTTCCCTCCCATTCTTGCATCTCTGCTCCGCTTTGTATTCCCAAAACTCATTTGGGGCAACTGCAAATATTTGTTTAGAAAAGTGTGTCGCCCAAATTAGGTTAATTTCTGTACTTTGTTTATTCTGCGCGTTGTTCTGTGTGTATGAGTGCGAGAGGGTGAGTCTGTATGCGTGTGACTTGGAATGGCTGCTTGGCGTGTTGCCTCGGAAATGTCGCGCTATTCAAATTAGTTAAACATCGATAATTCCTGTGAAAATAAAATTTTATTAACTTATCAAAGTTGGCTTTGGCAAATTAAGCTCATTGACATTTTGTGGGGAACACAATGACAGGCAATCATTTCGAGAGGTTTTCTGTTTAAGTTTCAAAGGCAATCATTGCGCTGCCGGTGCTTCTGAATTGCTTTGGATTTTTGTGTTTTATGGCACAAATTACACATTTTTACTACAAAAAGTTGCTTCTATTCATAAGTTAAGTTAAGTTCCAAGGGAGGTGTACTACTTGTAATCTAGTATCTAAATATCTAGTATATATATAATACAATCTAGATATATAATCTGGTATCGCCACTTTAATATTCTTTCTGCCAAAAGCTTGGGTTTTGTGACGACTGGATTTTGAAATAATATTTCATTTAATAGGTAAAACTCAGCTTCTGGAAAAATTTTATCAATAATTGGAATAAATTAATAGATATATATAAAAATTTTTTTGTAAATATCAATAAATATCAATTCTAGCATCAGTAACAGCATGGGACTTTTAAGATTGTCAATTTTTAGAGTACTTGATATTGTCCGACATTCGAAGAATTCTGCAAGAAGCAATTGGGTTGTGTAGAGCTAAAAATAGAGAAATGAAAGATTTCGAAATTTATAGATATAGATAATAAAGAAATAAAGAACTACAGACAATTTCGGTTTTGTTTTGTATGATAAGTTCGTAAAGGACCGCTTTCGGGCCTTTAATAAATCCCAAGAAGTGGTGCATAGTGTTTCAAACGTTTTTCGGACTTTAGTTGAATGAAAAAGTACAACCACGATTATCGCAATATGTAGACTATCGGTGTTATTTTAGAAAGAACGTTGGAAAAGCTTTTTGTTCAGTCAGAATTCAAAATCTTCGGTGCCCATTTTTGCATAATAGAGACTTGTAATTACTTGTATGCACGAAACTTTCCCGACATCTTGAAATTTTAATATCTTATATATTAAATCTAAAATATATAAATCTTCTATCAGTTCGGACATTTCTGCCCTCTAAATCAGTACCTTTCACCACAGACATCGATCACGTTAGACAGTTTAGGAAGTTGATAGGACCAGTGTACATAACATGGAGACACTTTTGACAGAACATCAGAGAAACCGGATGAAAAATTAGTACCTTCGAAGGTAACCAGCTCATTCGAGGTATTCTCCTTTTCACTAGGAAAAATAAATAAATATATTTATAGCTTGATGCTTATGCGCAGCCTACCCAAGGATACCGTGATATATAATGAATCCAGTGTATCGTATATCCTGATTCGGCCGATAAGCAGTAATCAGAATTTAAATCTTAACCATAGTTCAATGGGTGACACCCAAGCTTCCGTTTCAAAGGCAGAAGTGATCGCGTCAATTAATCCGTACATTTTGTTTTTAACTGATTTATATATCCTCTTCATCAATATATACGGTACAATTTCACTTGCATTTACATTAATACACATCGACAAAATTGATAAAATTTCATATTTTGTACATTTCCCGCATGTATCAAGGATGTGTCAGTGCTAATGAAGCATACTGTCAGGCGTAAAACTCTTCCGTGTTTTTAATTTTATAGAACACGCAACGAGAATGGAACGCGACAGGTGGTGTCCAACACAACACAGACACTGAAATGTTTACAACTTGTTGCCGTCGCACAAGCTGTTGCCACAACTGATGCTGCTGCTCTTGCTATTTGCTTTTTGCAGTGATTTTCGTCTATTTTTTGCACTTCCATCTGACGCTTTTGTAAGCAAAGTTGTTGATTTGCCTTCTATATACGAACGCTTACATGCATTTTACTAACTACATAACTTTCCACTGTTGCGGTCGCAATTGTTCTTACTGTAACTACTGTGTGCTCAAGCTTAAGTGCCTTAAAGTATGCTCGTACGTGCAATATGAACTTTCTCTGTTCTCTCGCTGTTGACACAAAGTGACTTGTTCTGCATGCAGCGAAAGTTTTTATTAACACTTCTATGGCTCTCCAGTTGCATTTATTATCAAGTTCAAGATTTCATACTTGGAAAACAACACGAAATACGCACATGAGTGTATGTGTGGGTGTATGTAGGTGTGCACTTGGCAACCCAGTGTCGCGCAGTATAATCTGAATCAACGCAAAAAAAGTGCCATAAAAGCGATTTTATATTTATACAAGTGCTCAGTGAACCCGCGCCTTCATGTGTCACAGCGTTTTATTTATGTATTGGCAGGCGAGTGCACATCTAATTTTGTAATTTTATTTTTTAACCCATCGGGTTAAAAAAATACTTACCTGCGAATTATATTTATGCTCTTTGTTTCTCTTTTAATAGCTTTCCAATTTTTTGCATTGCAACAAAAATAAAAGAACTTAAAGCGCAAAAAAGGAAATCAACGGTAAAAAATTGCTGTGGTGCAGTGAGTAAAACAGTGAGGATGATGATCACAGACAAACACCCTATAGGAAAAATGTTTGTAAAAGAGTTAGTGTTCGATATACATGGGGCGAGATTTCAAAATAAAAATTATTTTAAATTAATATTAGACTTATTCTCATGGTTGGTAAGAACTTATTGAAACAAATTTTACAAATAAAGAACAAAATGAAGAACGAAAAAATAAAATCAATAAAGAACAGATAAAATATATTTAATTTGATATGCAATGTTTAAACGTTCCAACTTTATTTACTATATGACATAGAATCACACTTAAACTAAACTCATAGAAAAAACTACACGCATAATACAAGTGTAGTGTTCTGTTTTCTGCTTTTCTGGATTTATATATTAAACAAGATGTGAGATATTTTCATCGGCTAATATCATCCCATTTTACGAATATACCGACTTCTGTCCGTCTAATTGGCTTCGAAGTAGATATCGAATATACTAAAAGAGATAACTTAAAAACTCGAATTTAGCATATAGTAAATTTCCACCAAAACTCGCCTCAATTACCTAATAGTCAATATGAATTTACGAAACCACAACTTTCCTCCGCTGCCATTTAAAATGTATGAGCACTTATTTATTCCTGATATTAAGGAACAAAAAGAAGACAAAGGGTGTCAAGTTAGAACTACCACACGTTATACTTTTCAGTTAAAATGTTAGATGGCGCTCTATTACACTAGAAGTGACCAAAGCCATCGAAAATAATTAAATAAATAACAACATACCAGGTGAGTACAAAAGGTAACGGGAATTTTCGTTTTTTAAAAAAATTATTTATTTATTCGTCTCTAAAATAGTCCCTATTCGATATAATGCTCCTATGCCAACGCTTTTTCCAATCGTCAAAACACTTCTCAAACTCGATTTTTGGGATAGCCAATTGGAGTTCATGAACAAGCAACAAAATGTGAGCAGAATCGCGCAAAAGTGAGCAAAAGTCACGATTTGTTTTTCCACAAATCCGTGCGTTTTTTTATCACGCAAACGGCGTTGAACTTGTAGGTAGTACTCCTTATTGACCGTTTGACCTTGAGGCAAGAATTCATGATGCACTATGCAATTAAAATCGAAGAACACAGTCGAAAAACATTACCGTCATTTTTTGAACACACCACGTACAAGTAACGGTAGCTAAACCACAAAGGCGCTTTTAAAACTTTTAATTCTCTTATACTAAATATAAATAATCATCAGGAAACATTCAGACCCCAAAAGTCTTCCAAGCCCCTACATTGCATGGCTTATATCGCACTTTCACTGAACAGCTATTCAAAAATGTATGGCGTCTCATTTACTCAACTATTGCCCATATTTAGAATTATCAGAAGCAGTTCGAGGAGGTCAATTGGAGTAAATTGAAATTATTGATTTTCGTTTTTCTCAAAACTCACTCGAGAATACCAAACATAAGTGCTTACACATATAATATAATTCATTATATAGATTCTCATTCACTGGAACTGTTATTTTCGCTTGCACGAAACTTAATGGAATTTAAAGTGCACAGAAACCACAGCAGAAATTTGCGGAAAAGCATTTCAAAATAATATTTCTTTGAAAGCAAGGGTTGGTAGAAAATTTTTTTATAAGTCATGCTGGTAACCCTAATTTACGGCATTTTAGCTCTTAAAATAGTTAGCAAAACTCTTTTGTAACTTTTTCCTTTCCTTAAAGCTTAATCTTCCTTTTTTGCTTTAAAATATTGCTTCTTATCTAAGTGTTCTTGAAACTACTCCTCACACACCTCGTATATTCTCGGAAGCTATTCATTGCTAGTCATTGTTGTTTTCTCAAGCATTCGCGCTCAGTTAACTGGGGGCAAGTAATGTAATTAATTTAAAAAATTTTGCTAAATTTGTTATGTTTATGATTTTAACTTCTCTTAAAGCACTCACTAAAGCCTAATATGCATGAAAGCTCTCGTGTTCCTACAAATTTATTGTTAGACAAGTTCTCGCACTTAAGTAAACAAATTTCGGAGATAAATATTTACTTGGCGTTGTATAATTGTTCGAGCAGAAGAACATAAATTTCCATTTACTCATATAAATCGCATTGGAACAAGCTGCAGAAGTTGTTAATTTAAAGCCAATTTACAAAGAGAGGGCGGAATAAATAGAATTTGAAAGAGATGAGTTGAAATTTCGTTGAATGGTGGATTGGTGGATATTGATGGATATTGGTATTGATATTGATGGATCATTGGTGGATAACTTTTAGGTTGCTTATTTTTCTCTTTTATTGCACTTCCCTTTCTAAATTCTTTGTAATTTTCTTTTGTGTATTTTAACTCCCACAAATTTGTAATTTATATCGTGTTTTGTTATTATTTTCAGATTTCGTTTAAATTGTGAAAAGAAAGCAATTTCGAAACAAACTTTCCCCTTCATTATGCGCAGAAAAACATATTTGCGACAGCAACACTCATTTTTGGTTATTTTCATGTCTTGCCAATCCCTCCATAACAACAAATATTTTTAAAAAATTACCGAATTATTCCAAAAAGTTTTTATTAATTTGCCCCTAGGCTCCAATGTGCAATTTAAGTAAATAAAAGATGCAATAAATGTTCATTTACATACAAAATAAATTTAACGATGGCATAGCAGCAGCGAAGCGCACTTGTATGCGACACAGCGCGTATATAAGCACCCAATTATATTCAAATCAGCCAGGCGACAAGATTTATTATTCCTGCCTTCTCTTATGTATTGTCAGACACTATGCATTTCACTGACACTTATTTTCACGTAATTTCCAAAGCAATAATGTAAGATTATACACTCATGAGTGTAGACACTAAACGACATCCACTTCCTTCTAGTCATCCTCCTAGTATTTTCTTTTATTTTCAAACCATTGACATTTTTATACTCTCGCTACATGTTGCTACAGAGTATATTCGTTTTGTTCACCTAACGGTTGTTTGTAACACCTAGAACTGAACGAATTAGATATAGACATATATATAGACATACATATATAGACATATGTAAATAAATGATCAGGATGAACAAACGAGTGGAAATCCGAGTGACTATCTGTCCGTCCGTCCGTCCGTCCGTGCAAGCGATAACTTGAGTAAAAATTAAGATATTTTGATGAAGCTTGGTACACCCGTTCTTTGTCTCCGTAAGACGGAAAACAGATAAAGTGCTATAACCAAGCAGAAAATTAGGATATAAAAATTTAATTTAATATAAAAATTAAGATATGAAAATAAAACTTTGTACAAATAGTGCTTTCAAGATATTCCATCTCATGCGTAAAAATAGACGAAATCGGATTATAACTTTTCAAGCCACCAGATACCCAATATTAGGACCTCAATACCTCTTTCCGACTTTTTATCGAAAATATCGGTAAATCTGTAAGATATTGTAATGAAATTGAAAGATTATCTTTGCTTGTTAATGGTGTACTTTGTTATCAAAAATGGTGAAAATCGGGTAAATACTACCCCTAACACCCATATGCCTAATATACGGATTTTCAACCTTCCGGTAGACTTTATACCATATATTTCGGTCAATATGTAAGATATCTTAGCAAAATTAAGTGAACGTGTAATATCGGATATACCATAGTTTACTGCCGAAAATGTGTGAAATCGGTCTACGAATTATCCCAGCTCCCATATACTACATATAATGATTTTCGCTATTCTAGCAGACTTTATGGCGAATATGTCGGTCACTGTGTGAGTTGCCTTCACAAAATTGGGTGGAAACATGTTCCCTAATATGCTTAAATAATGGAAAGAGTTAATGTGATCGGTGCAGATCTTCCTCTATCCCAAAAATGCCCGATATAAGACTTCCCGAATTGTCCATCTGACTTTAAACCGTTTATGTTGGTCAATATGTGTAATATTTTAATGAAATTAAGTGGATATGTTTTCTTAAACACATTGTTGTTTAGCGCTAAATATGAAAGAAATCGGTCCAGATCATGGTCTGAGCCCCATATTCCTAATATAATGATGTCCTTTTCTCTGATTTACTTTTTCCTTATGTATCTAATATTTTCAATTAAGCCATTTTGGTTGAGTTTATATCGCATATATCACTTTTGAGTTAATTTGGTAGATATTAATATAAATATCTCTGATACGAAGCAAAATATAACAATGAAAGTACATGTGTCTATGGCCTGTAATATAAGTTAATAAGATACCAAATATGTTGCAATCCATTGACAATTTCGTCGAATAATGAATGTTAAATTCTTCCGTAACATTTTTTAATTTAAAATTATGCCAGCACCTGAAAGCATTTCTCCGCCTCTAATCCTTGCGAATTGCGACAGTGTAAAATTTTCGGTTACGCCTGAGCTTAGCCCTTTCTTACTTGTTAAATTTAAAAGCGCTTACTTATTACGTTTACCAGCCAGCTTTATTGCAGCCTCTCAAATTGGATTTATGTGCTTGTATGTGACGCAAATAAAATCAACATGAATCCTGCATGCGAGAGACACATTTAAAAGGAAACACAAATATTTGCCACGACCATAGTTTTTTAACTCTTTTTTATTGGCAATTTGATTTTGCGGTAACAAGACGGCGATAATATATAACTGTGTACGTTATGTTCTTTATATGATCTATTTGGTGAATTATTTAAACAAATTATAATAAGCTCAATGAAATTTAAGTGCTTGCCATTAAATTTTTTTAAATTTGCTTGTTTAAAATATTGTTCCTGAAATTAAAAAATAAAGTATAGTGTAAAATATAGCCGATAGTGTTTATAGTAAGTAAATGAAGTTTATAGTAAGTTGTGTGTGAAAGTTCCTTGTGTTAGGAAAAGTTTCTTGGAGAAAAATGCTTCTTGCTTTTTGTCCTTCCTACGATTTGATCAAATATTTTTAGCAAATTATTGGTTTTACAACATTCAGAATGGTGAAACTACATATGCCAAAATATAAATAATTTTTGATTCGATGCAGAAACGCGCCATTTGCTACCTGTTCAGATCCTGCACACCAACTTTGAAGCATCGCGAACGCATTTTCCAATATTTTCTTACATGATAATATCAATCGTATCATATTTTTATTTTTTTGTTCAGAAAGTAAACATTCAAATATTATTGGTGTTCATGACATTACACAATTACACAAGAATGCTTAACACTTAGATATTGATAACGATATTGCTCAAACATTTCGCAGTGCAATGAAATTCTTTGATTACTCTTTATTTAGCCACTATAAACAATGCGAAATAGCTCAATATAGAAATTTATTTCACTCTTTTAAAAACATTTTTCAAAATGTGCTTTATACTTGAGCACAATAGTGAAAACACATCGACCCAATACCTTATTTCCCATTTATCTCGAGCTAATTAGCACTTTCAAGTGACCACAGAAAAGCACACGTACTTCTACTACTTTACTGGTATAGTAGATCTTTTTGCACATAGTAAAAAGTAAGATTAGACAGACTTTGTTTAACTCTTGAATTGTATATTCAATCTATTTCCTTGGGCGCTGCTCACAGGCACTCATTACAGCTAAAGTAAACATTGTGGAAATAACCTTTCAAAGTTTCAACTCATCAAAGAGTAATTTCATTGCATAAAATAAACTTTCTCAAAACTTTAAACAAACATAATTTTCAATTACTTTATAGCTTTTTCGTCAGGCATTTGTAAAAATATTAATTTCCGCTACATTTAATTGGATTGTAAAAATGTTCACTTGCATAAAGCAAAGTCCGAACTCAGTAGTACATATTTTACTACATACACATATACAGTATACAGTATACTACATATGTGTTATAATATAAAGCGCTCATACACTCATATCGTCAGTGTAACCACAATATTGGCTGCCTTGCCAATTACTTGATGCTATCAACCATGAAATCCCATCTAATGTAAACTAAGAGTTTTCCTTCATTGCTTTGCACGACCACTTCTGCCACCCTACACTTACCGATTTACAGCTGCTCCTATGGGAATAACTCAAACACGCCCGAGCACATCTCATTTCGCTACAATACCGAGGCATTCATGCTCTTTGATTACGTCTAATAACAATAGTCGGGAAGAGTTGTTGCTACGATTTTTGCTTGTGATAATACTTCATTGCGTTTGTTGGCCGTTAAATTGCCAAATTAAACTCATCGGTTGTAAATTTGGTGGCCAAAATGAAAAGGCAATTGATGCCTGCTAGATGAGTTGGCGAGACAAGGCCATTTTTCAATGGAATTTCGAATAATTATTATGGCTAGTGACGGTTTAAGCGGAATTCGGATGCAATGCCGACAGCAGCCATCACACCCACAATACACCAACCAACCACTACTCGTGTCTACTGCAATACATATATATGTATACTCTATATATATGCTATGTGCAACAGAAACTGAAGACAACGCGAAAAGTGTTGATGGGAAATTCTCATAGACCCTCGGTTGTCACTCACTCGGCTGAAACAAAAGCCTTTTAGCGTGCAAAAAGTAAAAACGCGCAATTAATTTTTTCGGAAAGCATTTCACAGCTTTTTGAAATTGAGTATTCAAGTTCTCACTGAGAAAAAACAACAAAAGCAACATACAAAAGTGCACAAATAACATTGCTACCTGGTGCAACTCGCCGCTGTCACCTGCGGCGGGGAGAGTCTGTGATGTTTGTGGGCCAGTGGTTGCCACCAGCCGTCAGTTGCTAGTCGACACTCATCAACCATCAACTGACAACAACCACAACAATGACTGCTGGCATTTGGCTCGCCCATTGACTGGCCACAGAGCCAGTTGTTTTCAGCGTTTTGCAATTTTCCTTCTAGTCCTTTAGCCTAGTTGATATCATAGCTGCTTGACTGCTAGCTTGTTCGCCAAGGCTTGTTTATTATTGTTACTTTGTGGCGATTTAATAAAACATCATGAGTCTTGCTAGTCGCCAAAGCGCCATAAATGAATCAACAATTCTTTGGCGGCGGGCATGGTATCATTACACAAATAATGACTTCAAACGCGATCGACTTTGAACGAGAAGCGACGAAGAGGATTGAAGAAGAAAAGTGCCTGAATAACGGTGTAAGTGTATGGTCATAGAGAAAAGAAAGAGACAGCATGTGTGCATAAGCAGAGAGTGTGTGGTAAAAAGCACATATTTGTTTTACATACAATATAAATTAGACGATTTTCTATAAAAATTTGAGGAAAATATTTTCTTAAAGATCCTGGAAACATACTTACTTCAAACAGCGGACAATATTAAGGTAAAAATTTAAATTTTGTGGCTATAGTTGGTCCAAACTTTAATAAAGTAAAATTACTTGATTTCGTATGGTTTTTATGCGGTCGCATTTACTCTGAAGATATTGGTATTGCAGATGGGCAAAAACGAACTCTTGCCACGCCCTCACAACGCCGTTAATCGAAAATCTATAAAAATTCTATAACTATGTTACAAATTAAATTACAAAACTGAACTTGGCACAGATGACCACAATGAGGGTGGCGTATATGGTTTAAAACTTTTTCACAAGTGGACGCGGCTCCGCCTTCTAACAGGTTTAATGCATGCATCCAAAAAACTACTAATATTAACGATTGCCGAGGGTTTTAGGTACTCGTCCGATACCCAGCCTGACTTGCTTTGACCACTAGCTTGATCTCGCTTGATCCTCGTTTGAACCTTAGCTTGACCGCTTATTTGACCTTACCTAACTTCGCTTGGCCACTAGCATGGCCCGCCGTTTTAGCCACATTTTACCGGCTAGAAATATTTTTTTTTACTAAAACTCGAATATTTCTTCCTAAATGAACCATAAGTGTATTGAGGTCACCCCAATCCAGACCTACAGTACAGACACAGTCAATAGTACACCCAATAATTCACTTAAGATATAATATAATCCAACTCAGTGCTTCTATTTATATATATATCTCTATAGCAACATTACAATTTCCTGCTCGTACTGGCAATTACAGTTATTTGCTTGCAATTGAATTAATTACTTGCTGTCATCAGTTTATTGCTTGCTGCCATACAAGTATCTCACTTACTACTTCCCTATTGACTCTACACGTGTTTGGCTATAATACCTTTGGTTGACACCTTAATGGGCATCACAGTGCCTTTGAATATTGAAATAGCCCAAGCAACAAAGTAATTGATTCATAGCACTATGCAAACCACTTTTTTTATTGCTTTCACAATATTTTCCGTAATTTATTTTCATTCAACATTTAGTATGTTTGTGGTGACACTTAATTTATTTGCGCCGTGATTTCAATGCTTCTTCTATAGACTTCTTTTATCTGCAGAATTCCACCTCAAAATTGCATTTAAAGCATACACATTTACGATTGTAGCAAGTAAATACACTTCTTTCTTATCTATTTATTTATTTATGTATAAGTCTGTGAGTGGCTGTGTTTGCTTAGTAATTTATTTTCGCCCTATTTAATTTTAATTACGCCATTAAATATGTTGTGGCAATCTGTTAATTGTCCCTTACGGTTAACAGCCTAGATTAATTGCTTGAGATGACAAAATATCAAAGTTTTAATTTATTTAATGGCATTTTCCTCTCACAAAAACTTAAGGTGATTTCATCCATTTTTTCTTAAACGATAAGTTTGTGAAAAGACACTCAAAAAAATGTGCTTTCAAAGCGAAAGAATACGATTAAGAGCAACAGTTTTCAGCGCCAGTTCTTTAGACCCGAACACTTTTTTAAATATCACAAACACAATTTAAATTCTTGCTTATTATTTAGAAAAAAATTGTATTATTGTTAGAAAATCGTCGAAAATTTTCAAGAGGTGTCAATAAACCAGAAATTAATAAGTAAATGAGCCTGTTGTCGAGAATTGCTTTTTGACAGTTTCGTTGTATAAATTATGTTCATTTTCTTATTAACGGCAAGAAATGGTACTTCCAGATCTCTTTTGGGAAACAGCAAACAGCTGTTTGATATATAATGCCAAATATTCCGAGATTTATTTTAAATTAAAATATCTTAAATTAAAAAAATAGTAAAATTAAATCTTATTAGATTATTTATAAATATTGCGTCAGTACTCGAAAAAAGAACTGAACACATTAACAACAATTTGATGTTCCAAATAGAAACACTGAACTAGTGCATGAGCCCGGCAGGAATATTGGGAACCACCGCCAACTTACCGTTAGTTCCAATTCTCTCTCTTAAAATTTTAATAAAGCCCGAAAGAGAGAAACTCACTCAACTCTTAATTCGTTACTCTCAGACTAAAATTTCACAGTTATACCCCTTAAAAATTCTTCGAGTTGAGTCACTTTTGTAAATGTGTAGCATGTTATATAAACTCGCATAAGTTGATACGTTTTAGTAGCAAAAATTGGTGTTGAAAACCAGTAACCACCACCACCAAAAACCACCTAAACCAAACCAAGAGAACCAACATGTTGCAACTATGGTGAATGCCAATTTTAAAAGCATTTTTGGGTTCCTAACCACGGTTGCACTTAATTTTTTCACTTCACATTTATTCAAAAATTCAACTTTCCCGAAAACACTCCCCTTATATTAAAAGTTGATTCCACTTATAAATATATAAACAATATATTTGGCAACAAAAACCCAACAGCATAAATTTCTAATGTGTCAGCAAGCATCCACTACTTTATGAAATATTTTATATACCGTAACTAACACACAAGCAACACACGAACACATATAAATAAAAAAAATATTTCACTTGCATGTAAGTGTGTGTTTTTGTATAAATTTATTGCACGAGAAATATAATATTAAACGCATTTTCATGCATGCAAACTTAAATATGTGCATATAACTGCAAACAAGAGCGCCCGGGTAGCGCACAACAAAAGCACAACGGAAATGAGGGTCCACGGACAACGAGCGGTATCGCAACTGCACAATGGCGGACCTAAGCGGCAGCCTGCCATATTTTTTAAGAGGCAATGGTACTAAATATAAAATTTAATAGGTTTATTCCTGTGATTTTCAACATTTCTGCCACCATGCCACCAATGGCCATCGGTGGCGACGCAGACACTTGATGAAGGTTGCAGGCATACGAGTATTTGAGCGCAAACTTTATGTGGTGCATGCCATATACATTTAATATTTATTATATGTATGCATGTGTATGTGTTCGTGTGTTGTGTGATATGTTATTGCGCTGACGGTCTGTTGATGACATTTCTCGGTTGTATAAATATAATATTTAGGGTGAACATATGTGCACCAACAACAAACACACAGCAATGGCCTCACGCTGTGATTGCTGGGTCAAATAAATATTTGTACGTCGGCAGGCTAAATAAAAGTAAAAACAAAAAACTGGTTTGTTCACAAAAGCCTTGATTTTCATGTGCGTGCCCTATATACATAATTTTAATAACATTTTACAAAAATATCTATTACACCTCCCATTAAAAACATAGCCTCATGAAGCTGATCGCATAACTCCATATTTATATCTAGCTGCAAAACACATCTAACAGTTTTTAACGGTTCTCTCTACCTCCTTCTTCCTTATCGCATCGCTCCCCTCACGTGCTGCTTGAATTTGTGCGCTTCCCTTTTTATGCACATTTTATATTCGCTTAGATTCGCGCGATATCTATGACAGTCATTTCCTCGAGCTATCAGCTTTCAGTTGGCATTCTTTCGCATCGACCCTGTCTGTGCTTAACCACAATAAATTATTGCACGCTGCCACTTGGTGATGTCTAATGGCTCATTCTTTAAATTTTATTATTTAAATGGTTTGAATGATTTGTTGGTCATTCAAAATGCATTCAAATGCAAATATTATGGCCTAAAATATTTATATTGCATTTATGTGGCTATATGGAAAAGTAACAGAGGTCCAGTTAAAGGCGTTAGTGTTGTTATAAATGCTAAAATGTTAAAACTTTAGAAAGTTATATTTTGCAAAGTAATTCTTAGGATTTATTTATTATTTAAAATAATTTATCATATCTGATTAGCGTAAATTGTAATCAAAATGATTATGTCTCAACTTTTCATTTCCGACATAAGTCACTCTTCCATACAAGCAAAAATATATTTACGGAAATCGTTGCTAATTATTTGCTCTCAGAGTGAAAAATATTACCAAATGTAGACGATAAACTATTATCAAAGTCTTGTAAAGTTTATATACAACTCTTTCGATTTTTAATGTTAATTAATAACTCAATCAATTTAAATTAAAAATTAAACTTAAATATTTTAACTATTATTATAAATTTTTATAAACTCCCACTTCGTCAATATGCATATAAAAAGTATGCAAATACACTACATATAATCACAGAATTCTACAAAATATGATTATTTAATTAATTTGTGTAGTTAAATCATTAAACAAGAGTATATTTATATATACTCTGCTTAAATAGAATGGCCAGAAGTAACTAATAATCGCATCCTTCAGCTTTTAGCCACAAATCTGCGGTATAGGCAGCGAAGCTGAGCGGTTTAAGACGCTGTTTTAAGGCACCAGTCTCTTCGGGGGCGTGGGTTCGAATCCCACCGCTGCCAATCGTCTTTTTCTATTTTTTTTTATATATTTATAAGAAGAAATGTGAAAAATTATATATTTACAGCCATACATACATATTTAGCAATGGCCTACGAATTTAAAAGGTCAACAACGAAGGTGAGGCAGCCATTAATCCTACCACCTTGGTGGGCCATCTCGCTCAACTCAGCAATAAATACTCACATGCGAGCACTTCCTGGAAATATTCATCAATGTGTTCATCTTCCAATGTTCTCTGCTAGCATATCAACTTAGCCAAATTTGATGGAAAACCATTTTAACTTCAAAAAAGTCTTATCTACGATGGCGGTCCGAGAAGTACTTAGACTACTAAAAAAATTTAATTTTGGTAACAGGCAATTTATTTCTCAATACATTCTCCTTATAGCTCTGTACACTATAGCTACGTTTTCTGGAAGTCTGTAAAGTAGACATCCGTGGCAGCAATAACCTCCTCTCTCGTGCCGCTTTTTCTACAATTTGGCGTTGAATCGGCTCAGTAATTCGGCAGTTTATCGACAGTAATGGTTTTGCCCGACTCCATGCAGTCGATGTAGACCACACCTGACGAATTCTAGAAAACGGTGGCCATCATCCTTTCCGCTAATTGGGCAGTCCTTCAGACAGTTTTTCGGAACAGATCTGTGTGATTTCCTTTCAAAAATAAGAAAGGAATCACCGGCCGATTTTGCTATCAAAATTTCTTATAAGAAAAACCGAAATTCTTTCTTTTATTCTGAGAACCGAGTTTGACTTCAAAAGTTATACAATCTCAATATTCGCATGAGAAAAAATTCATTTCAAATTTCATACAATAAAATTATGATTTTTTGGCAAAATATTATTTTTTTAATTGTTCAACAATTTCAGTACACTATACATATACTCCATACATACTGCACTATATCTAAGAGCATTCGAATTAACAACCTTTCTCCGAAAATCGCATAAACAGCAAAATGAATAAATAATGACTTAACTAGCCACTTTTAAACAAGCAAAGCAAGCAAAATCAAAAGCGTTACATAGTAAAGAAAGCAAGGCAGCTCCTAGCTATGGGCACTCTTAGCTACACAATGAGCATAATAGAAATAAAGCCTGAAAATTATTGCAACGTTGTCGGAAAGAAACTCACTAGCAAAGTGCATTATTTCGCTGAGCAACCAGTACAGGTCAGCTGGAGGAGCTGGGGGAACAGCAAAAGGAAGTAATAGCTGAAGAAAGTGCAGGTCACAGCAGCGGGCAATCACCAATCGCAACCTTGCGAAAGGCGAAACCTGCGCTGTGCTGCAGTTGTAACGCTGCCGGAACGCATAAACTTGTCGTCTTTATATCCCGAACATGAAATTTCCAAGTAGTTGCAGCTGCCATGCTTTTCGCAAGCATCAAGGTAGATTAGTAGACGTTTCCTCTCTTTTAATCTCAAATGTGCAACGGCCATGAGCTCAGTCAACCATGCGAAGCGCTAGATATGCGATTATTTGTAAGCATATGATCTCAGCTCAACTTGAACGTTTTATGGGTGAACAGGTTGAAGTCGAAGTTAAAGCTTAAATTGAAAATAGGAGCGTTCAACCTTGCAAATCCTATGTATATAAATACATAATAATTTAAACGATTTAGGCAACGCGTTCATGCAATATGTTACAACTTTTCTGTAGTGTTAATATAAGTAATATATAGAATTTGATTTCTATTATATAAACCCAGATTTAAGGCAAATGACGTTCACTTAGTCGCATTTTGCAGTTGCAATTTGCAGTTATTTTCTATACAGATTCAGCTATAGGTACCAAGGACCTTATCTTCCGTATCTTGGGTTTAAAAACTTATCATCTGATTTCTCTCATTTTGAAGCTGCAACATAGGGATATCAAGGGACTGTCATACACCAAATTGGTTGAGTAGCTGCTGAGATATGGAATTTCAACAAAAAGTGGGCGGTACTACGCCCATTATCCAAGTTCGTTACCGATTCATATTTAAACCTTCATTATTGTCGTGGTTAAGTTTAATGCTTCCGGCGTTTTTGGGTAGAGAGTTACCACACTTTTAGAAATGTGAAGCATAACAGTTGCATAGTTACTACTCGATCTTACACATATTCACACCGTATCAAGAAATATATGTATTAAGTTTGGTTATGCGTATATTAAACCTTTCAGAGAACCACGCCCACTCTTTAAAAATTTTGTTTTACACATTTTGTATGTGAATTAGTTATTGCATTTTTTATTTTTTCGTTTAACGGCATTTTTTGAGATGCTCATAGTCCTATTTGGCCCACCTCCAACACCAATCTAGTCAGAGCGCAAAATAATGTTGGACGAAGTTTTATAATATCTCAATTCGTACCCACGTTATCGCTTATGCGGGCCAAAAAAACATACAAAACATATATTAATTTAATTATTAGATCTAAACTAATCTACTTACTTTAAATTCGCCAAAATCCAATACTTATTCACGTTAAAAATTTCTTAATACACAAACTCTTCAAATATCCGCAACTGAGCTCTCCACACTAAACCATTTATTATCCTCTGCAAAGCTGCAAATTTAAAAATAACATTTTAAGCAAAAGGCGCCTGCAATGAAATATCAAATAGAAAATCGCACACAAGCACTGCCAAAATAACTCAAATAGACAAGTGGTAAGCGCCTGCAGATGACAGGTGTGAAAGTTGGTCTTCTAATAATTACATTCGCCGTTACGTATACGCCCGGGCGTCACAATCTTCGCCTACGAAAGTTTTAATTGAAATTTATAAATTCATTTCGCACTTCTGTTGACAAATAAAATTGCCAAAATTTTAATGAAGAACTTTCGGCAGCCAAAAGAAGTGCCACGAAAATGAATTAGTTGTCACAATTTTTTCGCTGCCCTCTGATAAGTATGCCACGTTGATGTGTGTAAATGAGTGGGTGTTAATTACCGCAACGCCGGCACACGCTAAGTCTAAATACAACAGGCCAATAAGAAATTGCCTATGTTGCTAACGGGCAAACTCACAGTTACAAGAAGCGCTAGAAAATGGTGGCTTTGAATTTAAATTTAATTGTACTTAAGTTCATTTAGTTGACTTTAGTTCCTTGAAATTCTTCATGTTGTCCTACGACGAAATAGTGGTTTAAGTCCGATGGCAATCAATTGACAACTGACCAATTATAAATACATTTTGCTGGAAGGAACTTTCCTACATCTCCGAGAGCATTTCTGAAATGGAAAAATTTCCAAAACAAAAAAAAAAAAAAAAAATAGTAGCCATCAGTAATCACAAATTTAACGATTACTTCGTTTACCATTGTGGCATATATCTTCTATCATAATGATCACTAATAGTAATCTTATTCGGCACACTGCGACTATACATTCGTTCCCAGGCTCAAAAAGTGACTCGCTGAAAAATTTCAACCAAATAAAGGGGTTAATATGCATATATTCTGAATGGAGATTATTTCATTGTTCATTGTTAGGCCAAATTCTTTTCAGCCAACGTAGTATATATACATATCTGTATATGGATTATAACATACCTCATTTAAGCCAACCTTCTGAACGAAACAGTTAAACACTACGCTCTATAACATATATTTTGTTTAGAAGCACATTAATTAATCCTCTTATATCCAATTGCATATGCCACACCACACCGTGGGAATATTACCTATTATTTGCGTTAATGAGTTAGTCATTTTACTGTCGAGTACATGAAGATTATCAGAGCTTAGCTCAGTACCTCAATTGCCGCCTCCGGCCACGCCCCATACGCATACGTCGAATACACCGCTCACGCAAACCACGACAACAACTTGGCGACTTGGCGACTTGGTGACTTGGTGACTTTCTGGCTTGAACTGTACGCTTCAGTCAGACTAAGATTTACGGCAGGCTTTTAAATATACGACCAATTTTCTTTCATGTGGCATAAAGCAACGCACTTGCTACATATGAAGTGGTACATGATGAGTGCTGTGAAGAGCGGTGACAAAGCAGACAAACCAACACATTGTGCTCAGTCGTGTGTGGCAGCCAGCGAGAGCCTATGCTTGTCGTAATCCACTCGATGAGTTCAAGCGTGAAATCGGTTTAATTGTAAGTTTTTTTAGAAAATCATTGACCTGTGTAATGTTTTGCGCGACATTTGTCACTCGAATAGGAAATGATCTTGCGTTTTCTTGCCATCGTGCGCAACTATATTGTCGCTGTAGTCGCAGACTGAGCGGCAGTTATTATTCGTTCAGTTCTATTGCTCTTGGTAGAAAGTTTAAATTGAATTTAAAGACAATTTAATGAGCTTTCTAAAGCGAGGCAACAACGCGCTATCGCACACATTGCATGCAACACGGCCGATTTCAGCTGCTAAGTATATATGTGTATCAACTGTAGCAACACTTTCGGCAGCAAGGTCTCTTCTATGTCTGCACAGTGCAACGAATTGCTTGAAATATGAAAGAAATTGTACTTGTACCAAGAGGGGTTGTTCACCAACAGTTGAGTTCATGGATTTTCGTAGATTTCAATCAGTATTCATCATAACACAGCTACGATGTTTAGGATTAACTTCAGGGACATCTTTTAAGATTTTTAATGCAAAATGAACTACGAGTACCTTTTTTTTTGTAGAATCAAAGAATTTTTTACGCAGAAGTCGTGATTCCACTCATCTATTTCCGGATGCTAAACGTTTTTTCATACTTCTTAAATCCTATACTATTTGCTATACTAATATACTTTTTCTTTAAATATTTAACTGGTAATAAAATTTTATCCAATACCTACAGAGCTAATAAATCTTCTTATTGATTTTTAGTTACCCAAAAAAGTGTAAAGTAATACAATGTGTTAATTTTTTGAAACAGTATGTTCAAAGGAAAGAAAAAGTGACTCAAAAACAAAAAAAGTTTTTCTTTTTTTAAATTTTTAGTTATAAAAAAATTTCAAATAAAAAATTTTATTAAAAAAAAATTATATGATGTAATTTTCTTTTATAAAAATTTATTTTTTTTATTTCTTATTTTAATTTTTTTCTTTAATTATTAAGTATTTCTGATTTCGCTATTTTCATACACTCAACCCACTGTGCAGCAGCATTGGCGCCAGCACAAACTCTACCATCTTGAGGCACTGATAATTCATTCTGTAAGACAAATTAAAAAGTTTCACACAATAATCTCATCCAGAGTCAATACTGCGCGCACATACACACACTCTTACATACACTTATACAGCTCACACCTTCTACCTAGTCTCCTCCGCAGTTACAACAACTCTGTCTGCCTGCGCCAGCAGGGAGTGCGCAACGAGCGATTTATCGTTTCATAGGCGCACTTGGGTGTATGTATGTGTGTATAGGTGCGTCACTGTGTGTTTGTGTGTGTGTGTGTGTATATGCACGACAATACGCGACACAACAGCCATTAAAACTTTTATGCTTAACGCGCGAAGCAGAGAAGGCAGCGTGCGTGCGGCAATCGTTACTCCGATGATGGCATATTTACAACTAAGCTGTCTCAGGACAAGCTGCTGCCAGGCATCCTTAAGCGACCATAGCCATCGAATTATTCGATATTTAGACAAAGTATTTCCAGCACACAAGTTGTAGTGTATACATACCATATGTATATAGAATGAGACAAGAAAAGAGAGGGAGAGAGAATGAGACAACAACTTCAAAGGCCGTTGTTTGTTGTGGCCATTCGCCAGGTTATAAGGTTGTCTGGACAACGCTAGGGCATCTTTTGTGCCTTGCCCTTGTCACTAGATTAAATTCCGCGTGTGAGAAGAAAACATTTTTCGTTGTAACTGTATTTGAAGAAGTGTTGAAAAAAGCAAAGAATATTCATTTGATCATTGATGAAGGCAGCAAGAGTAGCGGAAATTATTAGATTTTTTCCGAATTAATTAACTTTTTTAAATATAAGTAAGCACATATTTTTAATAAGACTTTTAATTAAAAAGATTCCAAAAGATGAGACAAAAGATTGCATGCAAAAAAATTATACAAATAAAAAAAATTATCAAAAAGCTAATAAGATGCGCTTTTGCCTTGAGGAATATTTGTTTGAACTTCTTCTATAATTTCTGCAGAATTTTGCAAATTTTGCAAACTTTCTTTTTAAGAATAGATTCAAAAACTTTTCGCTGGGATTTATTCCGCTAATATCGGAAATAATTTGAAATTTTTTCATGGTGCCTGCATTCACAACATAAATATTAGGGAAAAAAATATTTTTTTTTAATGGCTTAAATTATTTAATACCGCTTTTAATGGAAAATACTTAGCAGCAAGAGCGCTGAGGCCATTCGGTGGTAGTTTCAATTTTATACAAATAATTTATTTTCATAATCATTAATGCTGTTGGTCGTTTTTTGGTGGCCCATTAAAACCGTGTGGTATTAAAAATTATATGTTGGTTATTTGCTTGCTCGTTTTTTCCTCACTTATTCGTTTTAATAGAGTTTACGAATTTATTGCGCTCATTTTGCAACAAAAACCATTTGATAGCACAGAAAAACATTGCTATTTGGTATTCCATACAAAATTTGGCACATTTGCTTTTGTAGTTGTATGTGTGTGCGTACTTATGAGTACATCCCAATAAACATTAAGGCTTGAGTCTGATTGACAATAGGTTGTGAATTTAAGAAGTTCTTCAATCTTACACATTGTTGCTCAAAAGCGTTCTCAGCGTGTTGTAAACATTTATTTCTATTAGGCACACTAAGCATTAGAGTTAGAACTGGCATGTGTCGCAGATATGGTTGGTTGGTTGAAAAGTGTAACGCAGGTGCGACAAGCATGCGCGAAAATATTCGTCCGTGCATCAAACATTTTTGAAATAACATTAATATTATATCACTGTTGCAATCTTGCATTTATTTTATAAATTTTTGCAACAAGTGGCAACTCTTCTCAAAATTTTGCCAAACGAGAGCTTCCTACACTTCTGTACATACACATTTTGATAAACTTGTTATAATATTTCATCAATTTGGCAAATAAATTTAAACAGCTGGCAAGGCCACTTATAAATAATTTCAAAAATTTTTAGTTTTCTCAAACCTCTTCACGCACATTGTGTAAAGTTTAATTTATTTAAAAGCTTAATTTAATAAAAAAAAATTTAACAGATGGCAACGCTGCTCACAAATATTTTGAATTATAAACGTTCTTAAACCACTAGCTAGTATATTCTTTTTCATGGAAATAAGAATAAGTATAAATTATAATTTCTATAGTCAGGCTCTCCTCCGATGCTTCCCTCCACTTCTTTATTTTATACTTTATATGAAGTCACATTAAGACATCGGAGAGCCATAATGGTCTTATCAAGACAGTCAGACCTATATACTATATCCGGAAAAGAACTGAATTTGTAACCAGCTAAGAACTGTAAACTCGGCGGAATATCTGTTGATTATATCTAGAATAATTTATGCCACAGAAACAGCGATAACACACACACATATAATGCGCTCGGTTTTTATCCCCTTGCACGAATCCCAATGAGTTATTTCTAAAGTATATAATATTTTTTATTGTATCTAAATTGTAATTAATAAATCAAGTTTATGGCTCATTATTTAAAAAAAAAGCACTAAATCTGAATATTAACTGGGCACTACACAAGCATTCGCATATAATTAACAAAAAAATTCCAACCGTTTTTGGCTGAATTACCGCTGCTCGTAATTATCCGTACCATTCATGCCATAATCTAGTTGCTCCAACTACGCCGACATCTGTCAGCAGCAGTGTTTTGGCAGTTTTTAATGATGTGACCGGCATTAGTGCCACTAAGCTAAACGCGCTCGCATACTCATTCACTCGCACACTTGTTTGTATGTGTGTGTCCGTTGCAACTATGGAATAGTTAGAATATATAGACAAACTGTCATGAATTTGCACATTTTTATCCCAAGCACAAGCAGTTTTCATTTATTTTTAATTGACCACAACTCTAACGTATATATATATGTATGCATGTATATGAGAATGTGTATGTGTCTGTTTGAATTTGGCTATGTTATCACTCGCCTTTGGCACAGAACTTGTAAACTTTACCACCAAGCATAAAACATCGGTCCAATTATAGAGCCATCTGTGCTACGTGTATGTATGTATGTATGTATGCAAGCTCGTTGGTATATATATGTGTATATGTCTGCTCGTTTTTCTCATCAAATGTATATACTCGCAGTAAAAGTTTTATGCATTTTTCGCTTTTGCTTATTATCTTAATGTCTGCGGAATTTAAAACACTCGTCATGGTCATTAATTAGGAGAACTGAAGAGATTTCATTAACAGCAAACTTAATCCGATAAAACAACATTAATTTTAAATTACATTAACTATATTACGGATTTATTTTTAATACTATACTATCAGATTAATATCACACTACACTCAGTACCAAGTCAGCAGATTACAAAATTTAAAGACTAGAGTTGCGCTGAATTAAATTGAGGTTAGTTGAACTTTGGTTTTATTTTCTAGGTTAAAATCCTGAAGAATAGTATGAAAGATGCTTATTAAATGCTGCTGATAACGCGCTTAGCTCGATGGGAGTCCCTCATGAGTCCCAGACAAGTATCTCCGATAACTTGGGAATTTTCTCGGTGACCTTGTTTAATAGTAGCATTAATATTCATTACCATACTATATACATAGTTAACTATAAATTCGAAACTCTTATATTCAGTATTTAGCGGCTTGAAAAGTATGATCCACTTTCGACCATAGATGAGTGGTGCCTTGAAGACACTATTGTGTTTTTCCGATATCTTCATTGGTGTGCCATTTACATATTGTAAAGTGAAATAATCTAATACACTTTAATATTATGCTATATAGGAAATAGACACGGTTGTAGACCGTCCGCTTTATGTTACTCGTATATAAGGATGTCAGGATAATGTTGTTTGAACCAAATTTGGTTGAACAGTTCCTAAGATATTAGAATTCACCTTAGAGTGGATGATGCCACGCCCATTGTCCAATTTTTAAACCGATTTACATGTAAACATTATTTAATGCTTCCAACGTTTTTCCTTTAACACTTGTCACACTTTCGGAACTTTCGAACAAAATCTTTGTTTGAATCGGGCCATGGGCATGGTTATTACTCGAATTCACATATTTTTACACCGTATTAATAATCATTTAAAATAAGTTTATATCTTTTATAGTAACCCAAACTGATGATCCGGAATTTTACCTCAATAAAAATAAAAAACTAATAGCAAAGAAATTCGTTAGATAAATATTTGAATGATATTTTTTGGTAGAACCAATTTACCCGGCTGAATTTTGCCAGGTCTTTTGATAATCGGCTGATTGAAGCGAGCAACTAAAATCAGTTGTTCCTGAACAAATATATGTCATAATAATAATCAGAAATTAGTACTGTCATTTCCTATTACTTTACATGCGTACACCATCAAGAAGCAATTTTAAAGTTGCAAAAGTTATAAATATAAAAGCTATAATCCCTATAATAATACAATTTCTGGTATATATGCATCTGAAGTATGCAATAAATCGTGAATACCTCTACCATTGAATATTGTGCGCGCAAACTTTATTTTGCAATATTTCCAATGATTTCTCAAGGCTGCATCTTTTCGCTGTCAGCTTCATACAAGCCAGCAATAGAAGCTGACAACAGCACATGTGTTTGTTGCATATCTGAAAAGTCTATGCATAGCTATATATGTGCTGCAGCAACATGTTGCAAGTTTGTCAAATCAAATATCATGTAGAATGCGCTCTCTCGCGTTAATTAATTAAGACATCCTGGTGAGCTGCACCGAGTCGCCAACCGAGTTCCAGTGAATTTATGCACGCGGTATGCATAACGGTATGCAAATTACGAATGACGGATGTTGCAACTGCCAACGCTATTATCCCGTTGCTGCTGACGTCAATGCAGCAAACTATAGCTGATACATAGAGGGCACACATAACAGTTTTTATTTTACGCGCGTGTTGCATACTTTATTAACGTAATTGTATATAGCTAAAAAAAAAACCAGCAAATTAAGGCCGCAGTGTTGGCGACTTCATCGGCTTTTAAGTGGGCGCGCATATATTAATATAGTGAAAAGTCCTTTTTTATGCAGTGCAGAATTTCCTTTGAATGTCGTGTTAATTGAAGTGCCAATTCCACGAACATAACTATAAAAGAGGTGTACAAAGTGCGTCAGCCTGTTATTTAAATAAAGCGACATTGAATAATGGTCATATAAGAACAGCTTGCTGCTGCCGTCTGATTAAAAATTTGTTGCTGTCACTATCACGCTGCAAGCAGTTAATAAATATTCGCAATTTTTTATTCACATGTCTGTAATTTACCTTTTTAATTTGCATATGCATGTGAAAGTAAATATTTATGACTTATGCAAAATCCTCGCATACGAGTGTGCTTTACAGCCGGAGTAATCGGAGGCCTACAATTGCACTTGTAGGCATTTACACCAGATCAGCTCTCGTTTGTGGCTGTGTATGTGTGAATAAAATAAACGAACAATAAATATCAAATGCAACAACAGACACTCCTGCAATAGTAATTGGCTGCTGGCCGGTTTTGACTGGAAGGCTTTATGAGTCAAGGGTAAATGCACAACTCTTGCTCACAGTGATGGACATATAAATGAGAACGAGATTTGAAAAGATGAACCATATGGTTAACAGTCGCAGTCGAACAAGTTGAATGAGGTATATAGTAGAGGTATATCAAATAATAGTAAGTTACTTTTTCAAGTTAGGTTAGATCTACGATTCGGGGACTATTTCGCAAAACCCTCGTCTCGGAAATCACACTCCAGGTGCGCCTATGGCGGCAGGAGCGTATATCTTTGCATATTTGCTATATCTTTGCAGCAGTAATTGCAAACCAGTGCATTCCATGCAGTAAACTCAGGTAGAAGAAGAAGAGCCTCCTTTGTCATTTATATGAATTTGTGAAAATGAACATTAGACAGATAATAGAAATAGCGGATTCCAACACCTTTAAACTTCAAATCAGCATATTTTCGTTGATATTTTGGGTGCCTAAAGCTGCGCCGTAGGCTGACATAAAAGTATCCGAGCTTTTACGAATAGAACGCGCTTGAATTTTTATTAGTTAGGTTTAAATTTTAGTAAGTTAACATTAATGTTAAGTGCACTACCCGAGTTTAACAGTCATATAAATTATATTTTCTTATATATTCAATTACTTCATCATCGATCAGATATTTCACAGACTGTCCACGTTTTAGTAAACGACGCACCAAAGTCGAGCTCAAATTGTTTGCAGACCAATTTCTCACCAATTCAATTTTACGCTGAAAAACATAGCAACTGTAATTTAGAAGGCATTCTTTAGAAAACTATTAATACGATTACCTACACTGTGCTTCGAGAGCATATCGGATTCGAAAATTAACTTTTCTGGCTTCGAACCAAAACGTGAAATTACCACCAAGCCATAGCTGCACATAGCTTCAACCTGTATGATTGGTTGATTGCAATATATTCAACTAAAAAATAACAAATATTATATACACCTCCTCATGCACCCACAATTGGGGATCAGCGAATGTCGCCAGCAGATCGGCGCCTGCCAAAAATCTCAGATGCACTTCATCGGTGCGCTCAGTCAGCTCTGCTGGCAGCCAATCCGGAAATACAACATCCCTCCTCCCTTCCACTTTATATTTCAACAAATTGTTTATGCAATCCTTGTGATATTGCAGCACATCTACCGTTGGTGTCCATTGCGGCTGTTGCAATTCCCAGTCGGAGACCTAAATTTGCATCAGAAACTAAATTTCATTGCATCACTGCCACCATTACGTGTGTCCGTCTCAATTCAACTCACTTGTATCCAATTAGAAGAACGCACCGCCAGTTTCAACATAGCCAATCTGTGTGTGCCTGCCACTAATCCTTGCTTCCGTTGCGCATCATGTACTGGTGACATAATGCCACCGATTACCTTAAAGGCACCACGCTCCATTAAGTGATTTCTTGCAATTTCTATTTGATTAGATTGATAAAATGTGATCGCACCTCTTTTACTGTTATGCAGTCGAGTTGACTCACCAAACATACGCAAGTGCATCGAAGTCGGTGGACTGAAGGAACCGCAAGCAATCAATATCAAACGAGGTAGTAAACATTTTTGCTTTGACATTTGCATTTTTTATAGACTAACTTTTTATTATAAATAAATCAAAATGTCAAAAACAGTATCTTGCTTGAGTCAAATAAAATGTACGAATTTGCTCAATCGAAGGGATTTTTTTGAGTCATTGGAGATTGCCGCGAAAGTTGCTATAAGACTCAAAGAAACTGGCGACTATGAGACTGAACACTACGGAATCCTCACACATTTTGATTTTATTACGGATTACTTCGATCATCATGTGACCGAGCCTAATCTTGGTGGCCTTTTCTTGTGCATATTCCTGGAAGCCGTGTATGGGGTGTAAAGAAATGTTGGGGCAGGAGAGCAGTGAGCTCTTTTACGGATGGGTCAAAGCTGACGAGTAAAATTTATAGAGAAGTCTATTATCAGGAACCATATACTGGAGTACCATGACCGCAAAACTTGCATTAGAGCCCGACCAAGCAATTCTAGAAGCACGGAAAAAGTCACATTTGTTGGACGAATAAATATTATATATAACGAAAATAAAATAAATTAAATAAAAATAAATTATATTATATTATAACGAAATATTAAAGATGACAGAACTCATTTTGGTATCTTTGAACCAAGGTAATTAGAAATTTGGTGCATTGTATCCGCTTTCCCGTTAATAAATTTTCTTTAATTTATTTCATTCCTGTTTTTCATACTTATTTCGTTCACTGCTTGTACGTGCATATCAGAGACTAAATGTTAGAGTAGCTTAAGTCGAATTTATTGTATACAAACAATTAGAATCAGTCAGACTAATCCATTCGAGATTCGAAGCATAATTTTGTTTTAAACAATCCCTTAGAATTGAAAGCAGCAACTTAGAAGTTGAAGGGCATATTAATACTTTTACAAAAAGTCTAAATGTCTACCTTGACGTAAGTCGACTTAAGCTATTTTAAAAGAAAATACATCAAATAAAAGTGGAGTAAAATCCATTTTTTAATAATAAAACACCTGCTATATATATTAATTGAAATTAACTGCGCTTAGGCTACCTGATTGACACTTTTTGTCATTTTGTGGCTTTGTGGTTTATTCCCTTTAATTATAATCGCACATTATTATATATTTACATAAGTACATATGTATCTTATCAATGTGGTCTACATTTAGCTACATTTCAAACGTCAATGGGCTGGTCATGCTCATTTATTATATATAAGTTAAACCTAGAATAAGCTTTGTTTCAATCAAAGACAGATGAAAGCAGAGAAAATCGATAAAGGACCATAAAATTAATTAATTTGTTACACAAATAACTGTATGTAAACCACACATAACTGTTGAGGCTTGTAGTTAAATATTGTTGCATGAAAGCAGGCCTCCTCAGCGCAGCTCACACTCCTCTCAACACACTTCCGGCTGAAGCTTTAATTCGCTTATCAATTCAACTGCGAAATTGTCGGTGGAGTTTGCGGTCAATGGGCGCGCAATTGCTGGGGCGTGAGAGTAACGGGTAAAATAATGTGAAGCAATAAAAAACAATGCAATGCAAACAATGCATAAATTCAATCTCAGCACCTTTTATACTTGAAAATAAGGAACACAAAAACAAAGCAAACAGCAGAGAAAGCGCTTGCTAAGTTAGCTAGGCGTGTCCGCAATGGCGCATTTTATCGCTTATGAATAAGTTTCTGCTTGAAATAATTCAAATAGAGAACGGATACGCAGCATGTAAAAAAAAAATTTTAAATTTGATAAGGATGATGATGATAAAGACAATGCACAAAGCAAAAACAAAAAAAAAAAACGCACAAAAACAAAGAAACTGTTGTGGCCACTTTACATGTATATACATATACAAATCTAAAGTGGAATGAGATCCGCCGACATGGAAAAACATTAATAAAACTTAATAATAATTTATATTAAAGCTGTTTAACATTCTCAAAAGTCATCACTGGAATCTGTCTATTTCTTGCTGACGTATTTTATGTATTTCCCCATTACTCTCTGCTTTGTAGAGCGAAAGAAGTAACAATATAACTAAACAAAGCCAGTAGGAATAGGTTCCTCTCAAACTATATATCACAAAAGTTAAGAGCGTTGTGGAGCACGCAAGCGATAAGAGCTCACAACAAAGAAGTTATGAACAAATAAAACAAATGCTAGTGCCAATCAAACAAATACAAAATGAATATAACTACTATAAAATCATATACCTAGCAAATACACTAGTTAATTAATGACTTGAAACCCAAACCTTAGAAAATGACTCGAGAAACCTTAGAAAAACAGCAATCTCAGACAAAGCGGTTTAACATATATATAATATAATTCTCATATCGAGAAAATACTAGTTCTTTAACTGTATGGTTTTCAAATTTATTATTTAGTATTAGTAGTATTTTAGTATTCAAACCAAAATGGACCCAGATTTTTATTCGGTCCAAGACTGTAGAATTGGCAAAATTTTTTAAAGTTTTTTGTCACCAAAATAGGAACAAAATATATTCTCAAGTTATTATCTACCCTAATAATCTCGAATAAACTCAATCATATCGTTAATATTTTTCTGACATGGAAGATCGCTATCTCTTGACCTCAATTCGCTATTTGAAGGCCATTGTAGGGAGCAATGCAACTAAAGAAAATATATGTGTTCATATAAGGCTAAATGTTCTATAACTATAAGTTTTCCAACTTAAAGAGTATTTTGAAAATGTTTTTCTCCAGAATGTGCACTTATGCCTTTCATAAGTCAGAACAGAAGTCAGCTTAAAAGGGAGTGAGAAATACATCAACTCAGAATATATATAAATACGTTTTAGGACCTTAATTCATACAGAATAGAATTTCTTCTGAGCGACCTACCTGAGTTTCCTACCGGGTCTGAGCAACAGTTACACACACTCTACTACCGAGCAACACTCACAAGAAACGAAGGATTTTCTTTCGTTCGTTTGTTGTCAATAATGTCACAATGTAACATATTATACAAAGAAAACGAAATATTATTAATGATATTGAAGTTGACAAGATATCAGCAACAACGTTGACAACAAGGAAATGACAGAAAGGCAATACGCAGTAAAGCTACTGACAACAAAGCCATAACGCATAAGCAGCGTGTGCAAGCATAACAAGAGCGAAACACAATAACACCAACAGCAACAGCAACAGCAACAATGACAATAATAACAAATTCCATGTCAAAAACAGCAACATTATTGCTTATTACCGAACAACGAGTGTTAGTATCCTGAGGAAGCACCAAGTGGAAAACGGCAGCTGCTGTTTAAGAACACTTCAGAGCTGCAGGTTATTTCTACTGTCTTTTGTCTAATAAACTGTGAATGCCAAGTGGCACTGTTGCTGGCATTCAAATATTAGGAACGTATTATATGTTTGCATATTATCTATAAGATATTGCAAAAAGTTGAAATAATTGTTGTTGTAGAAGCAAAAAATCTCACGACACCAAGATTCAATTTAGATTTAAGAGTGAGCTTTTCTTTAACTTTTTTATATTTTCTATGTATTTATTATAGAACTATTTTCTTTTAAAAATTCACGTTATCTTCTAATATAAATATATGTGTATTACTTTGTGACAAAGTTTATATTTCGATGAGTGAATTTTCACAAACACTAAATATCTATAAAAGAGCAACGCACAATCAATCCTTTGTTTTCATTTTCGTTCTCTCGCCAAACCTAATTTGCTAACGGTCACGCTCGCTTTCCCGCTTAATAAGTGTTTGCATCCAATTAGCTTTCGACTTGTCGAAAGTTAAATGCACATGACCAAACAAAAATTACGACATTTAATCGAGGAGACTCCAACCTAGGCGACGTAGTCAGCGACCCACACGTATGCATATTGTATTGTATTGGTGGGGAGCGCATTTTTCTTTTGTTGGATTTTAATTACCACGTGCCAGAATCACACAAATAATACCCACAAATAATACCCATCATACCTACAAATGTTGTTCGACATTAGTTATATTAATTGGTAAAAGATTCGTACGCACCCATCAATCGAGAGCGAGAGAGACTTGCGGCACAAGTTTTGGTGAAAATGTTTCGGCTATACCATAGTTTGACTATTTCACACTTTCTCATATATATTCAGCACCTTTAGACGGCTTTTAAGTATGACCTATCCGCGACTCAAGGAGCCAATTTTTATTAATTAAATCTCAGAAATCCGCTCTGAAATTTTTTATCCTCACCAATAAAAATTAAATTCGTTAAATATATATTTTTTTCTTGAAGTGAATTTTTAAAAATACTTTTTTTCAGGGTCTGATGAAGAAATATAAATTATGACCTGAGAGGCAATTTTCATTTCATTCATTTCATTCATTTTATTTTTCATTTGGGTGATCTGAACTTATTCCTCCATAATTTGTTTAATTTGAATTTTTTCCTTAGTGTAAGCAAATGTTGTTTTTCATAATATGCATAAATTAAATACATATTTTTATAAAATTTTTTTACGGAAATACTTCCGAAGTAAGCTACATTTTATAACAATTTTAATTTTCCCTGCTTGCCACATAACTTTGTACCGCGTAACATAAAAAGCAAGAAAAAAAGTGAATGCAAAGCAGTGAAAAAAGTTGCATTAAATTATTCCCCCACAACTTTTTATCAAGTTAGGTTGTGAGTATTTGGTTTTTTTTTGTTTTTACAGCATGGCAATTTCAAACTATGTGTCATTAGCCAGTCAGAACTTTTAACTTTTTTAATTAAGAATAGCCAATGAAATGAATGCTTAGTATCCACTAGACAAACTGCAATGTGAAGTTATGTATGTGAAAATGTTAGAAAAATTTATTATATTGTATAGAGCTTAGTTTTAAATACTTCAACACATACATATATGACAGTGAAAAGCATTAATTTCATTTGAAATGCAAAAAAGTTATACTTCCGGTTTTCATTTTTAAGCTCTCCAAAGTGATATATATTTACTCTTAAAGAATCTTATCAAATTTTTTATACAGTGGCAAGTAATAGTGTTGCAACAGTTTATTAATAGCTATCAAATATTACGCAAAAAACTGGTGTGCATTCAGTTCTTCGGCAGCTAGAGAGTCCAACTTTTTAATTTCAATAAAATATAGAAAAATTTAAACCTATGACATATCTTTTCATTAAAATTCTATAATTCTTCCCACTACTGTACATAAGTGTATAAGTGCCTATAGAGCTATGTTCATCATAGGCCGTGTACAACAGTTGGACGACACTTTTGGTTATAACGAACTATTGGCATACCATGAAAAAATTTACAATATTTACCATGAACCATGAAAAAATATAAACAAAGAAGACAAATTGCTAAAGAAGTGTAAAAATGTGCAACCTTCATTAGAGTTCTTAAAGAGTTGAGTGTGTTTTACCTTTGTGTAGCTTTTGTTATGAAATTTCGTTTTATTAATGCATAAATTCATTTATAAAGCATTTTAATTGTTTTCTGAACACGTATAAAATAATTTCAAACTGTAAATTTATAAGTACCACTGAAAACATATAAGCATTTTTAATTCATCCAACGTCATCGTCACCATAAACAGCAGTTAGCCACTTTATCATAATTGACATAACCACGGGTCAAATTGAAATTCATGAGTTTTTGTGGCAAAACTACTAATTTAACGTACTGTTATAAGCGCATATTGATTTGAAATAAATATAAAATAGCATGCGGCATGTTCATCAACACATCAATCGGGGTCAAAGTAGCATACGGCGATTAAGCTGTGCATGTGTATGATTCTATGTATGTGTGCGTGTATGACCTGGCTTTGTGGCCAATGAATGGCATAATCATTTGTACTTACATATATGTATATAGAAGTATATGCCTGCTGTCAAACTTTCAAAATAATCTATACACACAAACACATTTCTTTTATATAAAATCATCACTGCTGCTGAATGTGTTTACGTGCCTCAAAAATTTTAATAAAACGAAACTTTTTTATGTAAACTTCAGCTCAACTAATAATGAAAGGGATGCAGATTAACATATTGTAAAATTGTGTAGGGGTATTTATTATTAATTTGGCTTGTGGTAAACTATTAATATATGAACCGAGATCCACACAAGCGATCTACGTACCCAACTTGTTGCGTTTCTGAGCTTATTATTTGTAATATTTAAACAATACTTTCATGCACTTGATAATTGCGAAATTCAATGAATTTTATTTTTTTAATATTTTATTTTATTATTTTAAATTTTATTTTTTATTACCAGCACTTTCTGCACATACAAGAAATACCTTTTTATTCATCTCAAACAAAAATATTAAAGAAACATAGGGACGAATTCAATAATTTACTGGAATATCAACAAATAATTTTAATTTCCTGTTTAAATAAAGCGCCCATATTCCTGCACTCTGACTTCGTAAAAAGTGTTTAAATTCTCGACGAAAGTATTCTCAAATTGTCAAAACCGCTGCAAGAAGTACATAGAGTTTTTAGAGTAGACTTGTTTGGAGTGAAAGCTGTCAAACCAACTGTCAAAGTAAACACATGTGTAAACACATTGGTCCATACTTTTTTGAGAGGCATATGATTCTTGACTTCTTGGTGGATGTTTTGGAAGAAATCATCACTATTTTGGAAAAAATTTTTAGTGGCCGAATTATATCAATCAATAAGACTGACTATTGGCAAACTAGGTTATGTGATTTGACTCCGTTGGGAGTTCTAACTACGAGTCATTAGGAGATTGGGTACGATGAGTGACTCAAAGTCATTTGGAAAATTAAAAAAGAATTGAAATAATCCATTAAAATATGGTTAAGTGTTATAAAATTCTAAGACAGGAATTAATTCTAGGAAAAAAGGAACAGAAATTAATATTCCAAAAATATTATATATGAAGTCAATAGGTTTTAGACGGAGAATAATATAAATATAATTCGCACTTCCACCTTTTACTAAGCATTTATCTCTTCCAATATGTAGAGTGCATCATAATTTTCTCTGACAAATGGGGGACTCACAAGTGTTAAGCCGACTCGAATGAAGTTATTTTAAGAAGTTGTTCATAGCAAAAACTCGCTTGGAAGCTTGATAATGACTGCAGAAGAGATATCCTTAAGATTTTTGTGAAGTTAATATGAAACAGATGGATTTCAGGTTGTATATAGGAGTATAGTGCACAACAACTACTCCAAATTGGACTTTAGAAAGGTTAAATACAAAAATAAAATTAAATTATTTATTATTTATTTATTAATATTAAAATTATATTATTAAACCCTTCTATATTATAGACATTTATATTTATATTATAGAAATTTTTTATTGAATTCTAGTACTGATTTACAGTTTTTCATCTTAAATTTACTACATATTTATTATATTACATCAATATCATTATCAATTTCTGTAAATACTATAATTAACGCACAATTCGTTATCTTTATGTCTTTAAAATTAAATTATTTTATCGTGGTTTTCTTCAAATATTAACTAAAATTGCAACAAAAAGTCTACCGATTTGTTCATATAAATCTATAAAAGTTCTCCATAAATATTCAATGAGTGTCTAACATTTCCTCGAGTATTTAATCCTTAAAAGTTCGAGTAAATTAAAATATGTGTGTAGCAAAAAAAAGAAGAGAAAAGTTATACACAAATACACATGCATGTACACGCAAACCTCATAAAAAACGACATACATAAAAGATGAACTTGCTTACGTATATATTTATACACAAAGTAACATGTCTATGTATGTATGTGTGCTATATACCGAGTCTGGTAGCTAAGACGGCCAACTTTTGCCCAACTAAAGTTTTTGCAAAAATTCATTGCGAAAGAAGACAACAGCAGCAATAACAACACAACACGTAGTGAGAGCCAATAAATTCTTATAAAAAGGCTAAAAGCAACTAATGCCAAGGAATTATTGCACACAAGCCAAACAAGCCACCAAAGTGGCAAAGAGATCGAAGACAGCGGAGGCAAGGCATTATAGTAAAAATCAAAAAAGAGCAACGAATGTGGAAATGAGTAAATGAGCGGTAAGTAGAAAAGTCTGTAAGTAAGGCAAATAAAAGCAAGATGAGTGAAAAACGTCTGGCGAACAACAAAAGTGCCAATATAAGTTTGCGCCAACACGCACAATCCCCGGCGAAAGGACACATGACAACCCGACGGATGCGATTGGGGCGCAAGTGTCCAAAAGTCTGCCGTACAACGTTGGCCGACATGAGTATTGCAAAATAAACGCACGCACAAGTGTTTACACACACAAACACACACTCACCTGCTTGTTTTATAAAAATAAAACAGATCGTTAAGCGTATTAACTGGCACGCGCGAGCTTTTTAACACATTCACAACTGCGATTAACTGAAAAAATGGCATAACTCTTGTTAATCTCTTTTGTTTGAGAGCAGAAATAATTATAAATGTTTGTGAAAAAATTAGTACTTTTAATTACAATAAAATACTGATATATATTTTTTTAACTTTTTTTTTTATTAAATGCTCATCCATTTGAGAGCTATGAGAGATATGTGTAACAAAAATTTTTTTAACAAAAAAAAACAAGAGAACTTGCCAAAGGCTGAAACTAAACCCACTATAATGAAAAAAGGCTATAGCATAACAAAGGTGACAGAAGCTTACAAGGCATTGCAATAACAACAAAAACCCACCAAAAAGTGCTAAATAAAGCGCAAATGGCTAAAGCGTAAATCCCTTAAGGCTACTTCCACAGCCTGACAATGAGCCCTTTGACGATAATATTTCCTTGGTTTACTTTGCTCACGAACTTTCAATCTCAGTAAAGCACTTTGTTTCGATTGCTTATTCACTGCTGTCACTTCAGCGTTTCGCAGCCCAAATCTCTGCCCGTTGACAAGTGTGTTCGCTTTATGTTCGCCTACATAGTCTCGCTGTTATCAGTCTGAATTTGCGGTGTGTATATGGGTTGAAGGGGTTGCAAGAAAATCCATTTTCAATTTTCCCTCAAACACACACACACGCACACAAACACATAAAGAATTCAGACATACATCAGAATTGATATTTGTAATTTTATAGCAATTTATACATAACCTCACTTTTATATACCCATATAAGTATGTATAAGTATATCTTACGCGCACTTCTTCCACCACTGCCATTCCATCATTTTCATCATTCTTCCCAAAAGAGAGTAATTGAAATTCATTGCCGGCGTGAAGAAGAATGTGTCAGCCGTGTCACCTCCGCAGACCTCACGTGAGGCCTCACTTAACGTAGCCATTTCTCACACCCTCGTAGCGTGCGTAAAGCTGCTTTTCTATGTGCGAGCATATGTGGGTAATGTGCGCCTTGCTATTGTTTCTTGTAATGAAGAAAAATGTATGTTAGTTAGTCAGGCCAAAGGTTAGCCGTGGCGAGAGCAAGCCAAAAAAGCCACTTGGCGGCAATTATGGTCGGAGATGTCACTTTGAGTTTTTTGTTTACTTTTTGTTTTTGTGTTTCTTTACTTTTTTGAAAAAGATAAATGTCGCAAATCTTCCACGCGCTTAACCGAACCATAAGTGTTGTTATGGCGAAAGCTCTTTGTGGTTATTTAGGTAGAAATATGTTTATGCTCCACAGAAACACAAAAACAAGTAAGACGATTATCGTTCTTTAAATGAAGCTGCATTTTTCCGGAAAGTACAATGCGTAAGCGATTCTAAAATTGCATTTCCTTTTTAGCGAAAATCATTTTCTCTTAGTTATTCTTATTCGTGGTGGTATTCTTGAGATATTATATATCTATATATAACACATAGAATATCTTCGACTCTTTAGATTGAAAAACTATATTGTATATACTAAATTACATTCACCTGACATCACAGATTTTCCTTTTTATATAACATTTTTAGTAGACAAAAATTTCACTGTTCTGGATTTGCTGAGACCAGTACCACTTTGAAATAAAGCTTTGTATAGGACAATTTAAATTCGGCCCTGGCTTGATTTGGTCATCACGGAGACCTACTAGATCTTGTAGTCACGCTTACAGTTATTTCTATTCAAGAAAATCTCATATATCTGTATTGAAATTTTGAATGACTTGGCTAATATTTGCAACAATCAACTTATATATACGACCAACTTCCAGATATCGCTACCTAATTCTTCTCATGCAACTCGTTACTCATAACTGAAACCTCTACTAAAAGTCTTTAATTCTTCTGTAAAGTTTTTCTAATACTAAGTATTTTATCTGGCAGTTCCAGATGCCGAACAAAGATGTCAAGGACGTAGAATTTTTGAGAGAACTATATTACGAATATATGGCTACGACGCTATCTATCGAAGAAGATTGAATTATTAAATGAAAGAGCTGACAAAGCAATTTGATTTCGGCTCTAACCTCAAGCAAGCTCCAATTATTTTTAAAATATGAAGATTCATTATATTAATTTCCATAAAACAATAAATTTGTTCTCATGAATTCTATTTACCGTAAAAAAAGATACACTTAAAGGCGTAAACAGGGTTTGAAATGATTGGAAATAATAAATTATGTCTGATTTGAGTCTATTTCATAATGAGTTATTCTGAAATTTTTGAATCGAAAGAAGAGATCGTAGAAATCTCACGTCTCGCGACATCTAGCGAACAATTTGGTGTTAGCATTATGGAGAGCGCGGATCCAGACATCTTATTTGGGGAGACTCAGTTCACTTGGGTTGATGTTTCATAATCGTACCCAATCAAAAAAAAATGCTTGCCAACGAAACACTCACACAGAAGTCTACATGTAGCCGCTTGATTTGGCTCTCTCTGAGGTCTTCCTGTACGCGAAACTTAGCTCAAGCGTAGAAGGGGTTAAACCAAGAGTCGATTGAAAGTGTAAAAAATAAAAACACTGAAGGAATTTAAGGCTCAACAACAACAACAGTTTAACATATGGAATATGTGATTAGTCGTTATTATGCCTGTATTGACTTAAGACTTAATTTTAATGCGATTTTATTGTATTTTTAACAAGTCAGCCCAACTTTTATAAGATTGAAATACATTCTTATGTATGTCTATAAGTCTTCCCCCAAATTTCGTTACTGCTATATTACCGTTCAAATGGTGATGTTTTATATTTGAGTTCATTAACTTTGGCCAAAATGAAACGTCCATCAAAATTGACAAATAGGGTTGCCATAAGCTGATAATTTTTTTATTTGATTTGAAACGCTCACATGAAATTCTATGTATTTTAAAATTGAATAAGAACTAACAATCACAAATTTCTCAAATCAATAATCTACTGATTTAATGAAGTCGAAACGTCAAATCGAATCTGTCACTAATTACTTCATCAATCATGTTAATGAAATTAACTACTGAACAAAATTCATTGTATTCATACACATATATATATGTATTTGGTCGTATGTTGTACTTGTACTTTGGTTGTATTTGGTTGTTTGTACATATATATATGTATTTGGTTGTATGCACGCTTAGTAGAACAGCTGATTATAAAATGTACTCATATATACATAGTATTTCATACATACATATCTGAAGCGATTAAAAGTGACAAATCGTCACGCTGCTGTCAACGGGACTTAGTGACATTACTCAAACACTCAGTAATTTGCCATTGAAGTACAAGTGTTCACACACTCGCATGCACACGCATGTACAAGCATGTACAAGCATGTTCAATGTATTCAGGTGTTGCAATCAACTCGCACTTGAGGCACCATTTCCTCTAAGCACCAAAGAAGACACACACACATACACACATACACACACACACACACATACAAGTGAACTTTTATGAATGTGCAACTTTGAAGTGTCAAACTGTTTTAACTCTGAGCGCGCGACCTGCTGTCGGTATGTCATGTGCGAAAGTGGTATAAAATTAATTAGCGCAAAGTCTGCAGGCCACATTAGTAGCACTTCTTGCAGATGGCATGTGGCATGTGGCATGTGGCATGTGGCACATTGAATGTTGCAAGTGTTGCGCTGTTACTTTGTGACAGAGCTAAATGAATTTACGAGTTGAGTTGAGCAAAAATTCTTCAAGTGACCACTTCAAAGCTTTTCGATTGGAAAATTGTATACGGAATGCAATGGAAAAATGCTTGCAATGCAAGTGCAATTGCAGCTAATTGAATAGAAAAGTGCAATGCAAAGTGAAATAGCGTGTTAGTAAGAACTTAACTTTCCATAGTGTACTTTTACTCACTTTGTGGTCATTAATTGATACCGTATATAAATTAACGATTTGAATTTATTTATAATTTTCATTTAAACGAATATTGTAGAAATAGGAAAAGTGAATTGTAATAAAGATTTATTATTAAAAAAAATATAGTTTAAAAATGTTTCTTGAATAAAATAGTACATAAAAACTAAAAATTAATAATCAACAATTACTCAGCTTAACAAAATACTACATTTATACAATAAATCATTTCTATGAAACAAAAAATATTAATATTGAACACATATGGGTTACTTTAAAACTGTGTCACTTAGTTACAAGAAATGTAAGAGCTACAAGATGAGCTTTTTCTTTTCCAAAACCGACATTAATGTAATTTCATATATTTTCTCCAACAAGCTCCAGAAATTTGAGTGACTACGAAGCTCTGCCAACAGCTATCGAACTGGAAAATCAATTGATGAACAGACTAGTAAAGGTCAAAATATATATTCACAGCCGAAATAACAGCATACTGGGTACACAATATGTCTTCAAAATAGACTCGTCGTTTCAGCATTTTCCGATACTTGAACGCGGACGAAGAGCTATAACATATCAAACAGAATTTTTGCTATAAACTCGAGTTTATGTCCATTTTGGTGTCTAACGTTAAACACAACTTACAAAAAGTGTTCTTTAGCAAAAGGCGCAAATTCCAAAGTTATAGAGTTTCCACTAACTAATGCTCCATATTTTCCACAATACTTTTTTATATTATATTATCAATAGAAATGTGTTGTTACTATATTCCCCAGGTGTCAAGATATGCACACACATATTCTCAAAAAGTTTCATATTCCAACCACTATCATTAAACCCTCAAAACAGTTACGTAAGCACAAACTAAAGCGTCAACGGTGCGAAATTGCATTCTAAAATAATACCAATTAATTGGGATCACAGCTTCAGTTTCATTTTCGCTCAAGCTCCATGGCGAAACGTTTTAATTTAAAATTAATTAAAAAACAAGTTGATAGAATTCTCTTCGAACTTGAAATTTCCCAACACAAAGTGGTGCACAAATGGTGCTTGCCGAACAAAACAACTGAAAAATAATGTCCACAACCACTCACACATTTAAATGGGTAATCCGTGTAATCTAGATTCATAGAAAATATGTGTTTACCATATACCCCATACGATTTTCCTTAATATGTCAATAATGCTTGAGTTTATACTTAAGCTATTAAGTCGTTTTGAAATTGAAGTATTTTTGGATTGCCACATATACGCAAATACGAGTAGAGCAGAGGTTTTTGTGTGCTATTTTCAACAGCTGTGACCCGTTAAATTGGGATGTGAAAATGGAAATTTCGGTAAGCCTGGTGGGCATTTGCTATTCAAAAGCATTTTTCTCCTCCACTCAGCAGCGCTCGTGCCAATCTTAATATAAACTTGTATAGACCATGTGCTCACTGCTTATGTTAGTGTGTGTGTGTTTGTGTGTAGTCAGAAATAGTCAAGCAATTTCCTGTTTTTTGTTATGTATAGCTATACATTAAAATTTCAGCGCAAGTAAATATTTATTGTCGAAACGGATGTAAATATGCCATGCCAGTGTTGCCACTTGAAGTGGTTTGCGGGTGCAAGTCAAGCACGTACTGTTGGCCTCTGTAGACTTTTTAGGGATATTTTGAAAAGAGAAACACACTTCTAAGTCAAGTAGATTGGACCCCTCGTGCATTTGAATGTAACGATCAGAATTTATTATTAAAAGCAATGGCATTTTTGGTAATTGTGTTATAAATATAAGTATTTATGTGGGCTTAAATAATTTTTATAACTAATGGAAATATTTTGCACCAGAAAAAGTATGTGCAAATATAAAAATTTTAAATATTTTCAGATGTCTGCAGATATTTATAAAAAACAGAGAATAAAGACAGATGCATATTCGTTATTTACAAAAGGGCTTAGATCGAAATTATGGATCGCTTACATAGAGTTTTTTTTTCCAAAACCCTTTATTATGAGCTTTCCAAGTTTCATCTGACTGTGATACATTTTTACAGCTAGTTCGACTTCCCCAACCAATTTCATTAAATTAAAAAAAAAAAACTGTCACATACGAGGACCGGTGGTTACTCTCTTTTTGAACCCCTCATATCAGACGAAGTAACGACTTGCTGGTTTAATTTAGAAAGGGCATGTAATTTATGAGATATCAAGCATATTTAGGGGCTTTCCAAAAATTCTTAAATTCTTATATTTGTGCTCAATATGTGACATCAGTGATCGTTTTCCCCCATTTTTCGTGGATTCGAAGAACAATAATGTATTATATATATATAATATAATGTGCATAGGGTGCGAAATTAAGTTGATGTGAAATGTCTAAAAAAAGACGATCTATCTCTTAAATCTCTTACAATTAAAATAATTTCATTCACTTCAGCTACTTGCAAATAACCTGGCTATTATGAAATTTGTTTTTTTCTACGTTTTCCTTTTTCTTTTCAAATAACTTCATCTGGTGATCTGGGTGGTCAAGGTCAGGTTTTTTTTCTAACACCAGATATTTATGAAAATTTTGTTGCAGAAAGTGATCACTATTATTAATAGTGTGATTTTGGCCGCCGTCTTGTTGAAACCAGTAACCAGGACCAGGACCCTTTGCTAATGCTTTACAGATTAAGTTTAATTCATATGAATAAAAAAGAAAACCGCGAAATGTTACATTTAAAGGACAATATTTCCTTTTTTGATTCTCTAAAAAATAAATTCAATCTTTTGTGCGAATTGTGCGAATTTTTGCTTCTACCAACGGAGACGAACAGCTAAACCCTTTGATGCTGATAAAAAACGAAAATAAAAACGAGTCATAGCAAACTTTGCATCCATTACCTTAAAAACTGTTCACCGTCCTTCTTTTGTTGTTCGCCCGTTAATCGCTAACAAAATACTGAATTTATATCTGCATATATGAAATCGTTCTCGCGGCCACACATTTTACTGCACGCCAACCGAACCAGAAACAAATATTTGAAACCATCACATACTTGCACGCATTCCCCACCGCGCGTTGATTTCACGCGCAACAGCCACAGGCAATATTAATCTGCAAAGTCAGCGCATAACAATTAAATGCAGCTGATTGCACAACCACGCTTTGAATGCTGAATGCCAAGCCGTTACCGTCTAAGCCATTCGCAATTCCACAGCATTCGTGTGCAGAGGCACTCTGTTTAGCTATTGATGTTGCGTATACGCCGTGTGTGGCGCATACAGGCGTGGCAAACAATGATAACGACGGCATTGGCAACGTTAATGGCAACACCAAAGCGGCAATTGAGGCATTACAGCAAACAGCAAAGAGCAAACAAAAAAGGGGCATATGAAAATATTTACACTGGCCGTAGCATCCCTGTGCTGCCGCCAATTGTATTGTCGTTGTTTTATGGTATTGGTATTATTGTGTATTTGCGTGTGTCATATGTGTATGACGTTTTATTGTATGCGTTTATGCTCGCGCACTGCCGTTTTGAATTTCAAATGTTGTTATTTGCAACAGCAAATGTTTATGCCGCAGCCAATAGTTATTTGTTAAGCTTTCAACAGCTATTTGATGGCATATTTATTCTTCCTGACTTTTAACACACAATAGAATTGAAACGCTAAAGCACGTCATTTCAATTAAGACAATCATAGGTTTATGTAATGTTCTCGGTTTTTTGTTTTATTAATTCTAAGGCATGTATATAAAGTACTATATGTTTACACATTAAAGATGGGAAACATTGGTAGTTAGTGTGGGACTATCACTCAGTAACTCTGACTACGAGTTTCAACCGCGTTTTTGAAATATGAATTTTATAAAAAAAAAAACACTATTTAAAATTAAGAAATAAGTAACCTCCAAATGTGCAATATTTTTAATAGAATGAAGCTTCTCATAAAATTCATCAGCCTTTCAGAAGACATTTAAAAGTTGAAGGACTAAATTTACTGGATACCACTTAACTAATTCCACGAATATGAAGAGAAACTTATTTAGATGTTTAGCTGAGCTCCGGCACTATTATTTCTTTTGCCATACAAAGTTGCTATGTACAATAGAATGAATCATGAGACTTGTTAGTGTTTACACTAGACAAAATGATGTGTTTACCCTAGACAAAAATTATTCAGGAAATTATCATTTTAGGGGTGACCAACTTTCCAAATTCATTGAAATTTTTAGAAGATTCTATACGAATTCTGATAGATTTTGTGAATTTAGTCAAGATCTTTAACGAATAGAATAGACTAAAATTGGAAAAGAGTAATATAAAACTTCTCCTTTGGATATTTCAAATGGAGGTTTGATTTCGAATATTTTAATTGTGCCTACACTACCCCGAACACAACTTTATTTTGGATAATTCCTAAATCACAATTTTCAAAATCCATTAAGATATTTTAAAGACCCATGAAAAGTTCATACGGGATGTCATTTTTATTTACTGTGGTCAAGTAGAGAGGCATTATTGCTCTCACATACCAGATTAGATGCAAGACTTTAGCTTCTTGCAGAGGAACTGTGGAGGGAAAAGAAAAATATTTAACAACCAAGACACTCTAATGAAGAGAGTTTTGCCCAAAATTCACAAAGGTTCTGTCGTTCCGGCGCTCAGCACCTTGGCGCCATGGAATCACTTTGTGCTGAATTTCGGAGGATGATTTGTATTTGTTTCCATATGAGAACAAACAATATTATGAACGTGGCGACCACTTCGACTGAAATACAGTCAAACAATCAGTTGAATGACTCACAAATAATATGATTGTTCGAAATAAATTCTTATGAGCGACGAGGTACATTTCACAATGCCTGACAGCTTTCATAAGCGAAATTTTTGCGAACAGAAAATCCAATCGAGGTCCGCGAAATAGCATTGCATGACCAAGAGTGACTATTTGGGTCGGTCATTGTTTATGCCTCTCCAAAGCAGTCATTGAGGCATATTTTTTCAAATTAAATGAAACAGTTGTTGAAAATCTATATCGATGGCTTGGAAAAGAAGCTACTTCGCAACTACTTGTTTCAAGAACTCGGCGCACCATATTACACTAAGTCTATCTATACTATCTAAGTATTTAGTTTCTGCAACAAAAATTCCCTAAACTTCTGTTGTCAAAAAGAAGTGAGTCCAATTGACCATCCAGATCCCCACATTTGACTAACCATTACTTCCTTTAAAGATAAGTGATCGCTGATGTTGAAGTAATAAAAGTAATCCAAATAAATTTACAGCACCTAATTAAACAAAATACCTCAATTATAAAAAACGGCTGTACTCCTGCAAAGATGTTCAATGTTTACATGCCAAAATACCCTGACATGGCGCACTCTTTATAATACAGCTTTTATATGTATACCTTACTTATACATTACATTAATGTATACATTACTTACATAATAACAAAATATATAATAACATAGAACAGAGAGTCCATAGCAACTTCACCTAAAAATATTGCTTTAATCCTGTGATATGGACACATGATGTGTCCATGTATGATGATGTGCTATGGTACTCATATAATAATGAAAATCACTTTTGCTTCTAATACAACTTTCACCTCAGTTTAAACATGCTCCGAAAACTTCTTGCTTAAAATATAATTTAAATCGCTCAGGCGTGCGTAAAGTGAATCCGCAATAAGAACAGATGTACAAATTATTTCCGGTATTAAAATAATTTGCCAAAGTTCTAGAAACTTTAAATGAAGCGGGAAAAATGAAAGTAAGCATGAGTGGTAAGCAGGGTGAATGCTGACTGAAACGGTACCGAAAGCAACAGAAGTGGCTGAAGTTTAAAATAGCAAATCCTACGCAAAATTCTAATACATTCTTTGTGGTAGTTATTTATCCTGCGGTTAGCAGAGGCCCTAACAAGTTGTGTGCAAAGACTTATATGAATCAATGCTTTTTGAATGAAATTAATATCCCAAAACCGTTAAGAGCTATCGAGGCAATGAGAATTGTGGCGGAAGTCGCGGCGGGTAGCAGCGAGTATATGCCGAAAACTATTTGCGCTAAAGTGAACCAGTTCGCGTTCTAGTTCGGCATATACGAATTTAGGAGACTTCAGCTATGGTATGTTAAGATATATACTAGATGAGATGCTAAGATGAATATTATCTATTATAAAAGAAATATGGTAGTTTAAAGTATAAAATATTCAGGATCTCTTATAAAATCTGGAAAAAGGAATAAAAACCATAAACGAAAATTCCGAGCCAGTATAATGTGATACAGGGATTCAGCCAAACTGTAGGCAGAATTTTAACTATTTCGCTTCGCCAATACAGTTATTGATGGCTGTTAAACAACAACTCTTCTCAATAGCTTTGTAGAGGTCAGTGAAGAATGAACGAAAGCAAATTATCACGCATGTATTTCAAAACATGATATTTCCAGGACTTTTTGTGATTGTGTTCGCTTCGATATAGATGAATTTGCATTAAACTGCAGTACGACAGGCAAACAAATAAGTGCTGAATAATACAAGTGCTTAGCATTGAGTTAACCTCACTTTTAGGCATTGTACGCAACAAACCCAATAGGGTTAAAATTCTCTCCCTTTATTTATTTCTCAAATAACTGAATAAACTCTTTAAGCTTTACGGTGGATTTTAAGGTGGGACTTCGAACAATGAAAAAAGGTGTATATAAAAGTTGTAAAGGAAATATTTTTTGATTTAAGCAAATAAATAGAAAATTTTCGTTTTTTTTATAACTTTATTTTGCTAATTTTAATGTATTCAAAATCTCTTTGACATAGTGACGAAGAAGCTATCAAATTAGCATCCAGTAAAAATCGATATTTTAGGAAAGAACAGGAAGTATTTGGTAGATATTTTCTTCAAATGCCAGTAAATTTCTTAAAGACTTTACAATCATTTTCACAACTACTTTATAATTTCATCTCACTTTCATGTAAAATTTTAATTTTTTACTCAAAATAATACCACACAAAAGAGTTCAAACTTTTAATGTTACAAAATAGCGCTGTCTTAATGCACGTGTAAGCTGCAGCAGTTCAATTTAATTCCTTGAATTTCACACAACACTTAAATAAGTTATGCACAGAAATTTTTGTTTATGGCATCTCATTCATACTGGCATTATGTAGTCATAATCGGCATGATTTGTGTTTCTTGTTTGTGCTTTGCTGATGGCTTCTTTACAACGCTGTGTGAATTCACTCGAATATATATATATATGTATGTATGTGTATTTATTCCAAGAATTGGGTTGCGAGCGGAAAATTCGCTGCTCTTACATATTTTCCAATTTTCAAATGTTGGCTGAAGAATGCTGTATTACTTCTTTGGAAATACTTCAAAGTTTAATTCAAGTGTTGTTTAGTCTTAAAATATTTAACCAAATAATTTGGTAGCACACGTATATGGTTTGAAGAACTTGAGAAAATATTTGTCATTGTTTTGACAAACACATCAATATATCTGCAGATACATATTTTATAATATGTACATGACTTTGAAGACAAAATATCTCTCAAATCATATACTACATAGACTCACACCCTAATGCCTAGTTTACATTATGACAAATTAAATGACACTAAATTGAAAAGAATGATTCAAATGACAACAAGCTGTCAATTTCAATTACTATGACAACTGACATTAACTTCATTGACCTGAAAAAATTTGGAATTTTTCACTATGTTGTCAATTTGGCTTGAAAGGCAATATCAAGTTGCTACGAACCGTTTTCATTTGTTTAACATAACTGACAGAATTAAAATGTTAAATAATAAAAGAAATGCACCAGTAGATAAGTCAAGAATGATTGAAAGAGGATTACGACAGTTGCATTAAACTACTTTTTTGGAGTGTGTTTGACTGAAAAATACATTAGTTCGTGACGTCATGAACGAAAGAAGAGGAAGAGTTTGTTTATAATTAATATGAAACTTGGCCAGTATGTTGAGTAGCAATCTTGCACTCTAACATTCCTTTTGGCAAATAATTTTGTTGAGCATAAGTATCTACGGTGTTACCCTTAAAATTAAAACATGCTAATATTCCACACTGTTCAAAGTGTACAGAAACATTAAAAACGTCATAATGACGGAATTATGACACAATTATCACAAAAGGACCATTATTTTATTACTAATTATTTTTACTTAATTAAGAATAATTCATATTTTCAGCATTTAGTAATTAATAAATATTTTGAAATATTCCCCAAATGAATCATATACCCTTATAATCCATTAACAAAATTACACAAGCATGGAAAAAATCAATACATGAATTTATCTTGATTTTCCTTTCTATATTTTTATTAATGCAAAAAAGGACACCACCAGACAAAAGGGCGCCCATCGAAGGTCATCCAGCAGACAGCATCCAGAGTACACAAAAAATATGCAAAAGCCAAGTGCAAGCCTTCGAAATCACAGGTAAAAAATGTATATTTTCATTAAGTATTCATTCGAAAGTGACTAAAAATAAATTGAAAAAGAAACAGGTCCAGCAGCAGCATCAATGCAAACTCAGTATGGAAAAAAACGAACTAAGAAAATTTCACATTAATCACAAAAGTTGGGAGAAACAGATAAAAAGGTTGCGCTTTAAATTTCAAACGCTATAAATGCAAAGCGTGTAAGAACAAAACAAGTTAGGAGAAGCACGGCGTTTCGGCGCCATTTAACCGCTCAGTAAACCAATGAGGCGCTCATCGATAGACGCGTCTGTCCGCTCTTCTTAACACCAAACTTTTGCTTAGCCGTGCGGATTTCATTGCATTTTTAATGCACGTCTTTTTAATGCAAATAAAAGGGCGCAGACGCAAATGGCGAATGCCGTAAAAACAAAAAACCAGATATTTATTATCAAAAAATGAAGCGATTAAAAAAATGAAGCAGCAATAAATAGTTTGATGTATGAGGCAAATCTTTGGCTTATTCAATATTTATAAATCAAGTGGTACCCTGCGTGAAATAAAGTAAAAGCGTATTATAGCAAGTAGTATGAGAAAAAGAGTGTTACTGTGTGAAAAATATTCGAAAATATGTTTGGATACTTTAAAAAGTTTTACTTAGTTTCGAGGAATTTTTGTTTCTGTTAAGTTTCATCCTATAAAAAAAACCATACTTTGTATACATAAAAAAGGTCGAATTTTTTTTTTTTGAAAATTAGAAAACAGATAAATGTTTGCACAACTGAATCTTACATACTACAAACACAAATATTTTCAAAAATCTAAATTTTTTTGACTTAATGCATACTTTATAGTCTAAAAATATTATTCAATACTTGTTTACTGAAGCCTGAAAGAAAGAAATTCGATTCCCTGAATAAATGGTCAAAGACCTTGACTGGCCTAACCCTTTAAAAGGAGAGAGAAAGAGAGAGGGAGACAGAGAGGGAGAGAGAGGGAGGGAGGGCCAGAATACTTTTGAACAATGAAAACTTTGTAACAATCACCAATAGAAGTAAATCTGTGGCAACTACATAAGTATTATCCCCTTTACTTCACACTTTGGCGCTCAAGAAATTCACACTCAAACATGTAAAGGCGATATTTTCATATTTTTGCGATTCTGCACTTCTAGAACCTACAATTTTAACAATAATTCACACATCAGTTATATATTCTATAGTTCAATATATTTCCATTCTTCGATTTTATTCATGTACTTCACCGGTCACTCGAAGTCATTCAAATTGGCTGGCAAAGCATTTTATTTTCATGCTTTGTATGTTCGAGTATATGCGAGTGCTTTTCACAATTTTTCTTTCTTGTGCCAAATATTTATAAATTTCTGGGCTTGTGTTGCTTCGAACATTTTAAAATTTAATTTCAAAAATTTTTCACATTATTCAAAGAGTATTCTAAAAAAATTTATATATATTTTAAGTATATGTGAGAAATTCTTTTTTGTTTCAGCAGTTATTTTGAGTGATTTTGGGAGTGATTATCTTAGTAAAAGAGAGCTTTTCTCCAATTGAAGCATTTATGTACATTTATGTACACGACGACGGAGTGATTTTCTTCAACAAAAAGAATTTTTAATTTTATGAATACATATTACATTCTGTTTCAAGAAAATAATTCAATTATGCAAAACGACCGCTCAAATGTAAAAACTTTAGTTAGTTAGTTAGTTTTTTGTAAAAACTTTTTCAAATTTTCCAAATCACTTTGAGTAATGGTGCCGAGCTGATACATTTTGGCCATATAAAAATCCAGTTCCTTTCCAGTTATGTAGACCTGATTGTGTGAGAACGAACTCAAAAATAATTTGGACGCCCTGTAATTCAAAGTTACTGGTTGCATTGAAAGCACCGTTTTCTCTAAAAAAAAAATAAAACATATTTGAGTCTGAAATAGACCACTGTGCCTTTTCGTGCAGTGACGAGCAACGCAACTCTCAAGAAGCAATGTAGTATGCCAGCGTCAACTCCCGCCGTCTGCTGTTCGTGCCATCTGTAAAACAACCGCACTGTTGTCTCAAGGCGCACTGTTCGACAAGCACTCAACTCTTAGTTACCAATATTATCGACCACTTAGGTCTGGGCCTGCAATATTCGCAAACTACGACCGCGTCACGCCATTTACGCGCCATCCCAGCCGCCGCCGCCACATTAAGTGCATATTACAAAAGCACTCAGTATCTACCTTGGACCCAGTAATAGATAGCTTTTTGCCATGCTCAAAGATTCCAAATTCAATTTTTACGATTTTGTCTCGCTTCCCTTTTATGAGTGCCAAAAAGAATACCTTTCAACGGCAACAAAAACAACATGTCTACATGCAAGCCAGCATCCACACAATGACAGTGATATTGGTTAGTAATGGGAATGGAATGAATGGAATACAAATGTGTGTGCATGTGTGTAAGTGTGTTTTTGTGTATTGGCTGTCGAAGTATTAGTGTGTTGTTGCTCATACCGGCGCGCCGCCATACAAATCGTTCAAGAATGCTCGTGCGGAAATTGCGAAAATTGAGGATGAAAGACGGCAACAATAACAAGTAGCACAAAAGAAAGCAAAAGTAACACCGCTAAACGGACGTCGAGCACGTCGCATCCTCTAATGAGATGCAAATTTATTCAGTTTCGGACGCCAGAACCAATGCCAATGCCATCATTCAACTGGCATCAGAAGTTAGTAGTACGTGCACAGTCGCCGAAGTGCTGCGAGCCTTTTGTACTTAACATTTGCATATACACACATACATACATACATGCATACACGTATATGTAAATGTGATGCATATGTATTGTTGAAAGCCTGTCTGAAGCCCATTTATTCACCCCTATGAAATTTTGACTGTTGAAGGCGATGGAAGCCTTCAAAAATGTGTCAAAATGTATGTAAACGTATGTGTGCTTATATGTGTGTATGCATGTCAAAGTGCCCGCATTTGGTTAACTAGCATTACAGGAAGGAAACCCATGTATGTATGTGTGAGTTTGTATGTGTATGGGTGCTTTGATGTGTGCGCTTGGAACTTCGGTTGGCATTCACCCCGTTCCGTTTACTTTGCTTGTAAATTTAATTAAAATTCTTGCCACCAAACGCTATAGCTATTCAACGAAAATAGTGTGCTTAGATTTGTAGTAAAATTAACAGGTCATAAATTTTTTAATGAACATTTGCTCCCCGTGCACGTTTTTAAATGGTTCAAAATGTAATTTCCGAAATTTATTTTATATAAAATAAAAGCATTATGAGCATGTTATAAGTGTTAATATATACATATATTTTATTGCTCTTAGTTGCTCTAAATCTATCTTTCTAAATCTAAATCTAAATCTAAATCAGTATCTCATTAAAAATACAAAAATTTCCACACATATCATCAATTATATAAATACCAAAAATTGGCCACAGATGTCAACAAACACGCCCACCTCACAGAGTATTATTTTGTACTCTCCAATTGAGTTTACGTTTATCAAATATTCAGGGAAATAAGTTAAATATTCAAACGAAACTTGGTGTCGATACTCCATATTTCAACGAGCCACGTCCAAGTGTCCCGAAAACAGTTACCACGGAGGATGACGTGACAAAAGTCCACGATCTCACATTAGCAGATTGAAGATGCCCGAGAAAGCTGAGACAACAGGGCTCTCAAAGGATATTTGGTCTGTGAAAGCTCTCGGCGCGATAGAAACCTCGTTTGCTCACTAAGCCCAACCACTAAGGGCAATCTGAAAAAGTTTCTGCATCGTTTCAAGACCGTTGACGAAGCACAGATCAACTGGATCACACCAGAGCGCAAAAACCAGTCGAAACAACGCACCTAACCCGGTGAACCTGCTTCAAAGAAGACGAAGAAAATTACTTCTACCAGAAAGGTGGTGAGCACTGTTTTCTGGGATTCCCAAGATGTGATCTACATCGACTGCTTGGTGAAGAACAAAATAGTCACATGGCTCTGCTGTGGCGAATTATTGGGACGAGGAAAAAAGTGCTCCTCCACCATGACAACGCATAGGCGCACACCGCCTTGGTCGAAGTAGGATACGAACGGCTGCGCCATCCACTGTTTTTAGGCCTTATTGGCTGG